>OU026158.1:1337500-1897500 GCA_907269105.1 Volucella inanis
TAATTATGACCCAGCGTGGAAGATCTTGACAGAGCGCTACGATCATAAAAGAGTGTTGGTTAATACTCAACTAAAATTTGTATGTAATGAACCAAGTATTACCTCTGACTCATCGGCCGACATAAAGAAAATCATGGACACGTTACAAGAAATAATTCATGCTTTGAGGAATTTAGGTCTGCCAGTAGAGAGTTGGGATGTGATTTTAATTTTTATTATCTTACAGAAGCTTTCAAATAGTACCCAGCAGTTATGGGAAGGAAAATTAGGTTCGAGTAAGGAGTTGCCATCATTTAAAGAGTTTGTAGAGTTTTTAGGGTGTAGGTTTCGTACACAAGAAGCAGTAGATCCCAAGGGTTTCAGTAGCAAATCCGAGCAGTGTAGATCAGGAACCCATAATGTTTTTTATAGTCAGCAGGAATCGAAAAAACAGGTCAACTGTAGCGTGTATCAAAGAGGTCAGCATTCGCTTAGGAAGTGTGATCGGTTTCTGCAAATGGATGTGGAGCGTAGGAGGCAAACTATGCGTAGGGTGAAGGTATGCGAAAACTGCTTGGCATACAGCCCTTTCAAACAAAAATGCTCCAGTGCGAAATGCTGTCATTTCTGTAAGCAGCGCCACCATTCTCTGATACACGGAAATACATGCAACACAGGTCAAACCACACACAGTGTTCCTTCAGCTACACAAGTTGCTCCTCATCCATTTACGTCTAACCACTCAAATAAACATCAGTCACAACAGATCTTAGTTAATCTAAATGCGTCCGAGTTTTAACCACACACAACAAACAACAGTCATCTTAACAGCTATCATGTCAACACGAACACCAGGGATTTGTTAGCTACAGTGTTGTTGAGGGTTTAGTTCTGAGAGCGTTCGTAGATCCGGGGTTTGAGGCGTCTTTCATTGCGGAGTCAGCGGTCTAGAGTCTAAATCAAAGAGGACATTTATGAAGGTTGATGGGTTGGGGATAGTCAGCAATGGAACAACACAAAAGTCCATCGACCTGAAACTTTAGTCGTTGAGCTCAAGCTGTACAAGTTAGGTACAAGCATTGGTCTTTAAAACACTGACTGGCCTTCTTCCGGCCCAACACAATAACTTCGATAAATGGAGCAGAATTCGAGACTTGCTTTCGGCGGATCCAACATTCAATATACCGTCAAGGTATTCCTCTCAGTGAGATCATCAGGATTGTGGGAAATTCCAGTCCAGTCGCTTAAAAAACACATTTAGAATGGATCTTACTAGGAAAGCTACCTTGCAAACTGGATTCAACCATCGACACCACACTCCGAAAATTCTGGGAGATCGAAGAAGAACCGTTTCCGAAATATGAAGCTGAGAAAGAAAAGGAATGTGCATTTAACAAAAAATACAATTAGATTACCTGGTGGTCGGTATCAACTTTGTCTACCCTTTAAGGGTGGGAATCGTCCCACCATGGGACTAACACGTCAAGGTGCCTTTAGACGGTTTTTACAGTTGAAAAAGGAGTATTTGAAGGAGTTTAGCATGACAACGAGGTGATCTTTGATGCGACCTTAAACCAATCGGCGGAGCATCATTGAACATTCTGCAAAGATGCAGAAGAACGTGATTAATATTATAATGAAATGGCGGTTATATAAGTACATATTTACAGGAGACGTTGAAAAGATGTACCGTTAAATTCAAGTCAGCAACCAGGTCTAAGACTACCAGCACATACACTGGAGAGAACACCTGAGGAGGACATAAAGATTTTTCGCCTGCGAACGGTGACATTTGGTAAAGCGTCAGCACTGTACCTAGCTATTAGTGTTCCAGAAGTTGGCAGATGACGAGGCGCATGGATTTCCGTCAGGAGCACAGGTTTTGAAGGAGGACAGGTCATCATCGGAGGACAGTAGAAGGACAGTGTTGAAGAGACACAGGAGAAGTTGAAGGCTGTTAAAGAACTGTTGGAAACCGCAGGATTCCACTTGCGAAAGCATGGCAGCAACTCCAACTTAGTACTTCAGCACATTCCACTGGATTAGCGCGGAATTGACTTTTCCATTCCAATGGATGGATGAGAATGTCAACGTCAGAACTTTGGGCATAAAGTGGCTACCAGCACTTAACGTATTTTTCTTTTAGGTTGCAGAGATAGGTACTGAAGGCTTCACGAAACGGTCAATCTTGTCTTCAATAGCCAGGTTCTACAATCCGTTGGACTGGGTTTCACCATGTATAGTCAAGACGAAAATAATAATGCAGCAACTATAGTGGAAAGGATCGGAGTGGGACAAACCGTTACCACCAGAATTAGTGAAAGAAGACTTACCCAACATCGAGCGTATCCAGATTCCGCGTTGAATCCATACAAGCGAGCAGGTTTAGCGACGCGTCGGAGAAGGAATATGCGGCTGCGATTTATCTACGGGTTCTTGAAGAAGATGACACGGATCACATAAGGCTGCTTCTGTCCAAAAAATAGGCGGCACCAATGAAATCAATTACCCGATATTAGAAATATGTGGAGTGTTATTGCTGGCAAATATATTAAAGAAAACAGTTCGAATTTTGATGTTGGAAGGATGGACGGATTCCGTCATAACGTTGTGCTGCATCAAAGCTACACCTACAAAATAGAAAATCTTTATATGCAACCGGGTTTCTCAAATCCAACGGCTTACAAGTTGCACGATGCGGAAACATATTCCATCACAACATACTCCAGCAAACTTAGCGCCCATAGGAACCCAAGGTGCCAATCTAGTTGATAACAAACTTTGGTGGCAAGAACCGGAATTCTTGCGACATCAGAGGGACGCATCTATTCCAGAGCAACTGCATTTCCAGAAAACTCAATATGAAGAACGTCCAACGAAAACACATCACTAGGTCCTAGAAGATGGAGTAGTAGAAACTCTACTACAAACACATTTAACACTATGAGTAACCCGTATAGTGGGTTACTGTCTACGATTTTAAATAATAAAACCTAACACAGGAAGCAGTCAAGCGCGGTACTTTCTTCACAGAAAATGGAGATTGCCCTTATGAAGATAACAAGGATTGCACAAGAAAGGATATTTCCGAACAAATGTACAAAACGACCAGTTAAGAGGGCTAAAGGCATTGAATCCATTCAACACTTCCATTCAGCACCAAACACGCCATCCTGCTAAATCATAAACATCCGACACTCCATGGGGGTAACCAAAAGGAGATGGCCTTGACCATCGTCAAGAACTACATTTTCAAATACAAGCCTACTTTGTATTATTTGTATGCATGGCGACAAAGGCAATCCACATCGAGCTCGTCAGGGATATGACGACACAAGCCTTTATCACCGTATTCCGACATTTCTTGTCAAAGAGAGGACTCTGCCAGGAATTTTATAGCGATTGCGGCAAGAATTTCATTGGAGCAGACATAGGGCTTTTAAAAATGTCTTCAGGACGCCAAGACGGAGTGGAAAACAATAGCGAGTTCCCTCGCGAAATTGGTGAAGTTTCACCTGAAAAGAATAGATGGGAATTCAACAATTACCACACTTCTAGCTCAAGTAGAAACATGTCTGAACTCCAGACTATTGTGCCCACAATCAGATGACGTCAACGACCTACAGCCAATAACACCAAGCCACTTCCTCATCGGTTCCGCAATAATATCCACCACAACGAAGCTATGAATTTAAAAAAACGAGCCACTTAGAGCGGTGGAAGCGAGTGCCGGCGTTGCTGCAGTCGTTCTTGAGACGTTGGAGTTCAGAGTACTAGTCGCGACTGCAGCAGAGACCAAACTGGATAAAGGCAATACACGACCAAGTGAAGGATGGCGATTTAGTTGTCGTCAAAGACGAAAGGCTACTACCACTCAAATGGAGCATGGCCAGAGTGAAGGACCTTCACGCTGGACCCGATGGTCATGTCAGTGTGGTGACTCTTAAAACTAAAACCGGAACTAAAACGACCGGTAACGAAGATATGCCCACTTTCGAGCAACAAATCAAACGCGGACACAATACAGCTTTAAGGCAGGCATACAACATCACAGAAATAACCACCTATCTACTTACTTATAACACAGACTCAACAAGACCCAACACAACAAAACAACTATTTTTAATACTGCGGTACTATGATCGTGTCGCCAAATGGCCCCTCCTCGACAGTACTCGGGCAACTAGCATCGCAGGATCTCGAGGAGGCCATCACGTCCACAACCTCCGCAAAGCTTAACACACTTTAAAAACAACAACAAAAAAGGGAAAGAAAAGCGTAAAGTTACTTACATTACAAAAAAAATAAAATAAAATAAAAAACACCAGCGCAACAATAGAAGGAATAATGAAAAATATATAATCTAAAATAAAAATTGGAAAACAAAAATGCATATTTTAACCCTCATCGGTTCTTTGTATACCACCGTATACAATTTTCGAATTTCGTAAAAACCAGCCTATGGAATTCGCTGGATTTTTGGAAAATAACTTTAATTAGTTTGAATAATCGGAATTTCCACCCATTACGACCATGCGTACGGTTCTGCCCATTTAAATAGTTACGAATCGGTTCTTGTATATACGATCAGATACAGTGTAACCATCTTCAAGTAAACAGCGTTAGTGCATAAATTGTGTTTCGTAGTGGTTTTTTTATTCGTTTGCATTTTGTAAACATAGATAGTATTTTGCGTGAAAAATAGATCAGATAGATAATAGATAAATACAATTCGGAGCCATTTGAATTGAGAAGAAAAAATTCATCTCGATGGGCAGAAATTACTGTTACAGGTAAAAATGCCTTTATCGTGTATCATTATTTTTATGCTTACAAGGAATGCTTTCTTGTTTTCTTCCAATGCTTTTTTTTTTTGTTCATTTATATCTTTTATTCACGTGATTTTAGGTTCAAAAGCAAAAGCACTTGTCAAAACTATTGATAATTTGACTGCATTTCTAATCTTTCTGAAACCAGTTGAAGGCATTATTTTGAATATGTCAAATTTGTATGGCGTAAGAAAGTACAAAGAGAATTGGAAAAATATCGATTTGGTTACATTGCATACTTATTTCCGTTTATTGCTGCTTGCTGGAGTATATCGCCCATATAGTGAATGTTTTTAGAGCCACAATGCCATTGAAGAAATTCCAAAAAAATTCATAAATGTTTCCCGTTCGACGATCGCGAAGAACGTCTGTCTTCTGCGTCTACGACTTCTGCTGTTCGTGACAAATTAGCACCTATTAGAAATGTTTTTGATAGATGGAACAAGAACTTGAAAAATATGTACACACCAGGAAAAAATGTTACGGTCGATGAACAACTGATTCTGTTTCGTGACCGATGTCCGTTTCGATAGTATATTCCATCGAAATATAGTATCAAATCGTAGATTTTGTCTGACTCGTCGAATTACTACGCATACAATTCACAGTTTTATGTTGGCCGTGACCGAAATACCGCTCCTGAATGCAATTAAGGAAAACGCATTGTTTTGGATTTGACGGCAGGACAACAATGTTACGTTCGACAACTTTTTTACTTCCTACGCATTGGCTCAAGAACTAAATAAAAATCGTATGACTATATTGGGAACGGTTCGGAAAAATAGAATTAAAGTTCAACCAATATTGAATATTGTGCATCGAAAGCCAACGTTTTCAACTAAAGTGGTATATGATTATAAGTTACAAGCTATTATTTTGTCATATGTTACCCGCCGTTACCGATTCGTCACGCTATTAAGCACGTTTCATAATAAAGTGAAAATAAACGAAGCAATTGAAAATAAAAAACCTAACATCATAGAAGACTATAATAAAACTAAAAACGGTGTTGACACAATGGACCACATACATCACAAACACATGCAAACGGAAAATAAATCGATGATAAATAACATTGTTTTGTAATATGCTTGATGTGAGTGCATTGAATGCATATGTGTAATTCATTGAAATCTTTCCTGACTGGCATGCTGAAAAAACAAATAGAAATATTCGTCGTCGACTTTTTATAGAGCAACTTGTTGATCCATGCATTGCCTTACGATCATCAAGGCCAAGAACAAGTGATGCTATTGCTGTTTGCGATGAAAGTCATCTTCGGCATTTGACACAAACAAAGAAAAGAGGTCGTTGTCATTTCTGCACCTACAAAAACAACAGAAATACATATGCAAAATATGTTTGTGCTGAACATCATTTTGATATCTGTTAAAAATGTAGAAACTAATTATTGAAAAAAAAAAACATGCTATTTTTGCGATTTTTCGATCTTAATGAAATACATATCTTGTTTAGTTAACTTTTTTAATTTCTTTTATATGTATACCCATGCATATGATTTATAATAAAAACAAACATTTTTGAAAAGATAAAAAAAAAACATAAAATATTTATTTGGTTTTACTACGCTATATTTTATACAGGTAAAAAGTCGTTGTGTATATATAAGAACCAATCCGACAAAATTTTGGAGGAACCGTAAAAGAAGTCGTAAATAATTACAGTAGTGTAGGCAACGGCAACTCCCAATGCAAGAATTACAAATCACTCCAAACACTCTTAACTCACATACAAACCACTCAAGCAGCAACCTAATATTCTTCATAAAACATATTCGCAAAATTAATAGTACACACCACACAACAAACTCAATTCAATCAAAACATACTAAACCGTACACATCCGCACATACAGTCGACTTACTCATTCAATAATACAGAAAACAAACAACAGCATGCAACTCGATTAAACACAAATCTCCATTGAAGAACGGGGCACACACACACACTAACACAATAATCACATCAAAACAAAAGAAATAATAAAATTAATTGCATTCACGAGTAACAAACCAAACTTCACTAGTGCAACTTTCGTCAACCACGAATAACGGAAGCTGTAGTATGGAGAAAATGAAAAAGGGAGATGTGGAAAAGCATCTGCATTACTCAAATGTAGTTTTCTTTGGTTTGTCATGTCCTCTCGTTCACGTCCATAAGTGTGCATTGTAAATTGTTCTAATGTCGTTTCTTTTCTTACATGAACATAAATTTAAGTTCAAATTGCCATAAATGGTCAGAACATCTGAAGATGGCAGCATTCAGGGATGTTTACAATTGCAAACGGAAATCAACAAATTCAAAATATATATATATATATGTATTTAAAAATCGTGAGAGAATGTAAATACTGAAATAAAAACATAGAAATGTCAACACGTAATTTATAAAACAAACAAAACATGTACTAAAACAAACCATAATAATGTCACGACATAAATGTCAATAAGAAAAACTAACTTTTGTAGCAAATTACCGAAAGGATCAGTTGTTTTATTGAGAAAGTTATCCCGCCCTTTTTCAACTGAAGGTTTTTAAAACAGAGTGTTGGAAAATCAACAATGACTCATGGCATCAAATAACCAGTTGACCCGTTGCTACGAAAACCGTACTGCCGGGAATTGAGAAGTTTTCGTGTTTTGTTTTCATGAGGTGACGGTTTATCAGGAGGAAAGAGAAGAAGATTCACCTTTTGTTAAGGACGGAATGGACAAATGCTGTTTTCCATCTTCTCGGAGAGTCCTTAAAACCGGATCGATGGAAAAGCTTACGCATTAGTTTTGTCAGCGTGGAAGAACATCTCTTCAGAATAAGGGTAGATCCCACGAACCCTCTGCTTGAGTAGTCTATGCATATACCACTACACCACGGCCACCCCCAATGTGATTATAGCAGCGGCGTCCACTTCGTTATCAAGAAAACATAACCACAACTTAAAATTCATAAAGCAGCTGTTAAGTCTGCTCCAATTGGTTTTCCCGGCACAAGGTTCTTTTGGAAATCCTTTCCCTACCTGTGTGGTCATTGTATTAGAAATTAGCTGATATGACACAATTGTCCGACGAGCCTATAGGGGAGAGCGCATAAACGGTGTACTTATAGGGTAAGAAGTTATAAACAAATTTAAGTGCCGCCAACCACTTATGACTATCAACGTCTGCTATTCGCGTGGACTTATTTACAAGCTAAGTCAAGTTGTTTTCCGCAGTAAATATTTCAACACACTGTCATTCGGGCGTAATTTGTCTACAATGTCGATGCCACCCAGAATTGTGTAAGTTAACACGACATCGGTGATTTTCCCAAACACCTAAGAATTGTGCAAGACAACACCTCCACCAGCATCCGGTCATTCTTCATCCATATTATTTACTTGTCATTTCAGTGCACTTGACACCTTCCCATATTTCCCATGCACATCATTTACCACAGTGATTTTCTCTAAGACAAAATTTTTGAATGACTTGAAATTTCTTAACTTTTTCCAAAGTGCTGAGCTGAATTCAATTACGTATAATTTTATAAAAAATATTAGAAACATTGCGACGTACAAACTTTTTTAAATTTGCGTCTCTCGGGTCAAATTTGACGGTATTTGCAGTTTGCTTTGATTTCTTTATCACCGTATTCCGACATTTCGTGTCAAAGAGAGGACTCTGCCAGGAATTTTATAGCGATTGCGGCAAGAATTTCATTGGAGCAGACATAGGGCTTTTAAAAATGTCTTCAGGAAGCCAAGACGGAGTGGAAAACAATAGCGAGTTTCCTCGCGAAATTGGTGAAGTTTCACCTGAAAAGAATAGATGGGAATTCAACAATTACCACACTTCTAGCTCAGGTAGAAACATGTCTGAACTCCAGACTATTGTGCCCACAATCAGATGACGTCAACGACCTACAGCCAATAACACCAAGCCACTTCCTCATCGGTTCCGCAATAATATCCACCACAACGAAGCTATGAATTTAAAAAAACGAGCCACTTAGAGCGGTGGAAGCGAGTGCCGGCGTTGCTGCAGTCGTTCTTGAGACGTTGGAGTTCAGAGTACTAGTCGCGACTGCAGCAGAAACCAAACTGGATAAAGGCAATACACGACCAAGTGAAGGATGGCGATTTAGTTGTCGTCAAAGACGAAAGGCTACTACCACTCAAATGGAGCATGGCCAGAGTGAAGGAGCTTCACGCTGGACCCGATGGTCACGTCAGTGTGGTGACTCTTAAAACTAAAACCGGAACTAAAACGACCGGTAACGAAGATATGCCCACTTTCGAGCAACAAATCAAACGCGGACACAATACAGCTTTAAGGCAGGCATACAACATCACAGAAATAACCACCTATCTACTTACTTATAACACAGACTCAACAAGACCCAACACAACAAAACAACTATTTTTAATACTGCGGTACTATGATCGTGTCGCCAAATGGTCCCTCCTCGACAGTACTCGGACAACTAGCATCGCAGGATCTCGAGGAGGCCATCACGTCCACAACCTCCGCAAAGCTTAACACACTTTAAAAACAACAACAAAAAAGGGAAAGAAAAGCGTAAAGTTACTTACATTACAAAAAAAATAAAATAAAATAAAAAACACCAGCCCAACAATAGAAGAAATAATGAAAAATATATAATCTAAAATAAAAATTGGAAAACAAAAATGCATATTTTAACCCTCATCGGTTCTTTGTATACCACCGTATACAATTTTCGAATTTCGTAAAAACCAGCCTATGGAATTCGCTGGATTTTTGGAAAATAACTTTAATTAGTTTGAATAATCGGAATTTCCACCCATTACGACCATGCGTACGGTTCTGCCCATTTAAATAGTTACGAATCGGTTCTTGTATATACGATCAGATACAGTGTAACCATCTTCAAGTAAACAGCGTTAGTGCATAAATTGTTTTCGTAGTGGTTTTTTTATTCGTTTGCATTTTGTAAACATAGATAGTATTTTGCGTGAAAAATAGATCAGATAGATAATAGATAAATACAATTCGGAGCCATTTGAATTGAGAAGAAAAAATTCATCTCGATGGGCAGAAATTACTGTTACAGGTAAAAATGCCTTTATCGTGTATCATTATTTTTATGCTTACAAGGAATGCTTTCTTGTTTTCTTCCAATGCTTTTTTTTTTTTGTTCATTTATATCTTTTATTCACGTGATTTTAGGTTCAAAAGCAAAAGCACTTGTCAAAACTATTGATAATTTGACTGCATTTCTAATCTTTCTGAAACCAGTTGAAGGCATTATTTTGAATATGTCAAATTTGTATGGCGTAAGAAAGTACAAAGAGAATTGGAAAAATATCGATTTGGTTACATTGCATACTTATTTCCGTTTATTGCTGCTTGCTGGAGTATATCGCCCATATAGTGAATGTTTTTAGAGCCACAATGCCATTGAAGAAATTCCAAAAAAATTCATAAATGTTTCCCGTTCGACGATCGCGAAGAACGTCTGTCTTCTGCGTCTACGACTTCTGCTGTTCGTGACAAATTAGCACCTATTAGAAATGTTTTTGATAGATGGAACAAGAACTTGAAAAATATGTACACACCAGGAAAAAATGTTACGGTCGATGAACAACTGATTCTGTTTCGTGACCGATGTCCGTTTCGATAGTATATTCCATCAAAATATAGTATCAAATCGTAGATTTTGTCTGACTCGTCGAATTACTACGCATACAATTCACAGTTTTATGTTGGCCGTGACCGAAATACCGCTCCTGAATGCAATTAAGGAAAACGCATTGTTTTGGATTTGACGGCAGGACAACAATGTTACGTTCGACAACTTTTTTACTTCCTACGCATTGGCTCAAGAACTAAATAAAAATCGTATGACTATATTGGGAACGGTTCGGAAAAATAGAATTAAAGTTCAACCAATATTGAATATTGTGCATCGAAAGCCAACGTTTTCAACTAAAGTGGTATATGATTATAAGTTACAAGCTATTATTTTGTCATATGTTACCCGCCGTTACCGATTCGTCACGCTATTAAGCACGTTTCATAATAAAGTGAAAATAAACGAAGCAATTGAAAATAAAAAACCTAACATCATAGAAGACTATAATAAAACTAAAAACGGTGTTGACACAATGGACCACATACATCACAAACACATGCAAACGGAAAATAAATCGATGATAAATAACATTGTTTTGTAATATGCTTGATGTGAGTGCATTGAATGCATATGTGTAATTCATTGAAATCTTTCCTGACTGGCATGCTGAAAAAACAAATAGAAATATTCGTCGTCGACTTTTTATAGAGCAACTTGTTGATCCATGCATTGCCTTACGATCATCAAGGCCAAGAACAAGTGATGCTATTGCTGTTTGCGATGAAAGTCATCTTCGGCATTTGACACAAACAAAGAAAAGAGGTCGTTGTCATTTCTGCACCTACAAAAACAACAGAAATACATATGCAAAATATGTTTGTGCTGAACATCATTTTGATATCTGTTAAAAATGTAGAAACTAATTATTGAAAAAAAAAAAACATGCTATTTTTGCGATTTTTCGATCTTAATGAAATACATATCTTGTTTAGTTAACTTTTTTAATTTCTTTTATATGTATACCCATGCATATGATTTATAATAAAAACAAACATTTTTGAAAAGATAAAAAAAAAACATAAAATATTTATTTGGTTTTACTACGCTATATTTTATACAGGTAAAAAGTCGTTGTGTATATATAAGAACCAATCCGACAAAATTTTGGAGGAACCGTAAAAGAAGTCGTAAATAATTACAGTAGTGTAGGCAACGGCAACTCCCAATGCAAGAATTACAAATCACTCCAAACACTCTTAACTCACATACAAACCACTCAAGCAGCAACCTAATATTCTTCATAAAACATATTCGCAAAATTAATAGTACACACCACACAACAAACTCAATTCAATCAAAACATACTAAACCGTACACATCCGCACATACAGTCGACTTACTCATTCAATAATACAGAAAACAAACAACAGCATGCAACTCGATTAAACACAAATCTCCATTGAAGAACGGGGCACACACACACACTAACACAATAATCACATCAAAACAAAAGAAATAATAAAATTAATTGCATTCACGAGTAACAAACCAAACTTCACTAGTGCAACTTTCGTCAACCACGAATAACGGAAGCTGTAGTATGGAGAAAATGAAAAAGGGAGATGTGGAAAAGCATCTGCATTACTCAAATGTAGTTTTCTTTGGTTTGTCATGTCCTCTCGTTCACGTCCATAAGTGTGCATTGTAAATTGTTCTAATGTCGTTTCTTTTCTTACATGAACATAAATTTAAGTTCAAATTGCCATAAATGGTCAGAACATCTGAAGATGGCAGCATTCAGGGATGTTTACAATTGCAAACGGAAATCAACAAATTCAAAATATATATATATATATGTATTTAAAAATCGTGAGAGAATGTAAATACTGAAATAAAAACATAGAAATGTCAACACGTAATTTATAAAACAAACAAAACATGTACTAAAACAAACCATAATAATGTCACGACATAAATGTCAATAAGAAAAACTAACTTTTGTAGCAAATTACCGAAAGGATCAGTTGTTTTATTGAGAAAGTTATCCCGCCCTTTTTCAACTGAAGGTTTTTAAAACAGAGTGTTGGAAAATCAACAATGACTCATGGCATCAAATAACCAGTTGACCCGTTGCTACGAAAATCGTACTGCCGGGAATTGAGAAGTTTTCGTGTTTTGTTTTCATGAGGTGACGGTTTATCAGGAGGAAAGAGAAGAAGATTCACCTTTTGTTAAGGACGGAATGGACAAATGCTGTTTTCCATCTTCTCGGAGAGTCCTTAAAACCGGATCGATGGAAAAGCTTACGCCTTAGTTTTGTCAGCGTGGAAGAACATCTCTTCAGAATAAGGGTAGATCCCACGAACCCTCTGCTTGAATAGTCTATGCATATACCACTACACCACGGCCACCCCCAATGTGATTATAGCAGCGGCGTCCACTTCGTTATCAAGAAAACATAACCACAACTTAAAATTCATAAAGCAGCTGTTAAGTCTGCTCCAATTGGTTTTCCCGGCACAAGGTTCTTTTGGAAATCCTTTCCCTACCTGTGTGGTCATTGTATTAGAAATTAGCTGATATGACACAATTGTCCGACGAGCCTATAGGGGAGATCGCATAAACGGTGTACTTATAGGGTAAGAAGTTATAAACAAATTTAAGTGCCGCCAACCACTTATGACTATCAACGTCTGCTATTCGCGTGGACTTATTTACAAGCTAAGTCAAGTTGTTTTCCGCAGTAAATATTTCAACACACTGTCATTCGGGCGTAATTTGTCTACAATGTCGATGCCACCCAGAATTGTGTAAGTTAACACGACATCGGTGATTTTCCCAAACACCTAAGAATTGTGCAAGACAACACCTCCACCAGCATCCGGTCATTCTTCATCCATATTATTTACTTGTCATTTCAGTGCACTTGACACCTTCCCATATTTCCCATGCACATCATTTACCACAGTGGTTTTCTCTAAGACAAAATTTTTGAATGACTTGAAATTTCTTAACTTTTTCCAAAGTGCTGAGCTGAATTCAATTACGTATAATTTTATAAAAAATATTAGAAACATTGCGACGTACAAACTTTTTTAAATTTGCGTCTCTCGGGTCAAATTTGACGGTATTTGCAGTTTGCTTTGATTTCTTTATCACCGTATTCCGACATTTCGTGTCAAAGAGAGGACTCTGCCAGGAATTTTATAGCGATTGCGGCAAGAATTTCATTGGAGCAGACATAGGGCTTTTAAAAATGTCTTCAGGAAGCCAAGACGGAGTGGAAAACAATAGCGAGTTTCCTCGCGAAATTGGTGAAGTTTCACCTGAAAAGAATAGATGGAAATTCAACAATTACCACACTTCTAGCTCAGGTAGAAACATGTCTGAACTCCAGACTATTGTGCCCACAATCAGATGACGTCAACGACCTACAGCCAATAACACCAAGCCACTTCCTCATCGGTTCCGCAATAATATCCACCACAACGAAGCTATGAATTTAAAAAAACGAGCCACTTAGAGCGGTGGAAGCGAGTGCCGGCGTTGCTGCAGTCGTTCTTGAGACGTTGGAGTTCAGAGTACTAGTCGCGACTGCAGCAGAGACCAAACTGGATAAAGGCAATACACGACCAAGTGAAGGATGGCGATTTAGTTGTCGTCAAAGACGAAAGGCTACTACCACTCAAATGGAGCATGGCCAGAGTGAAGGAGCTTCACGCTGGACCCGATGGTCACGTCAGTGTGGTGACTCTTAAAACTAAAACCGGAACTAAAACGACCGGTAACGAAGATATGCCCACTTTCGAGCAACAAATCAAACGCGGACACAATACAGCTTTAAGGCAGGCATACAACATCACAGAAATAACCACGTATCTACTTACTTATAACACAGACTCAACAAGACCCAACACAACAAAACAACTATTTTTAATACTGCGGTACTATGATCGTGTCGCCAAATGGTCCCTCCTCGACAGTACTCGGACAACTAGCATCGCAGGATCTCGAGGAGGCCATCACGTCCACAACCTCCGCAAAGCTTAACACACTTTAAAAACAACAACAAAAAAGGGAAAGAAAAGCGTAAAGTTACTTACATTACAAAAAAAATAAAATAAAATAAAAAACACCAGCCCAACAATAGAAGAAATAATGAAAAATATATAATCTAAAATAAAAATTGGAAAACAAAAATGCATATTTTAACCCTCATCGGTTCTTTGTATACCACCGTATACAATTTTCGAATTTCGTAAAAACCAGCCTATGGAATTCGCTGGATTTTTGGAAAATAACTTTAATTAGTTTGAATAATCGGAATTTCCACCCATTACGACCATGCGTACGGTTCTGCCCATTTAAATAGTTACGAATCGGTTCTTGTATATACGATCAGATACAGTGTAACCATCTTCAAGTAAACAGCGTTAGTGCATAAATTGTTTTCGTAGTGGTTTTTTTATTCGTTTGCATTTTGTAAACATAGATAGTATTTTGCGTGAAAAATAGATCAGATAGATAATAGATAAATACAATTCGGAGCCATTTGAATTGAGAAGAAAAAATTCATCTCGATGGGCAGAAATTACTGTTACAGGTAAAAATGCCTTTATCGTGTATCATTATTTTTATGCTTACAAGGAATGCTTTCTTGTTTTCTTCCAATGCTTTTTTTTTTTTGTTCATTTATATCTTTTATTCACGTGATTTTAGGTTCAAAAGCAAAAGCACTTGTCAAAACTATTGATAATTTGACTGCATTTCTAATCTTTCTGAAACCAGTTGAAGGCATTATTTTGAATATGTCAAATTTGTATGGCGTAAGAAAGTACAAAGAGAATTGGAAAAATATCGATTTGGTTACATTGCATACTTATTTCGGTTTATTGCTGCTTGCTGGAGTATATCGCCCATATAGTGAATGTTTGACACAACTTAGGAATGGTAAGACTGGTCGTGCAATATTTAGAGCCACAATGCCATTGAAGAAATTCCAAAAAAATTCATAAATGTTTCCCGTTCGACGATCGCGAAGAACGTCTGTCTTCTGCGTCTACGACTTCTGCTGTTCGTGACAAATTAGCACCTATTAGAAACGTTTTTGATAGATGGAACAAGAACTTGAAAAATATGTACACACCAGGAAAAAATGTTACGGTCGATGAACAACTGATTTTGTTTCGTGACCGATGTCCGTTTCGATAGTATATTCCATCGAAATATAGTATCAAATCGTGGATTTTGTCTGACTCGTCGAATTACTACGCATACAATTCACAGTTTTATGTTGGCCGTGACCGAAATACCGCTCCTGAATGCAATTAAGGAAAACGCATTGTTTTGGATTTGACGGCAGGACAACAATGTTACGTTCGACAACTTTTTTACTTCCTACGCATTGGCTCAAGAACTAAATAAAAATCGTATGACTATATTGGGAACGGTTCGGAAAAATAGAATTAAAGTTCAACCAATATTGAATATTGTGCATCGAAAGCCAACGTTTTCAACTAAAGTGGTATATGATTATAAGTTACAAGCTATTATTTTGTCATATGTTACCCGCCGTTACCGATTCGTCACGCTATTAAGCACGTTTCATAATAAAGTGAAAATAAACGAAGCAATTGAAAATAAAAAACCTAACATCATAGAAGACTATAATAAAACTAAAAACGGTGTTGACACAATGGACCACATACATCACAAACACATGCAAACGGAAAATAAATCGATGATAAATAACATTGTTTTGTAATATGCTTGATGTGAGTGCATTGAATGCATATGTGTAATTCATTGAAATCTTTCCTGACTGGCATGCTGAAAAAACAAATAGAAATATTCGTCGTCGACTTTTTATAGAGCAACTTGTTGATCCATGCATTGCCTTACGATCATCAAGGCCAAGAACAAGTGATGCTATTGCTGTTTGCGATGAAAGTCATCTTCGGCATTTGACACAAACAAAGAAAAGAGGTCGTTGTCATTTCTGCACCTACAAAAACAACAGAAATACATATGCAAAATATGTTTGTGCTGAACATCATTTTGATATCTGTTAAAAATGTAGAAACTAATTATTGAAAAAAAAAAACATGCTATTTTTGCGATTTTTCGATCTTAATGAAATACATATCTTGTTTAGTTAACTTTTTTAATTTCTTTTATATGTATACCCATGCATATGATTTATAATAAAAACAAACATTTTTGAAAAGATAAAAAAAAAACATAAAATATTTATTTGGTTTTACTACGCTATATTTTATACAGGTAAAAAGTCGTTGTGTATATATAAGAACCAATCCGACAAAATTTTGGAGGAACCGTAAAAGAAGTCGTAAATAATTACAGTAGTGTAGGCAACGGCAACTCCCAATGCAAGAATTACAAATCACTCCAAACACTCTTAACTCACATACAAACCACTCAAGCAGCAACCTAATATTCTTCATAAAACATATTCGCAAAATTAATAGTACACACCACACAACAAACTCAATTCAATCAAAACATACTAAACCGTACACATCCGCACATACAGTCGACTTACTCATTCAATAATACAGAAAACAAACAACAGCATGCAACTCGATTAAACACAAATCTCCATTGAAGAACGGGGCACACACACACACTAACACAATAATCACATCAAAACAAAAGAAATAATAAAATTAATTGCATTCACGAGTAACAAACCAAACTTCACTAGTGCAACTTTCGTCAACCACGAATAACGGAAGCTGTAGTATGGAGAAAATGAAAAAGGGAGATGTGGAAAAGCATCTGCATTACTCAAATGTAGTTTTCTTTGGTTTGTCATGTCCTCTCGTTCACGTCCATAAGTGTGCATTGTAAATTGTTCTAATGTCGTTTCTTTTCTTACATGAACATAAATTTAAGTTCAAATTGCCATAAATGGTCAGAACATCTGAAGATGGCAGCATTCAGGGATGTTTACAATTGCAAACGGAAATCAACAAATTCAAAATATATATATATATATGTATTTAAAAATCGTGAGAGAATGTAAATACTGAAATAAAAACATAGAAATGTCAACACGTAATTTATAAAACAAACAAAACATGTACTAAAACAAACCATAATAATGTCACGACATAAATGTCAATAAGAAAAACTAACTTTTGTAGCAAATTACCGAAAGGATCAGTTGTTTTATTGAGAAAGTTATCCCGCCCTTTTTCAACTGAAGGTTTTTAAAACAGAGTGTTGGAAAATCAACAATGACTCATGGCATCAAATAACCAGTTGACCCGTTGCTACGAAAATCGTACTGCCGGGAATTGAGAAGTTTTCGTGTTTTGTTTTCATGAGGTGACGGTTTATCAGGAGGAAAGAGAAGAAGATTCACCTTTTGTTAAGGACGGAATGGACAAATGCTGTTTTCCATCTTCTCGGAGAGTCCTTAAAACCGGATCGATGGAAAAGCTTACGCCTTAGTTTTGTCAGCGTGGAAGAACATCTCTTCAGAATAAGGGTAGATCCCACGAACCCTCTGCTTGAGTAGTCTATGCATATACCACTACACCACGGCCACCCCCAATGTGATTATAGCAGCGGCGTCCACTTCGTTATCAAGAAAACATAACCACAACTTAAAATTCATAAAGCAGCTGTTAAGTCTGCTCCAATTGGTTTTCCCGGCACAAGGTTCTTTTGGAAATCCTTTCCCTACCTGTGTGGTCATTGTATTAGAAATTAGCTGATATGACACAATTGTCCGACGAGCCTATAGGGGAGAGCGCATAAACGGTGTACTTATAGGGTAAGAAGTTATAAACAAATTTAAGTGCCGCCAACCACTTATGACTATCAACGTCTGCTATTCGCGTGGACTTATTTACAAGCTAAGTCAAGTTGTTTTCCGCAGTAAATATTTCAACACACTGTCATTCGGGCGTAATTTGTCTACAATGTCGATGCCACCCAGAATTGTGTAAGTTAACACGACATCGGTGATTTTCCCAAACACCTAAGAATTGTGCAAGACAACACCTCCACCAGCATCCGGTCATTCTTCATCCATATTATTTACTTGTCATTTCAGTGCACTTGACACCTTCCCATATTTCCCATGCACATCATTTACCACAGTGGTTTTCTCTAAGACAAAATTTTTGAATGACTTGAAATTTCTTAACTTTTTCCAAAGTGCTGAGCTGAATTCAATTACGTATAATTTTATAAAAAATATTAGAAACATTGCGACGTACAAACTTTTTTAAATTTGCGTCTCTCGGGTCAAATTTGACGGTATTTGCAGTTTGCTTTGATTTCTTTATCACCGTATTCCGACATTTCGTGTCAAAGAGAGGACTCTGCCAGGAATTTTATAGCGATTGCGGCAAGAATTTCATTGGAGCAGACATAGGGCTTTTAAAAATGTCTTCAGGAAGCCAAGACGGAGTGGAAAACAATAGCGAGTTTCCTCGCGAAATTGGTGAAGTTTCACCTGAAAAGAATAGATGGGAATTCAACAATTACCACACTTCTAGCTCAGGTAGAAACATGTCTGAACTCCAGACTATTGTGCCCACAATCAGATGACGTCAACGACCTACAGCCAATAACACCAAGCCACTTCCTCATCGGTTCCGCAATAATATCCACCACAACGAAGCTATGAATTTAAAAAAACGAGCCACTTAGAGCGGTGGAAGCGAGTGCCGGCGTTGCTGCAGTCGTTCTTGAGACGTTGGAGTTCAGAGTACTAGTCGCGACTGCAGCAGAGACCAAACTGGATAAAGGCAATACACGACCAAGTGAAGGATGGCGATTTAGTTGTCGTCAAAGACGAAAGGCTACTACCACTCAAATGGAGCATGGCCAGAGTGAAGGAGCTTCACACTGGACCCGATGGTCACGTCAGTGTGGTGACTCTTAAAACTAAAACCGGAACTAAAACGACCGGTAACGAAGATATGCCCACTTTCGAGCAACAAATCAAACGCGGACACAATACAGCTTTAAGGCAGGCATACAACATCACAGAAATAACCACCTATCTACTTACTTATAACACAGACTCAACAAGACCCAACACAACAAAACAACTATTTTTAATACTGCGGTACTATGATCGTGTCGCCAAATGGCCCCTCCTCGACAGTACTCGGACAACTAGCATCGCAGGATCTCGAGGAGGCCATCACGTCCACAACCTCCGCAAAGCTTAACACACTTTAAAAACAACAACAAAAAAGGGAAAGAAAAGCGTAAAGTTACTTACATTACAAAAAAAATAAAATAAAATAAAAAACACCAGCGCAACAATAGAAGAAATAATGAAAAATATATAATCTAAAATAAAAATTGGAAAACAAAAATGCATATTTTAACCCTCATCGGTTCTTTGTATACCACCGTATACAATTTTCGAATTTCGTAAAAACCAGCCTATGGAATTCGCTGGATTTTTGGAAAATAACTTTAATTAGTTTGAATAATCGGAATTTCCACCCATTACGACCATGCGTACGGTTCTGCCCATTTAAATAGTTACGAATCGGTTCTTGTATATACGATCAGATACAGTGTAACCATCTTCAAGTAAACAGCGTTAGTGCATAAATTGTTTTCGTAGTGGTTTTTTTATTCGTTTGCATTTTGTAAACATAGATAGTATTTTGCGTGAAAAATAGATCAGATAGATAATAGATAAATACAATTCGGAGCCATTTGAATTGAGAAGAAAAAATTCATCTCGATGGGCAGAAATTACTGTTACAGGTAAAAATGCCTTTATCGTGTATCATTATTTTTATGCTTACAAGGAATGCTTTCTTGTTTTCTTCCAATGCTTTTTTTTTTTTGTTCATTTATATCTTTTATTCACGTGATTTTAGGTTCAAAAGCAAAAGCACTTGTCAAAACTATTGATAATTTGACTGCATTTCTAATCTTTCTGAAACCAGTTGAAGGCATTATTTTGAATATGTCAAATTTGTATGGCGTAAGAAAGTACAAAGAGAATTGGAAAAATATCGATTTGGTTACATTGCATACTTATTTCGGTTTATTGCTGCTTGCTGGAGTATATCGCCCATATAGTGAATGTTTGACACAACTTAGGAATGGTAAGACTGGTCGTGCAATATTTAGAGCCACAATGCCATTGAAGAAATTCCAAAAAAATTCATAAATGTTTCCCGTTCGACGATCGCGAAGAACGTCTGTCTTCTGCGTCTACGACTTCTGCTGTTCGTGACAAATTAGCACCTATTAGAAACGTTTTTGATAGATGGAACAAGAACTTGAAAAATATGTACACACCAGGAAAAAATGTTACGGTCGATGAACAACTGATTTTGTTTCGTGACCGATGTCCGTTTCGATAGTATATTCCATCGAAATATAGTATCAAATCGTGGATTTTGTCTGACTCGTCGAATTACTACGCATACAATTCACAGTTTTATGTTGGCCGTGACCGAAATACCGCTCCTGAATGCAATTAAGGAAAACGCATTGTTTTGGATTTGACGGCAGGACAACAATGTTACGTTCGACAACTTTTTTACTTCCTACGCATTGGCTCAAGAACTAAATAAAAATCGTATGACTATATTGGGAACGGTTCGGAAAAATAGAATTAAAGTTCAACCAATATTGAATATTGTGCATCGAAAGCCAACGTTTTCAACTAAAGTGGTATATGATTATAAGTTACAAGCTATTATTTTGTCATATGTTACCCGCCGTTACCGATTCGTCACGCTATTAAGCACGTTTCATAATAAAGTGAAAATAAACGAAGCAAACGAAAATAAAAAACCTAACATCATAGAAGACTATAATAAAACTAAAAACGGTGTTGACACAATGGACCACATACATCACAAACACATGCAAACGGAAAATAAATCGATGATAAATAACATTGTTTTGTAATATGCTTGATGTGAGTGCATTGAATGCATATGTGTAATTCATTGAAATCTTTCCTGACTGGCATGCTGAAAAAACAAATAGAAATATTCGTCGTCGACTTTTTATAGAGCAACTTGTTGATCCATGCATTGCCTTACGATCATCAAGGCCAAGAACAAGTGATGCTATTGCTGTTTGCGATGAAAGTCATCTTCGGCATTTGACACAAACAAAGAAAAGAGGTCGTTGTCATTTCTGCACCTACAAAAACAACAGAAATACATATGCAAAATATGTTTGTGCTGAACATCATTTTGATATCTGTAGAAACTAATTATTGAAAAAAAAAAAAAACATGCTATTTTTGCGATTTTTCGATCTTAATGAAATACATATCTTGTTTAGTTAACTTTTTTAATTTCTTTTATATGTATACCCATGCATATGATTTATAATAAAAACAAACATTTTTGAAAAGATAAAAAAAAAAACATAAAATATTTATTTGGTTTTACTACGTTATATCTTATACAGGTAAAAAGTCGTTGTGTATATATAAGAACCAATCCGACAAAATTTTGGAGGAACCGTAAAAAAAGTCGTAAATAATTACAGTAGTGTAGGCAACGGCAACTCCCAATGCAAGAATTACAAATCACTCCAAACACTCTTAACTCACATACAAACCACTCAAGCAGCAACCTAATATTCTTCATAAAACATATTCGCAAAATTAATAGTACACACCACACAACAAACTCAATTCAATCAAAACATACTAAACCGTACACATCCGCACATACAGTCGACTTACTCATTCAATAATACAGAAAACAAACAACAGCATGCAACTCGATTAAACACAAATCTCCATTGAAGAACGGGGCACACACACACACTAACACAATAATCACATCAAAACAAAAGAAATAATAAAATTAATTGCATTCACGAGTAACAAACCAAACTTCACTAGTGCAACTTTCGTCAACCACGAATAACGGAAGCTGTAGTATGGAGAAAATGAAAAAGGGAGATGTGGAAAAGCATCTGCATTACTCAAATGTAGTTTTCTTTGGTTTGTCATGTCCTCTCGTTCACGTCCATAAGTGTGCATTGTAAATTGTTCTAATGTCGTTTCTTTTCTTACATGAACATAAATTTAAGTTCAAATTGCCATAAATGGTCAGAACATCTGAAGATGGCAGCATTCAGGGATGTTTACAATTGCAAACGGAAATCAACAAATTCAAAATATATATATATATATGTATTTAAAAATCGTGAGAGAATGTAAATACTGAAATAAAAACATAGAAATGTCAACACGTAATTTATAAAACAAACAAAACATGTACTAAAACAAACCATAATAATGTCACGACATAAATGTCAATAAGAAAAACTAACTTTTGTAGCAAATTACCGAAAGGATCAGTTGTTTTATTGAGAAAGTTATCCCGCCCTTTTTCAACTGAAGGTTTTTAAAACAGAGTGTTGGAAAATCAACAATGACTCATGGCATCAAATAACCAGTTGACCCGTTGCTACGAAAATCGTACTGCCGGGAATTGAGAAGTTTTCGTGTTTTGTTTTCATGAGGTGACGGTTTATCAGGAGGAAAGAGAAGAAGATTCACCTTTTGTTAAGGACGGAATGGACAAATGCTGTTTTCCATCTTCTCGGAGAGTCCTTAAAACCGGATCGATGGAAAAGCTTACGCCTTAGTTTTGTCAGCGTGGAAGAACATCTCTTCAGAATAAGGGTAGATCCCACGAACCCTCTGCTTGAGTAGTCTATGCATATACCACTACACCACGGCCACCCCCAATGTGATTATAGCAGCGGCGTCCACTTCGTTATCAAGAAAACATAACCACAACTTAAAATTCATAAAGCAGCTGTTAAGTCTGCTCCAATTGGTTTTCCCGGCACAAGGTTCTTTTGGAAATCCTTTCCCTACCTGTGTGGTCATTGTATTAGAAATTAGCTGATATGACACAATTGTCCGACGAGCCTATAGGGGAGAGCGCATAAACGGTGTACTTATAGGGTAAGAAGTTATAAACAAATTTAAGTGCCGCCAACCACTTATGACTATCAACGTCTGCTATTCGCGTGGACTTATTTACAAGCTAAGTCAAGTTGTTTTCCGCAGTAAATATTTCAACACACTGTCATTCGGGCGTAATTTGTCTACAATGTCGATGCCACCCAGAATTGTGTAAGTTAACACGACATCGGTGATTTTCCCAAACACCTAAGAATTGTGCAAGACAACACCTCCACCAGCATCCGGTCATTCTTCATCCATATTATTTACTTGTCATTTCAGTGCACTTGACACCTTCCCATATTTCCCATGCACATCATTTACCACAGTGGTTTTCTCTAAGACAAAATTTTTGAATGACTTGAAATTTCTTAACTTTTTCCAAAGTGCTGAGCTGAATTCAATTACGTATAATTTTATAAAAAATATTAGAAACATTGCGACGTACAAACTTTTTTAAATTTGCGTCTCTCGGGTCAAATTTGACGGTATTTGCAGTTTGCTTTGATTTCTTTATCACCGTATTCCGACATTTCGTGTCAAAGAGAGGACTCTGCCAGGAATTTTATAGCGATTGCGGCAAGAATTTCATTGGAGCAGACATAGGGCTTTTAAAAATGTCTTCAGGAAGCCAAGACGGAGTGGAAAACAATAGCGAGTTTCCTCGCGAAATTGGTGAAGTTTCACCTGAAAAGAATAGATGGGAATTCAACAATTACCACACTTCTAGCTCAGGTAGAAACATGTCTGAACTCCAGACTATTGTGCCCACAATCAGATGACGTCAACGACCTACAGCCAATAACACCAAGCCACTTCCTCATCGGTTCCGCAATAATATCCACCACAACGAAGCTATGAATTTAAAAAAACGAGCCACTTAGAGCGGTGGAAGCGAGTGCCGGCGTTGCTGCAGTCGTTCTTGAGACGTTGGAGTTCAGAGTACTAGTCGCGACTGCAGCAGAGACCAAACTGGATAAAGGCAATACACGACCAAGTGAAGGATGGCGATTTAGTTGTCGTCAAAGACGAAAGGCTACTACCACTCAAATGGAGCATGGCCAGAGTGAAGGAGCTTCACGCTGGACCCGATGGTCACGTCAGTGTGGTGACTCTTAAAACTAAAACCGGAACTAAAACGACCGGTAACGAAGATATGCCCACTTTCGAGCAACAAATCAAACGCGGACACAATACAGCTTTAAGGCAGGCATACAACATCACAGAAATAACCACCTATCTACTTACTTATAACACAGACTCAACAAGACCCAACACAACAAAACAACTATTTTTAATACTGCGGTACTATGATCGTGTCGCCAAATGGCCCCTCCTCGACAGTACTCGGACAACTAGCATCGCAGGATCTCGAGGAGGCCATCACGTCCACAACCTCCGCAAAGCTTAACACACTTTAAAAACAACAACAAAAAAGGGAAAGAAAAGCGTAAAGCTACTTACATTACAAAAAAAATAAAATAAAATAAAAAACACTAGCGCAACAATAGAAGAAATAATGAAAAATATATAATCTAAAATAAAAATTGGAAAACAAAAATGCATATTTTAACCCTCATCGGTTCTTTGTATACCACCGTATACAATTTTCGAATTTCGTAAAAACCAGCCTATGGAATTCGCTGGATTTTTGGAAAATAACTTTAATTAGTTTGAATAATCGGAATTTCCACCCATTACGACCATGCGTACGGTTCTGCCCATTTAAATAGTTACGAATCGGTTCTTGTATATACGATCAGATACAGTGTAACCATCTTCAAGTAAACAGCGTTAGTGCATAAATTGTTTTCGTAGTGGTTTTTTTATTCGTTTGCATTTTGTAAACATAGATAGTATTTTGCGTGAAAAATAGATCAGATAGATAATAGATAAATACAATTCGGAGCCATTTGAATTGAGAAGAAAAAATTCATCTCGATGGGCAGAAATTACTGTTACAGGTAAAAATGCCTTTATCGTGTATCATTATTTTTATGCTTACAAGGAATGCTTTCTTGTTTTCTTCCAATGCTTTTTTTTTTTTGTTCATTTATATCTTTTATTCACGTGATTTTAGGTTCAAAAGCAAAAGCACTTGTCAAAACTATTGATAATTTGACTGCATTTCTAATCTTTCTGAAACCAGTTGAAGGCATTATTTTGAATATGTCAAATTTGTATGGCGTAAGAAAGTACAAAGAGAATTGGAAAAATATCGATTTGGTTACATTGCATACTTATTTCGGTTTATTGCTGCTTGCTGGAGTATATCGCCCATATAGTGAATGTTTGACACAACTTAGGAATGGTAAGACTGGTCGTGCAATATTTAGAGCCACAATGCCATTGAAGAAATTCCAAAAAAATTCATAAATGTTTCCCGTTCGACGATCGCGAAGAACGTCTGTCTTCTGCGTCTACGACTTCTGCTGTTCGTGACAAATTAGCACCTATTAGAAACGTTTTTGATAGATGGAACAAGAACTTGAAAAATATGTACACACCAGGAAAAAATGTTACGGTCGATGAACAACTGATTTTGTTTCGTGACCGATGTCCGTTTCGATAGTATATTCCATCGAAATATAGTATCAAATCGTGGATTTTGTCTGACTCGTCGAATTACTACGCATACAATTCACAGTTTTATGTTGGCCGTGACCGAAATACCGCTCCTGAATGCAATTAAGGAAAACGCATTGTTTTGGATTTGACGGCAGGACAACAATGTTACGTTCGACAACTTTTTTACTTCCTACGCATTGGCTCAAGAACTAAATAAAAATCGTATGACTATATTGGGAACGGTTCGGAAAAATAGAATTAAAGTTCAACCAATATTGAATATTGTGCATCGAAAGCCAACGTTTTCAACTAAAGTGGTATATGATTATAAGTTACAAGCTATTATTTTGTCATATGTTACCCGCCGTTACCGATTCGTCACGCTATTAAGCACGTTTCATAATAAAGTGAAAATAAACGAAGCAAACGAAAATAAAAAACCTAACATCATAGAAGACTATAATAAAACTAAAAACGGTGTTGACACAATGGACCACATACATCACAAACACATGCAAACGGAAAATAAATCGATGATAAATAACATTGTTTTGTAATATGCTTGATGTGAGTGCATTGAATGCATATGTGTAATTCATTGAAATCTTTCCTGACTGGCATGCTGAAAAAACAAATAGAAATATTCGTCGTCGACTTTTTATAGAGCAACTTGTTGATCCATGCATTGCCTTACGATCATCAAGGCCAAGAACAAGTGATGCTATTGCTGTTTGCGATGAAAGTCATCTTCGGCATTTGACACAAACAAAGAAAAGAGGTCGTTGTCATTTCTGCACCTACAAAAACAACAGAAATACATATGCAAAATATGTTTGTGCTGAACATCATTTTGATATCTGTAGAAACTAATTATTGAAAAAAAAAAAAAACATGCTATTTTTGCGATTTTTCGATCTTAATGAAATACATATCTTGTTTAGTTAACTTTTTTAATTTCTTTTATATGTATACCCATGCATATGATTTATAATAAAAACAAACATTTTTGAAAAGATAAAAAAAAAAACATAAAATATTTATTTGGTTTTACTACGTTATATCTTATACAGGTAAAAAGTCGTTGTGTATATATAAGAACCAATCCGACAAAATTTTGGAGGAACCGTAAAAAAAGTCGTAAATAATTACAGTAGTGTAGGCAACGGCAACTCCCAATGCAAGAATTACAAATCACTCCAAACACTCTTAACTCACATACAAACCACTCAAGCAGCAACCTAATATTCTTCATAAAACATATTCGCAAAATTAATAGTACACACCACACAACAAACTCAATTCAATCAAAACATACTAAACCGTACACATCCGCACATACAGTCGACTTACTCATTCAATAATACAGAAAACAAACAACAGCATGCAACTCGATTAAACACAAATCTCCATTGAAGAACGGGGCACACACACACACTAACACAATAATCACATCAAAACAAAAGAAATAATAAAATTAATTGCATTCACGAGTAACAAACCAAACTTCACTAGTGCAACTTTCGTCAACCACGAATAACGGAAGCTGTAGTATGGAGAAAATGAAAAAGGGAGATGTGGAAAAGCATCTGCATTACTCAAATGTAGTTTTCTTTGGTTTGTCATGTCCTCTCGTTCACGTCCATAAGTGTGCATTGTAAATTGTTCTAATGTCGTTTCTTTTCTTACATGAACATAAATTTAAGTTCAAATTGCCATAAATGGTCAGAACATCTGAAGATGGCAGCATTCAGGGATGTTTACAATTGCAAACGGAAATCAACAAATTCAAAATATATATATATATATGTATTTAAAAATCGTGAGAGAATGTAAATACTGAAATAAAAACATAGAAATGTCAACACGTAATTTATAAAACAAACAAAACATGTACTAAAACAAACCATAATAATGTCACGACATAAATGTCAATAAGAAAAACTAACTTTTGTAGCAAATTACCGAAAGGATCAGTTGTTTTATTGAGAAAGTTATCCCGCCCTTTTTCAACTGAAGGTTTTTAAAACAGAGTGTTGGAAAATCAACAATGACTCATGGCATCAAATAACCAGTTGACCCGTTGCTACGAAAACCGTACTGCCGGGAATTGAGAAGTTTTCGTGTTTTGTTTTCATGAGGTGACGGTTTATCAGGAGGAAAGAGAAGAAGATTCACCTTTTGTTAAGGACGGGATGGACAAATGCTGTTTTCCATCTTCTCGGAGAGTCCTTAAAACCGGATCGATGGAAAAGCTTACGCCTTAGTTTTGTCAGCGTGGAAGAACATCTCTTCAGAATAAGGGTAGATCCCACGAACCCTCTGCTTGAGTAGTCTATGCATATACCACTACACCACGGCCACCCCCAATGTGATTATAGCAGCGGCGTCCACTTCGTTATCAAGAAAACATAACCACCACTTAAAATTCATAAAGCAGCTGTTAAGTCTGCTCCAATTGGGTTTCCCGGCATAAGGTTCTTTTGGAAATCCTTTCCCTACCTATGTGGTCATTGTATTAGAAATTAGCTGATATGACACAATTGTCCGACGAGCCTATAGGGGAGAGCGCATAAACGGTGTACTTATCGGGTAAGAAGTTATAAACAAATTTAAGTGCCGCCAACCACTTATGACTATCAACGTCTGCTATTCGCGTGGACTTATTTACAAGCTAAGTCAAGTTGTTTTCCGCAGTAAATATTTCAACACACTGTCATTCGGGCGTAGTTTGTCTACAATGTCGATGCCACCCAGAATTGTGTAAGTTAACACGACATCGGTGATTTTCCCAAACACCTAAGAATTGTGCAAGACAACACCTCCACCAGCATCCGGTCATTCTTCATCCATATTATTTACTTGTCATTTCAGTGCACTTGACACCTTCCCATATTTCCCATGCACATCATTTACCACAGTGGTTTTCTCTAAGACAAAATTTTTGAATGACTTGAAATTTCTTAACTTTTTCCAAAGTGCTGAGCTGAATTCAATTACGTATAATTTTATAAAAAATATTAGAAACATTGCGACGTACAAACTTTTTTAAATTTGCGTCTCTCGGGTCAAATTTGACGGTATTTGCAGTTTGCTTTGATTTCTAATTTTTGACTCAATGACTCAATTTTGTTCAATTATGATCCAACCAGCATATTTTTGTTTCAGCTGCGATTTTGTATGTATGATCTACCTTTGCATTGTGCATTTTTACCCTTTTTATCAGATTTCTGGGGAAAAGCTTATTCATCCAAGAATAGATATCTATTTCGCATTCTTGTTAGTTACGTGTCGGGGGATAGTTCATTTCAAACTATTGAATAATATATTTAGAATACGGAATTATGCTCAAAGAAAGGGAAACGAGAATAAATTGTTGAGTTTATTATAATCCACACAATTTCAAAGGTGAACGAATTGACACGTTATTCTTGTTCTAGAATTACAGAAGTTGGCACACAAATTACACTAGTAGGAACAAAGATAATCCTGGATTATAAAAAATGTAAAGGGGGTTTAGACACATTGGTCAAAGCAGTAAGTGGCTACACTTATATAAGGATGACAAAACGGTAGCCTCAAGTAGTGTTCAGTACTATGGTCAATATTTCAGCTTATAACGCTTTTTTTTTATTCAAATCCGGTAACCATACGTGGGAAGACGGCTGCATCTCAAAGCGCTGCTACTTCTTGGAAGGTCTTGGTATGCAGCTTGTTACTCCCTACATAAAAAATGCGACAAACATTACCTCGAGTACATTTTTCACTTAAAATTGAAAAACAAATTCGAAGTGATTTTCAAACAGATGAAATATGAAATAAATATGAACCTACATACATACAACATATAAACTGACATATAAAAGAATAAATAACGTATATGGATAAACTTCAATAGGAATATACTGTACATTTCCATATATTATAAATATATTATACTTTTGTAGATAAATCTCTAAGTAGCTGATTTTTACCGTAAGAACATTTGTTTTTAAGGGGCTAGTCTCATGTTTGATCTTCAAAAAATCAATTTTTTTCTGCATACATTCAAAGTTTAATAAGTTGAGAATATACTGTGAAAAATTTAGACCGATACACTTGCAGACAACTGCTCAGCTTGATATAAATGATATCGATAATTTAATAAAAATTTCTTACCCGCCAAAAAAACAAGTTTATCAAAAAAGATATATTTTTAAAGAAAAATTGTTTGATACTGAGTGTGAAGAAGCGAGAAGAATACTTTTGGGTGGCTAAAAGTTTTTCGAAAGTTTGGAGATCAGCTCTTTAAAAGAATGTACTGCCAAACAAATACAGCTTTTAAGCAAATATGTATGAAGAAAAAGAAAAGATTTTTCGAAAACGAAGCTCTAAAATTGGTGAACTGTAAAGATACAAAGGAGTTCTTGTGTGCGATTAAAAAAATCAACTGTAGAGCACCCTAGACGCAAGGACACTGATAAACCACTTTCAAATGCTGTTGAACCCACAAAGTAGCATACTGCCGTTTCACTACGCAAAGTCATAAATTAAAAATGAAATATTAGATTCACCTATTACACAGGGAGAATTACTAGGTTGAGTGAAAAGTAACCTCCTTGGGAATGAAAAAATTTTTTTTTTTAAATGTTTTTTATTTTATTCAATATAGTCCCCTTTTAGTTTGATACACTTATTCTAGCGATTTTCCAACTTCTTGATCCCGTCCAAAATGCAATTTTCCGGAAGGTCTGCAAAATACTCTTCCGTGGAGTCGGTGATTTCCTCACGTGGGCTGAATTTTTTATTGATGAGCCATCTTTTAAGGTTTGGGAAGAGATAATAGTCCGAAGGAGCCAAATCGGGCGATTGATTTTTAGCCATTGATTTTAGCCATGGTTGCGATGCTCTTGTGCGCAAGAACAAACTTTTTTTTCGCTTCATGTGAGGCCGTTTTGCAGCGATTTCGGCCTTCACTCGCTCCAATAATGCACAGTAATACTCGCTGTTGATGGTTTTTCGTTTTTCGAGGTAGTCCACGAAGAGTATGCCATGACAATCTCAGAAAACCGACGCCATAACCTTTCCGACCCATCGAGCCTCCCTCGGCCGCTTCGAAGCACTCGTGCCGGCTTCAGTCCATTGCCGGGCACTCATTCTGTTCTCTGGTGTTCAACAGTTACCAATCGATGCCAAAAGTCCGCCTGATCTCGCATCAGCAAGTCTAAACACTCTTTTGAAGTGCTCTCGCTTTCGTGTTTTTGGTCAGGAGTGAGTATGCGCGGCACCCAGCGGCAGCATAACTTTTTTATATGCAGAATATTGCCCAAAATATGGCGTGTGCGCTCAGTACTAATTTTTTTTTGGTATCTGCTAGATCGCGCACCTTCCCTTTCCGGTCAGCCAACACCATTTCATGTATTTTTTTTGACATTGTTTCTTGTAACCGCATCGGAGAGCCTGCCGCTGAGGGTTTGATCGATAGTGGAGTGTAATCTGACGGAACATTAGCCGCATAATATTTATCCAATTTTTCTTTTGTTTATTTCGCCGTTTTGCCTCTCAAAAAATTATGTTTTATAAGAGAACGAAAATCGTTTTTGTCCATATTCAACTTGATGCCAAACACGTCAACAACAATCACCTGTCAAAAAAAAACTAAAGACAGTATGGCACTGAAATTTGGCATGTCTGCCTAAAGGCACTGCAACCCCTTTTGTAGTAGAAGCGCATTCTCTCGGTCAAGGAGGTTACTTACTTACCTAGTGCTAATAATAATAATGAAAATATTTATTATTAATAATAATAATAACAATACAAACACTTATTAGTTATAATAATAATAAAAATATATATTAATAATAAAAATAATTAATAATAATAATAATGTTTTTTAATAATAATAGTAATGGAAATAAAAATATTTATTAATAAAAATAATAACTTTTTTTTATTAATAATAATAATTATAATAAAAATATTTATTAATAATAATAAGAATAATAAAAATATTTATTAGTAATAATCATAATAATATTAAAAATATTTATTAATAATAATAAAAATAATAAAAATATTTATTAATAAAAATATTTATTAATAATAATAATAATAATAATAATAATAATAATAATATTTATTAATAATAATAATACCAAAAATATTTATTAATAATTATTATAAAAATAAAAGTATTTATTTACAATAGTTGTATTAATAAAGTTTTTTATAAATAATAATTAAAATATTACTAATATTAATAAAAAAATATGTATTAATTATAATAATAATAAAAATATTTATTAATAAAAATAGAGCTCGCAGAATCTTTGGGTGTCACTCAAGCAGCCATTTCAAAACGTTTAAAAGCAGCTGGATATATTCAAAAGCAGGAAAATTGGGTTCCACATGAACTCAAACCGCCTCCCGGTTTTGAATGTCCGAAATGCTGCTGAAACGCCACAAAAGGAAGTCATTTTTACATCGGATTGTTACTGATGGTGAAAAATGGATCCATTACGACAACCCCAAGTGCAAAAAATCATGTGTGAAACCCGACCAACCAACCAAATCAACACATATAATAAAAATATTTATTAATAATAATGGAAATATTTATTAATAATAATAGTAATAATAATAATAATAATAATAATAATAAAAATATTTATTAATAATATTAATAATAATAATAAAAATATTTATTGATAATAACCATTATATAGAATAAAATATTTAACAATAATAAGAATAATGACAATAAAAATATTAATAATAATAATAAAAATATTTATTAATAATAATGGAAATATTTATTAATAATAATAGTAATAATAATAATAATAATAATAATAATAAATATATTTATTAATAATATTAATAATAATAATAAAAATATTTATTGATAATAACCATTATATAGAATAAAATATTTAACAATAATAAGAATAATGACAATAAAAATATTAATAATAATAATAATAATAATAATAATAATAATAATAATAATAATAGTTAATAATAATAATAATAATAAAAATAATAAAAATATTTATTAATCATAAAAAATATTTATTAATAGTAAAAATATTTATTAATCATAAAAAATATTTATTAATAGTAAAAATATTTATTAATAATAAAAAATATTTATTAATAGTAAAAATATTTATTAATAATAATAATCATATAATTATTAATTAACAATAAAAATATTTAATAATAATAATAATAATAATAATGAGGTTTGAATTGTAATAAATAAAGCACATAAATTTGAAAGTGAACCTAAAATTTTTATTATCGGTTAAATGAACAATTTGTGGCATTTACTTCTTAAAAATGATATCATGTAAATGTCGGCCACGACTACGTCTGAGGTGGTCCATTCGGAAGCTCCAAATTTGAGCGACTCGTTCGAGCATAGCGACTGGTATCTCGCGGATAACACGAGTAATGTTGGCTTCCAAAGCGTCAATCGTAGCTAGCTTATACCTGAAGATCTGAGAATTTACATATCCCCAGAGAAAAAGGTCCAAAGGTGTGATATCACACGATCTAGGCGGCCAATTTACCGTAGCAAAACGTGAAATTAAGTGCTCATCAAAATTATTTCTCATCAAGTCCATTGTTTCACGCGCTATATGGCTCGTAGCGCCGTGTTGTTGAAACCTAGCTCACCGGGACCATGTGCTTGAATTTCAGGAGGCACATAGTCCGTTAACATGACGCGATAACGGTTACCATTGACGGTAACATTCTGATTTGCCTCATTTTTGAAGAAATATGGACCAATGATTCCACTAGCCCATAAACCACATCATACCGCTGTTTTTAATGGATGATTAAAATGCTATAATTTTTTTTATTTTTTGATAAATTTTATTGTGCCAAAGTAAAAAATGTTGGAAAACACATCAATTTTCAAATTGTATCAGTAGTTTTCAATATGTCTACCTTTGGCGTGAATAATGGCCTTGAAACCGCCGAAGAAAGCATTGCACGCTGCACGCAAATGGATCTGCGATATTTTGGCCCATTCCCGGCGAAGTGCTTGTTTGAGGTGGTCCAAACCTTGGTATTTGTTAGTGCCAACCTTCGCCTTCAAAATACTGCAGACAGAGAAATCCAACGGATTTGCATCCGAAGAATTTGCAATCCGTTGTGTTGAAGAAATGAAGTATGGAACATTGTTTTTTAACGAATCTTGATTGACGCGCGCCTTGTGAGACAGTGCCAAGTCTTGTTGAAATGTCCACGGTCTCCGACCGAAGATTGTTTGCCAAAGGCTTCAATACTGCCTCTAAAACAGTTTCACGGTATACGATCGCATTAACTTTGACGTCACGGTCCAAAAATTATAGCGGAGAGCGACCATCGGCGGTTATGGCGGCCCAAACCATTACCATAAATGATTTATTCACGTTGAGGTGCTGGAGGGCTCTAACGATAGCTACTTGTAGTTTTCCAGCCAAATATAAAGCATTCACACTATCACGTTTCAATTCCATCGCAGACATAGGAACAATTTTTCAACACAACTGAGACGCAAATCGTTTAAAAGGCTTGTAAATAATTAAATTATTATTAAATTGAATTATCTGTCATGTGTCGAAATTGGAGCTTACTGTCGTGAACGGTTTGGAAATTATAGCAGTCTGAAATTGGTTGTAGTTCGAGTCAGTGAGGGTGTAATGGTAGCTCATGGTACACTTAGATCTGCTCATCAACCCAAATACGGCAATTTTGTTTACTAACGTATCCATTTAGCCAGAAATGGGCTTCATCACTGCACAAAATTTCACGATAAAACACCGGATTTTAATTGAGTTTTTCCAGAGCCCATTCACAGAAAATATGACGCAAATTCAAGTCTCCTGGCTTCAATTCTTGCACAAGTTGAACGTTGTACGTTTTGCGGCAGAGATCCTCACGTAAAATACGCCAAAGCAAGCTGCTTAGAACGACGACGTATCGATTCGTCACTGTCTTCGCGTACACTCTCAGCTACAGCTGCTATAGTCTCTTCACTACGTGCTAGATGTGGTTTAACCGGTCAAGTATCATCCACTAATGTAAGCTGGGACTCAAATTTGCGAATGGTATTGGCAATAGTGGTTTCAGTAGGTCGCACGAAAAACAATTTTCACAAAAAGCTGATTTTCGTAATACAGCTGAACAATTTGGAGACACTGTTGTGGCGTGAATCTTTCCATGACGACTTGTTAAAAAAAGTTTATTGAAAATCAAATCTCACGATGAATCACCCCTTATTTATTAATACTAATGACAATAATAAAAATATTTATTAATAATAGTAAAAGTATTTGTTAATAGTAATAATAATAATAAAAATGTTTATTAATAATAATAATAAAAATATTTAATAATAATAATAATAGAAATATTTATTAAAAACAAAAATAATAGTAAAAATATTTATTAATAACAATAACAATAATTCGAATATTTATTAATAACAATAACAATAATTCGAATATTTATTGATAATAATAAAAATATTTATTAATAATAATGAAAGTATTTATTAACAATAATAATGAGAAAATTAAAAATATTTATGAATAATAACAATATTTATTAATAATAAAAATAATCATAATATAAAGAAAAATATTTGGTAATAATAACAATAAAAATATTTATTAATAATAATAATATTCATTAATAATTATGGTAATAATATTATTAGTTACAAAAATAATAGTAAAAATATTTATTAATAATAATAATAATAATAGTAATAATAAAAATATTTATTAATAATATTAATATTAATAATGATAATAAAAATATTCTTTAATAATAAAAATGTTTATTAGTAATAATAATATTTAATAATAATAGAAATATTTATTTGTAATAAAAGTATTTATTAATAATAAAAATATTTGTTAATAATAATAATAATATAAATATTAATTAACATTAAAAATATTTATTAAGAATAATAATAATAAAAATATTTATTAATAATAGTCATAATACAAAGAAAAATATTTATCAATAATAATATCAATAAAAATATTAATTAATAATTATAATAATAGAAGTATTTATTAATAATTAAAATAATAATAATGTTATTAATGACAAAAATAATAGTAAAAATATTCATTAATAAATATAATAATAATAAAAATATTGGTAATAATATTAATAATATTGAAAATATTTGTTAATTATATTAATGATAATAATAAAAGTATTTATTAATAATAAAAGTATTTATAAATAAAAAAAAATATTTTTTAATAATAAAAGTATTTATGTTACTAATAATAAAAGTATTTTTTAATAATAATAATAATATAAATATTAGTTAATATTGGGTCTATAACTTAATTCGAGCGGTTTGCTAAGAGATGGCGTAACTTGTATTAGTCCATTGGAATATGCGTTGGAAAGCTACTGTCATTGTACGTCATTTCAGTGTATGTCATTTATTTGAAGAGTAAACAACAATTTTTTTTTTTACTCAAACACGTGGAACTTTGTGCCTGAAAAAGTGTTTTTGCGGGGAGTTCTTCTTCATTACTTTATTATGAAGAAAACTGCTGTCGAAAGTCATCGTATTTTGGTGGAAGTTTATGGTGAACATGCGCTAGCTGAGCGAACGTGCCAAAAGTGGTTTGCACGATTTAAAAGTGGTGATTTAGGCTTGGAAGACGATGAACGACATGGGCAGCCAAAAAAGTTTGAAGATGAAGAACTGGAAGCATTACTCTATGAAGATTGTTGCCAAACACAAGAAGAGCTCGCAGAATCTTTTGGTGTCACTCAAGCAGCCATTTGAAAACGTTTAAAGGCAGCTGGATATATTCAAAAGCAAGGAAATTGGGTTCTACATGAACTCAAGCCGAGAGACGTTGAAAGGCGGTTTTGCATGTCCGAAATGCTGCTGGAACGCCACAAAAGGAAGTCATTTGTGCATCGGATTGTTACCGGTGGTGAAAAATGGACCCATTACGACAACCCCAATCGCAAAAAATCATATGTGAAACCCGGCCAACCAGCCAAATCAACGGCAAAGCCGAATATCCATGGCGCGAAGGTAATGCTATGTATTTGGTGGGTGTGCTGTATTATGAGAGGCAATAATTTTCCATCATGACAACGATGGGATGATGGGGCGATGGGATTCACAAATTGCCAGAAAGATGGGAAAATGTCATAATGTCATAGCTTCAGATGGGCAATACTTTGAATAATACTATTGTACATGGTTTTCTTAAATATACGTTCAAATTTTGACAAAAAAAAAAAAAACGCACGTATTAATATATATGCCCAATAATAAAAATATTTATTAATAATAATATTGTACAAAAAGATACAAATATTAATTAATGTTCTACCCGGACTCAGGGCCTTTGATGGTATCATTGGCGATGAGACGTTAAAGGAATTTGAGGCCGTTATTGATAGAAAGGCAAATGTTCTAACATTAAAACCAAATATAAGGCTACCACTGAAGGAAAAGCTGTCGAAACAAGTAAATGTGGTTCTGAATGAAAAGCTCCCCAATCAGGTTAGACAAGCATTGCATTGTTGATCACTAAATACGACTCACTGTTTGGACCTATTAATATTGGTGAAGTGATCGACACTTTCGGAGATTAGAACGAATACAGATGAACCAATCTACACGAAAAGCTATCCGTATCCAGCTTGCCTTAGAAGCGAAGTAGAAAAAGAGATAACAAAACTCTTAGACGAAGGTATAATAAGACCTTCTAGGAGTCCCTACAACTCGCCAATCTGGGTCGTGCCGAAGACACCTAAATCCACTGGCGAAAAGCAATACAGGATGGTCATCGACTACAAAAGACTGAATAGCGTGGCTATCGCGGACGCGTATTCCATACCTGATATCAATTCCACTCTTGCTAGTCTCGGTAAGGCTCAATATTTTACAACTTTGGATTTAACATCGGGGTTCCACCAGGTACCCATGAAACCCTCCGATGTCTCCAAAACCGCGTTTTCCACGATGAATGAAAAATATTAGTTCCTTAAGTTGCCCTTCCGTGACGATGTGCTGAAACCATATATAGGCAGGATCTGCTATGTCTATATAGATGACATAATTGTCTTTGGCGACAGTCTGGAAAACCATATAAAAAATCTCGACACCGCTCTGGGAGGTCTGAGCCGGGCCAACCTGAAGGTTAATCTGGAAAAGACCCACTTCGTGGACACCGAGGTGGAATTTCTCGGTTATGTGATTACACCTCACGGTGTACGCCCTGACATGAAAAAGGTTGAAGCTATTCGAAACATACATCCTATCGAAAATCTGAAGGAACTAAAATCCTTTCTCGGATTGACTTCTTCTTATAGGAAATTCATCCGGGACTTTGCAAAGCTTGCTAAGCCTCTTACTAATCTCACTCGAGGGGAGAATGCTCAAGTGAAGGCCAATCAATGTAAGAGGGCTCCCGTCATTCTTGATGCGGAAGCGCTGAAGGCTTTCGATGACCTTAAGTACTTTTAACTTTCGTAGAAATACTAACCACGGATGCCTCGATACAGCAATCGGAGCCGTGCGTATTGGGCGAATTGGGTAAGGATAAACCCATCACTTATATCTCACGGTCGCTCAACAAGACCAAGGAGAACTACGCCACATCTCCGAAAAGGATATGCTGGCGATAGTTTGGGCACTAGACAACCTTTGATCTTATCTCTATTGGGCAAAGAAAATTCGATTATTCACTGACCACCAGCCGCTGACCTTCGCATTAGGAAACCGGAACTACAACGCAAAATTAAAGCGTTGGAAAGCCAGAATAGAGGAGTATAACTGCGAGTTGATTTACCGGCCAGGTAAATCTAATGTCGTGGCCGATGCCCTCTCAAGACTAAAGATTGATAACAAAGACTTGACCGCTTCAGTGAATGCTGAAGCGGAATGTCAAGTGAACACGTTACACTACAATTCCTCAACGGAAACTGCTTCCGATAATAATTCCTCAACGGAAACCGCTAATTCAGATGCAGTGACAACTGCGGGACGCGGAACCTTCACGGAGCCCGTCAGCGATGATACATATTCAACCCAATCTGCCACTGAGACAGTGCATAGCGCAGCCCAAGATTCGACGGACTTAATCCCTCATGTGGAAGCACCACCACATCCTGGCTACTCAAGACACTATGTTGCAGTAGAAAATTTAGACAAAGCAGCGTTAATAGAAATCATCAAGACAAAATTGAAACCAAACATTGTTAACAGTATCAAAATCCCTGAATGCTGCATTGGTTTACTGCAAGACGTATATTTAGAGAGTTTCGTGAACTACAAAATTAGGCTAACGCAAAGAATAGTGGAAGACGTCGCTAATGAAGATCGGGTATGGGACCTCATAAGCACGGAACATAGACGAGCCCACAGGGATGCCCGCGAAAACAAAGAAAAACTTCTCGAAAAATATTACAATATTACAATACAATATATATTTGATGAATATCATCACGCAAAAGATCAATTGGGTAATTGAAAGAACGAATAACGGAGTAGCTTTATCAGACCGAGCAAAGCTGGAACAGGATATTATTAACGAAATTGTAATTATCAAGGAAGTGATCAACGAGATTATGCGGGCTTGCCAAGTGGCAAGAAGCGGTTGATGTTGGGATTTTAATTACTTTTATTATTTGTATTATTTTTGTTATTTTTATTATTTTTATTATTTTTGTTATTTTTGTTATTTTTATTATTTTTGTTATTTTTATTATTATTCTATAATATTTATTTATTTATTATATTTTTACTGAGTTTTATATTTATATTTATTATTTTAAATTATTTTTATAATTTTAAGTATTATTATTATATTTACTTATGTATTACTTTTATTATTTTTATTATATTTATTTATTTATTATAAGTATTATAAGTATTATAAGTATTATTTTTATTATTTGTACTATTTTTGTTATATTAATTATTTTTATTATTTCTATTATTTTTAATATTTTTATTATTTTTATTGTTTTTATTAATTTTATTATTTTTAGTATTTTTAATATTTTTGTTATTTGTATAATTTGTATTAATTGTTTTACCTGTATTATTTGTATTATATGTATTATTTGTATTTTTTGTAATATTTGTATTATTTGTATTATTTTATTATTCGTTATATTGGTATTATTGGTATTATTTATATTAGTTGTATTATTTGTATTATGTGTGTTATTTGTATTATTTATATTATTTATATTATTTGTATTATTTGTATTATTTGTGTTATTTGTATTATTTGTATTATTTGTATTATTTGTATTATTTGTATTATTTGTATTATTTGTATTATTTGTGTTATTGTATTATTTGTATTATGTGTGTTTCGAGGAAAAATAAATAAAATGACAATACCAATAATAATAATAAGATAACAATACTAATAATAATAATTAAATAACATTACTAATAATTATAATAAAATAACAATACTAATAATAATAATGATATAACAACACTAATAATAATAATAATAAAATAACAATACTAATAATAATAATGAAATAACATTACTATTAATAATATTTAAGTAACAATACAATATAATAACAATACTTATAATAGTAATAAAATAACAATACTAATAGTAATAATAAAATAACAATACTAATAATAATATTAAATAACAAAACTAATAATAATAAAATAACAATACTACCATATACTTATAACAATACTTATGATAATATGATAAAATAGCAATACTAAAATAAAATAAAAAAACAATACTAATAATAATAAAATAATAAAACTAATAATAATAATAAAATAACCATACTGATAATATTAGTAAAATATATATTAGTAAAATAACCATGATAATATTAATATAACTATACTAATGATAATAAGATAACAATACTAGTAATAATAAAAACATAACAATACTAATAATAATAATAAAACAACAATACTAATAATAAGACTAAAATAACAATACTAATAGTAATAATAAAATAACAATACTAATAGTAATAATAAAATAACAATACTGATAATAATAACAAAATAATACTACTAATAATAATAAAAATACCAGTAATAATAATAATATATAATAATAGGACGGCAAGAGAAAACAAAGAGCTAATCTTCGAACAATTTAATTAAATTTAAGTTCGTCATGCAAAATCTGTAATACCAACAAGTTTGATCGACACCCTATAACTCCCACTACACAGGAAACACCTACTCCCAAATATCCATGTGCAGTTCTTCATATGAATACTATTGAACTTCAAAATGAGACATTTTCGACAATAGTTGCCAAGTTTTGTTTTCTTTTTTCACATTAAAGGTAAATCTTCCATTTACATTATATCAAAATTAATTAAAATTGTACATTACTCTCATAAATTTTACTCACGGACAATAAAAGAGGCTCCTAAACATTATTAAAACGCTTGGAATCAAATTATACCTAACCCCAACACACAGAAACGAGGTGAATGGACGGGTAGAAAGGGTAGATACCACTATACTGGAAATTTATCGTTGCCTTAAACCTAGAGTCCAGGATTAAAGGTCAAGGAACTTGTCTACGTAGCCGAATATCTTTATAACAACACAGTACATTTTGTCATCAAAACGAAGCCAACGGATGTATTCCTCAATAGGTTCCAAAGAGTCAATTATCAATTATCAAGATTTATACTGCCATTAAAAGTATCAAATTAAAAAATAAGCCCTTGTTTAAAAATTAAATCGTTTCAGAGAATAATCGCGATACCGTAATGACAGATATTGGTAGGAAAATTCACAAAGCTCTTCTAAAAATATCAATATCAAACGAAACAATTACAAGAACTGAGTCTCAAAATAAATAAAAAAAATAAATAAAAATAAAAAAAGGGAATATTTCCCTATATCATGAAATTGTAACTTCTTATAATTTTAAGTAACAAATGTTAAGCTCTTATTTCTCTTATAATGATTTTATCCCTAAATAAAAAAACAAATTGGTATTACAGTTTAGTTTTGTTGGTTCCCTCGGAAGCCTTCCATATTTTTTCACACAAATCGCCAATTGTGAGAGTTAGGGAAGGTCACGTCTGGATGACAAATAGGTACTTTAAACTTATCCATGTTATTGATTTAAAACTTTACGACGAACTTGTACAATAAACTGAACAACTTGTTACGAAGCGCGTTTGTAATGAAAAAACTCGTCTGGTTTTAAACTTTCACCTAAACCAAACGAAGGATTGCTTTAGATAACTTCGTAACCCACGCGCGAGAAGAGTTAGATCCCTTAATTGGATTGGGACTGCCTGGAAATGGTTTGGGGTTTCTCCTGACGCAACTGACTTGGACGAACTTTTACTCAATAACGCCTTACAGAAAGGAGAATCTGAAAAGCTATTCCATGACCATGGGAAACAAGGCCATTGAAGTCAATTGTGCCGAGGTTAGATTTTAAGTATTAGACACATCGTAAGACATTCTTAGCTGGTACTCAGTACAGTAAACTACCATTTTGTTTGAATACTCTGAGTTGCGCGAAACCTCCTAGTGAAGGACCTTTGCTTCCATCAACTGCTGATAGGTAATTTCTTAACATTATTATTGATTATGTAAATATTTTTTTTAAATATTTAAAACGATTAGAAAAAAAAATGTTTAAAATATATATATATATATATATATATATAAATATCAGCTTACAGGGAGTATTTTCCTTTAGCTATCAATTAAAGTAAAAAAATCTTTTTATCAGCGACAATTTTATGAAAACAGATTGAATGCGAAAAGGCAATGCATTGATTGATTTATTAGGTCAAGGACCAAGCCGAAACGAAAAATAAACTCTTTATCTTACTGATAGTTATACGACCCCCAATAGTCTAGAGATGGTCAACGGCTTTTTTAAAAATTGAAATGTATCCAATAGTGTCCAACAAGTTATAGCAGGCTTCTCGTAAGAATATGTTTCGGAAACACAAACAATGTCATCATATTTCTTTAGCATTGTACAAGCTGACGCAATAAATGTCAAAGCAGCCCTGTGGATCTGATGGTAGATCGATTTGAAAAAATATATGTGCAGCATTTCATTTGACATTTCTAAAATGTCTTAAAACGTCTATAGTTTAACTTTTGTACAAAAAAAGCGACGACAGACTTATTTCTTAACTCTCAGTTTTTCAAAAGTTTTCGAGAAAGTCATATGCCGACCGACGCTTAGTTTTCTTTTGACATCTATTTCAAAACATCGTGCTAGTGTTTCGACCGATTCCTGTTTTTGAGTGGCGAAACCTGCGAAGAAATCAAGCCCATTCTCGATGGTGTTTATGGAACCCATTCATCCTCCGTTACAACCGTTTACCATTGGTTCACAGAGTTTCGCCTGACCGAACATCGGTTTTTGATGAACCGCGCCCAGGGGGCTGAGATCGCCGGCATCTCAACTGATAGCCATATCATGCACAAGATTATGGGTATGAGAAAGATGTCTGCGAGATGGCACGCGAGGTGTAATCCACGTTGACGATTTGGAGAACAGAAAAACAATTACAGGAGCATACTACGTCAACTTATTGGGCCTATTAAACCCTGATTTAAAGAAAAAATTACCACATTTGGCGAAGAAAAAAGTGCTCTTCCACTACGATATCACACCTCCGTAATCGCCACAGCCAAATTGGTCGAAATGCACTACGAATTGCTCCCTCATCCTCTGGAGTTGGCTCCCTGCGCTTCTTTTTGTCTCCAATCTTTAAAAGTTCGCTCGGGTCGAATGAGGTAGCCACCGCCGCCGCAGCGGAGTATTTTGCAGACCAAAAGAATTAAAATACCTAGGGATTAAAAAAGTTGCAGTACCGCTGGGAAAAATATATCGAGGTGAAAGGGGAATATATTAAAAAATAAATTGTCAAAACCTAAAAAAGCTGCGTTGTCATTTCTAATTCGGGTACTCATCAAACAACCCTCGTAAATATGAACTGCTGAGTGTACTTTCACAAAGGGAAGACAGCTGAAGATGCAATAGTTTCATTACTAGAAAATATCAATGAGGCGTTGGATAATAATCAAAAATCAGAGGGTTTGTTTATTAAACGTGCTGCAGAAGTTTGGTTTCAGCGATAATATTACTTTTCAGCATATCTTCGTTGCATTGGAGCTAGAGTCCCATAGGTTGCAGCATTTGGTCCTTTACTTCTCATAATTTATTTTAACTCTATATCCAATCTGCCTTTAAATGGTAAAATTGTTGGCTTCGTCGATGACACAGTCCTTTCTTGTGCTGCCCTCTGTACCAAAGACCTATCCTTGCTGAATATCATCAAACAGTTCTAAGCAGTCAATCAAAAGCAATGATATTTTCTTTTACAATTTGTTCCCTCTGTATGGAGTTGCACTACATGGTCTTGATTGGAATCATGTTAACTGCAATAGTAGCTGCATAGTTCTAGAATCAGTTTCTGAATTTAAATCTTTAGGGGTAACATTGGATTATGGATTGAATTCGAAGTCCCTCATTGATATTGTGAAAAGATCTTTTAACTTAGGTCTTAGGAAAGGAAATTGTCAGGATTATGCTTTTTAAACCAAGGTGGGAGCCCTCGCATCCCTTGTTTCAATCAGCTAAGATATTGCCGCCGGATTTTTTCAATCAATGGAAAATTGGTTGCTCCTTAAATCTGATGTTAAGATACTAACAGAAGTAATAACATAGAATATTTTCATTACTTTTTTCACTTTGACCCCGTACCTTTTCTTCCGACTTTTTCGCCGCTATCCTCGTTTCTTCCTATTGCGCGTCTTAAAAATGAAATCATTTTGTGTTAAATTTCATTTCACAATGAAACATGAAATTATAACGCCAGATTAGAATTAATTACATAGTATATTATGAGCTATCTAAACTATTGTAGACTCAAATAATGTATTTAATTAAATAATAATATTAATAACAAAATTATTATATTACCAATATTGTAAATGAAAGAAAATAAATTTGAATCTAAGATCTAAGAAACCAGCTTTCATTCCTTTCCTGGCTTAGATTCTGGACAAAACCAGCCTTGGGCAGATTTCGATTTCCTACGCTTTGCGCAGCAGGAGTTCCAGTGCGTGTTTTACCAAAGATCACTTCTTTTTAAACAGAAGATTTTCTTGAGAGCATAAGCCATGATATAAGTATCAAGGGGTGGGAGATTCATTAATGGTTTTAGAGCGGAGCTAGGTGTGCTAAGGAAAGCCCCATGTAGGCGAGACAGACTGATTTTTGGAGTTTGGTAAAAGTACTAATCACGTATTTTCATGAGAGCTTATTCCTCTAGATAACTGACGCATAGGATATAATTGTACATCTAGAAGACCATAGAAGTTTGTTTTTCAAGATGACAGTCAAATATTTAGCTTTCTTAGAGAACTGGATAGTGATGCCTTTTAGCACTATTTGAGTCAGCCCAGACAGCTTCCTCCTTCTCGCAAAGAGAATAACCTCAGTTTTGAGAGGAGCAGTTAGTCGACCAACATGCACAATAGCGGTAAAGACAGAACGCCGCCTTCCGAGTAACCCTGCTTACTTCCGCTACCACATATTGCCCACAGCCAACATCCGCAATCAGTGTCCTATTTATACCATCAGGACCAGCGAATTTGTGTATATTGAGATCTTTGAGTCCTCTTCTTATTACAAGATTGTGAAAGTGGATTCGTCCGTTGAAGATTCGACGCACTTAAGTGTAGGCAGGGGCAAAGCACAATCTGGAAGTGTTAAACTGGTTATAAAATGTGCAGCAAGCAGATTGTCCTTGTCCAAAGAGCGGACAGCTGGAACGTCAGTGTAAATGAGAGTTTGGATGGAGGATGAGGCAGAATTTCAAATGTTTTTGACGATTCACCAAATATAGTTACTACCAGTCTCTTTCTCAGTTTTTCTTAGTGGGTTTGCTCTTGTAGGACCGAAAAACATTTCTCTTACCCTGACAGCTTCTTAACAGCTCGAGCCGTAATATGACTTTTCTTTTGGTTTGCGACTCATCCGATGAGGGATAAAAGATCTCATTCCAAAGGTAATGGTGTACGTAATCATATCAGCAACGGCATCCACGTCGTTATCGAGGAAATATAACGACCAGTTAAAATTCCCTATAGAAGTTGTTTAGTCCGCTTCAATCGGCTTTCTCGTATTGCCATACGGTTTTCTTAGGAATCTTTTCACTAACTGTGAAACAGAAATTAGCTGGGATGTTGGCGGTATGATTATCAACGCTGGTATACGTGTGGGCTCATTTACAAGCTGGGTAAAGTTGTTTTCCGCAGCGAAGATCGAAATCGCCCATACTAACGATTTCTGTATGAGGATACAGGGATACAATTCCTTGAATGGAGTCAGACAGCGCATCAAACTCATTAAAGGTAGAGCTACTGCCCAGTTTGGGGCTTCTGTAAAAAATGCAGTTGTGGATAATTTGCTTTTGGAGATGGAATTTTGTGGTGGAGCTACATCACTACAGAGCAGAATGATGACACTAGTTAGTAGCAGTTTTAGGTCAGAGTAATCGGAGAGGTGTGGATGAGAATCTGCCTGTGTTTCACTAAGAGCCAAGACCGTTGGTCTGTATTTACAGACGTTGACGTTCGCAAAAAAGTGATTACTTTTTAGCCCGCGTATGTTAGCTACGTCAACTCAGTCATCAACTCAGTATCCTTAGTAATAATCATATACAGAGAAAACACAAACACCGACGATGTGCTAAAGGCTGCGAAGTGAAAATTTTGACGTTGCCTACCTAATATATTCCTTTGCTGATGACAGCACTCTCTACTTCTCATGTTCGTTCCTGTGCTTTGGCTGTAGAAGACAAACGACAGCGTATGTTTAGCACTTTAAATTCCGATATTACGGTTATTCAATATCATGTAACAATGACTAACGTAATGTCTCCTATCTCACCTTGTTGTATCGCTATTTTCAATACTAGTGATGTACTGAAATTGCCACAAGCATTTCACCCCTTCGAACTTTTAACCGTAGCACCCGTCTTGCTATGAATGCTCATCAGTATACCATTAATCCCACTCTCGGATGTATTCTGAAATATCGTGATTCTTTCCTTAACCGTACAATATGCATACATTTAAAACCAACGCACACCGGTATCTCTCTTTGTTCTGATTTCGGTTTAAAGGATACTTTGACAATTCACCAATATTCCGGTGTGTATGCCAGTACCAAGCTAGCAGTGAAGATTGTCTTTAGAACTCCCAGTTGGTTATTTATTACTTTTTGTATATGCTATCGGTGCCAGGCGGCTTGAATCCATCAAATGAAGAAACATCATATTTGAAGACCTTATATTTCAAAACAACCGATGAGATATACCAGCTATGGTATGTTGTGTTATTCATCTTCCCAGCAACTTCGATAATAGGAGCTGGTTGCGAGCTGGTTCCGATTAAGTTAAGCTCAGTGTTGAACTTGTTCAGATACTCCTTAAATCGTGTCCAGTTGGTTTTCTGCGGACTTCTCCTTTTCAATGAGGTCGAGATATCGCATCCGATTCTGAATTCGATGTACTTATGGTCTGACATAGAGATGTCCGATAGCATACCTAATGGATAACATTAACGTTATCAACGTAACGTTGATTACTTTCCGTCTAACCTTCGTAACAAAAGTTGGTTGAAAGCCAACATTGTTGACAACTATGTTAGTCGATAATATGAAATCCAGGAGAGGATTTCCTCTAACGTTACACTTGCTAATGCCCCAAAAGTATTCCGAGCACCTGCATCACAGCGTATGATAAGTCCTATCTTCCTGGCATCAAAGTATTCAATGAGTTCGGCTACCGCCTTCGGTAGTGGTGGCAAAAAAGAATAATAGGGAAAATAATTTTGTACCATTCTGCGTTCGCTTCCGAACTAATGTCTGCTGAAATTAAACATTGGTTGCAAAATTGCACAAGCTTAAATGGTGAGAGTGAGCTAGGCAAGTTCTCAGTTTTAGATCGTGCGTCATATATGGTAGTGTTGTAAAACCCCTTAAGCTTCCGAAATCACAGATGCCTCTTTTCCACGCACATGGTTCCTGTATAGATATTATGTGAAGCTTTGTATTCAACACGGTAAGCCTCCTATATCTTGGGCGGCCGTAGCTCAAGTGGTAGTGTATTGGCTTCCCAATCACCGAGTCATTTTCCACTTATAATTTAGTCTCCCCAATAAATGTTAGATGTCACCCATTGAGCGAAATAGCCACTATTTTTTTTTAATCTTTACTTATTTAGAAACAATGTGGAAAATATCCTATTCAAGGTGAAGATAGGGCCGTGATTCTGGAGTCTGGACTTAATGGTTTCGACAGAAACTTAGTCTAACCCCACAACAAGAGGAAGCCGTCCTTGTCTCTCCGATTTAGCCCGAAATCTTAATGATGACGCACGTTGGTTTGAGTTGTCTGAAAATCTCGAATGTATTGTATTGATTTTCAGACGTTGGATTTTCGGAACAGATTTGTAAAGGCAGTCGAAAGTTTGTTGCGTGGAACACTTTACTCTGAGAGTTCTATTCTCCATATCGTACCCCTCTGCTTGAATGAAAACATACTCTGCTTTCGCTAGCTCCCACAGTTGATCGGCATAGTGCTTGCACTCAATTCGAAGCGACAGAAAGGAGACAGCTGCATCTTTATAGGTGCACCGATCTCATCCCCTGACATTTCGGGGTTTTCTTTGAGGTTGCTTTTCTAGCGTCGTCCAAGTAAAATCCACCAGAACTGCAACTTGTGCTGGTTGCACAACCGGTTTCAACCGCATCCTTGTTAGCTGGGAGAGGTACCACTGGAGTTATTTCTCAGCACTGCGAACTTTAGTGGTTGTGTGGAGTGAAACTACCGCTGTTTTTTTTTTTTTTTTTTTTTTTTGTCATTGGTTTTGACTGCTTTATGAGATTTTCGGCCAGTGAAACTGCATCCTTTATTGGTTGCGGCACTGGTTTCATCCAAGCATCGTGCACGGGGAGATCCATTAACAGACGGCGTCTTCTTCCCCTTTGTCTTATTCGGGATAGAAGAAGCATGCGTAGTTATAAATCCGAGAGGTTGGTCGGTTTCAGAGAGCGTCACTTCCACTAACATGTTTCTCTTCTCCGCTTTGGCCGTTTTACGTCTAGTTTGGACATCCATGATGTCCTGCCACGACAAGGTAGCTAAAGAAAAGAAGGAATTTTGTGATAGCGAAGTTTAGGTAGACAAAGTCCTTAACTGTCGAGGCTGACGTTCTTTCGAGACATCGGTGTTGGGTGTTTTTTCTTGTTGACAGCATATATACAGATTTTTTTTTAACAATTTAAAATTTATAATGGTGCATTACCAAAGCAACGTAAAAACCTTAGATTACAAACCCATAGTAAAGCAGACGTAAGTTTGAATGAATAAAATATTACTCCTCACAAGGTTTCTAGGCTTAAAGTCTTGCATTCGCCAATCGCCTCAGGTATACCAAAGCCATCTTCTAATGACGTTGTGAATGTAGAGGCAAGGGGTTCTACAAAAGTAGTTATTGAATCGAGCCGAGATTTTAATATTGAATCTGAACCTTTTAATTACCTAGAATTTCATAATGAAACGAACTCAGCATATCTGTACTCAGTTACAGGCTCTACTACTTTCCTGCAAAATACTGAAACTGTTAGTAACATGTTGTAAAATGACAAAACTTCGAAGTCCAAATATAAGAGAAAAATAAGAGAAATTATGAAGCTTTTGCAAACGCTAGTCAATGTCTACCTGTAGTATTAGTTTCTCATGATAACATGAGCGATTTTAGCAATTTCTTTCAAAATAATCATTCTGGTACGAAAACATCACTTGACTATAATTCTCTAGACTATGAGTCAGATGTGCAATCAACTCAGTGAACGGATTGCGGAGCTAGATTTGCTCAACATAATTAAGCATAAAATTAAAAATATTGGTAACAAGCTGAAGCCATTTATATACCCTATGGCAATCTTCTCTTTAGATCGGTTCCAAGAGGAACGTATAGGGTGTTTCATCGTGAGGTTTGATTTTCAGTAGGCTTTTATTGGCAGATCACGCAAGTTATGTATCGCATTGAGACCCGAAAGAAAAAAAACAAATAATAAATTTTCTATCGGTCAACGGGGACCGTTCGTTTATTATGAAAAATCTTAATTTAACTTAGCCTATGATGACCCGTCGTCTTCAGCGTCGCTGCGATCAACAATGGCTATAAACGAAGTACTGGTCGCTTGCCCATAATTGATTTATAGTTTTTATAGCCGTTAATTGTTGAGTCTGCAGTATTGGTTTTAGTGTCATTTGCTGATATTGGGGGATTTGCATTGTGTGACCCCATTCTTGCTGGTTTAGGTGGATTGACCGAGAAATGCGGAATTGCATATGTTACTCATTTGCTGATATTGGGGGATTTGCATTGTGTGGCCCCATTCTTGCTGGTTTAGGTGGATTGACCGAGAATTGCGGAATTGCATATGTTACTCCTCCTCGGTTTGCGTGAAAATTCTCCTGAATTTTATTTTCCGATATTTTTACTTCATATGATTTAGAACAATAATAATTAAAAATAAATGTTACAATGATCAAAATTATTATAATGCTTAAGCTTAAACTATAAGATATATTTGTGTGTAGTCTTAATTCTTTTATTTCTTTAATATTTTGGAAATTACTAGACACAATATCGTTAAAAGTCAAAGTTTTGGAGAAATTAATATTAAGGTTATTATCGGGATAAAAATATTTATCTTGGAAGGTTTCTTGTTTATTTTCGAATGATTCATTAAGTAATGTTATTCGACAGTTGTAAAAATTGAAAAGAGAGTTTTTCACAATTTTGCTTTAGTAAGTTTTGATTAGCATTTTTAATTACAATGGTAGTTTCATCTATACGATAAATTTGCGTCTCGTTATTATATCTAAGTTTATAATTACATCGGGTTGATAATTATAAGTTTTATTTTCTATTTCTACAATATAATCTTCTTGATTATCAATTTCAAAATTTTCTTTATTTGGTAACGGAGTTATTAACATTTTTTCAACTAATATATAATTTCTTGGAATTTTTATTGCTATAACAACAAAATTATTTCTGTATTCGGTAACTCCTACCTTTAACAGTTTGAGTTTATAAAAATCGATTTTATATTCGTTAATTTCTTGTGCTGTGAGAATACTTGGATGAACTATATTATGTTTAGCTGATACAATATTATCTTGAATTTGGTTGACTTCATTTTCAATAAAACCTATTTTAGTGATCTGATCTAAGAATAACTGTTCTTTTAAAATATTATTTATAACGCTATCTACAATATTGTAAGTGTCTAGTATTCTTTGTCTATCATTCCGTAAAACGGTTTGTAAGGAATGTATGGTTTCATTAAAATGTTGATTAATTTTGACTTAGTTATTAATTGTGTAAATTGCGTTGTGTGTGTTTTCTTCTATGTTTCCAAGATGATTGAAAATAATTTGTCTGTCTGTATCGTCCATAGTTCCGAAAAGCCATTTTTCTGCCTTTCCTACTATATTCAACAAACATCTTTTCTGTCTTTCTGCTTTCTTAGGCATTATTGAGTTAATTTTAGCTATTAAAGTTTCTAATCTTTTGTAAACTATGTCTTTATTTTTAATTTGTATATACCAAAGGTTAGTTTTTAAAATAATTGTTGTTCGTTATATTTCTTCTGGGTTTATAAGGTGTAGAATAATATTAGTTTGGTTAGTGATTTGAACTGTCTCTGTTATTTTCAAATACCCTGACTGCTCATGGATTTATGTTATCTGAAGTGTTGCATGAATACTAATTGTATTTTCATTTCTACTGAAAGATCTTTGTCTTCTACTCCTGTAAATTTTTCTAACATGGTAGAATGAAGTCTTTCTACGTCCGAATTACCTGTATTGCTATTTGGTTTAGTCCAATGGACTTCTACGTTACTTTCTCTCAAAAACTGTATAATTTGTTCTGATTTGAATTCGTTGTCTGTAATAATCCTTTTGGGTTTTAAAAATTTAGAAAAATGATCCATTAAAATTTCCTTGTTGCATCTCCAATTTCTGTCATTAATTGTATAAGCTACAGCAAATTTAGTAAGTTTATCGATAATTGTAACAAAGGATTTCTTTTTAATGTGAAATATATCTAGATGAACAACTTCGTTTTTCTGCGTTGGAGTTTCTGTAATATGAAATTCTGGTTTAATTGGCTTCCTATCGTATTTTATTTCTTGACATTTTTCACAATTGCCAATTATTAACTGAATTTGTTCAGGAAGTTTAGTAAAATAGATTTTGTCTTTAAGTGTGTAATACGTCCCATTAACCCCACTGTGCATTGATTCCTTTGTGTGATAGATGGAAATTTGTTTAAGTACCTCCTCCTCGGTTTGGATTTCAGCAGCTCTCTGTGAACACTTAATGAATTTGACATTTGCATCTCGTGAGAATAGCTGTATAGTAACTTGTTGGACTATGTTGTATTGATGATCCTCAACTTCTGAATATATTCCTATTATTTCTTTCTTTATGAATCTTATTAAAACATCTTTGATTTTACTTACTTCTTCAAGTGGGTTCAGATATATTATCCTTCTATTATGTAAAATTTCAATTTCTTTCTTAACATTATAGGTTAATATAAGTTGTGTTTTGAACTTGTTAACGATTTCCTCTTTAATACCTTTATGATCTAGTTGTTGTTCCTCAACTGAGTGCATGGTTTCTGTAAGTTCCATGTTTGATTCGGTATCGTTATTTTCCTTGATTTTGGGTGTATTTTCTAACCTGCTTAAAAAATCTTCAACCTTATTGTCCTTACCTTTAAGATATTCTATAGTAAAATTGTTGCGTGTTGCGATATCCAATCCATTCCGAATAAAAAATCGTATTGTTTGTCCAATGCTATTTGTGTCCATCTCATTCTAGCATTATGTGGCATTTTAAATTGTTCGGGACACTTGGATTTTACTTGTTCTGTTTTCTCTTTTACGAGACCTTGAATCGTATTAATTTTTATGGGATGTTCTGCTATCTTCTTGTATAACTCATTGGGCACTCTATTGGAATTTAGAAGGCTGATTGTAGAACCTGTATCAATTAATAATTTATAGTTATTTCAATAAATTTTTTTTTTGTATTCGAGGCTCGTTTTCTATTTGATTCACTTCCTCTTTAGTACTAAGAGTATCTACTTCCATTTGATTCTCCCTATTTTGTCCTGATCTGTGTTGTCCAGAGTTCTTATTGTTATTATAACCATAATTATTTTCCACTCTTACTTGATTTGAATGGGGAGGTGGCTTTGATTGCTCTCCTTCATTTTGTCTAAATTGTCCTGATCTCTGAGGCCTATTGTCATTAAACGTGCTATCACTTTTTGTTTTTTGATTCTTAGAGTTTGGTGTCTTGTGTTGATTGTTGTGTGATTTATACCCCTTTTCTATATTAAGGTTATATTTATCTTGAACTATGTATTTGTGTAATGTAGCCCTAATGCTTGACAAAGAATATTTATTATAAATTTCGGCAGCTAATGCACCGGCTGTAACTTCTTTGATTTTTAAAATAAGTGTACTGTTTAAACAAGAAGCTATTTCTAGACCCTGATCACTAAAGGCAGCACATTCAGTAATATTATTAACAATGTTTTGGACTTAATTTAATAATTGGTTAATAGTAAATACCTTAATATTATTGATGTCCTTTATGATACTGAACTGATCCTTCGTTGGTCGGTAGTGCAGTTTAAGCTTCTTCTTGCACTCATCCCACGTTGCTGAAACATCGCTTGATAAGTAATTTTTCGCGGCACCAACTATTTTTTCGTTATAAATTACCCGAAACACTTGTGGGGCTTGTTCACCAAATTCTAATAAAGTTTGATCAATTGTTTCTAAAAACGGGGGTAATGTCCCCGATTCACCACTGAACGGTTGAACGAATTTTATCTCTTTTTCTACTTTTTCTACTACTATTTTGTCTCACCAACAATTCTGTTAGTGTAATTAGACATTGTTCCACTGAAGCTGTAGCTTCAGTCATTTCGCACTATCACTGTATTTCACTTTTAAGTTCTTTAACCCGTTTCTTCGTGTATTGGTAAATTTTACTTCAATACACCTTGTTGTTCCGTCTTACGAACTGTGTTGCGATCTTGACCTTTCACGTATCTTCCTCTATACTTCTTCTTCCTCTATAATCCTCGAATAGAGGATTACCGACTGCGCCAGCTACGTATCGCGTTGAGACCCGAAAGAAAAAAACCAATTTATAAATTTTATATCGGTCAACGGGGACCGTTCGTTTATTATAAAAAATCTTAATTTAACTTAGCCTATGATGACCCGCCGTCTTCAGCGTCGCTGCGATCAACAATGGCTATAAACGAAGTACTGGTCGCTTGCCCATAACTGATTTATCGTTCTTATAACCGTTAATTGTTGAGTCTGCAGTATTGGTTTTAGTGTCATTTGCTGATATTGGGGGATTTGCATTGTGTGACCCCATTCTTGCTGGTTTAGGTGGATTGACCGAGAATTGCGGAATTGCATATATTACTCATTTGCTGATTTGCATTGTGTGACGCCATTCTTGCTGGTTTAGGTGGATTGACCGAGAATTGCGGAATTGCATAAGTTACTCGCATGACTCCTACCAAATTGTTTTGTCATTTTTGATCAGTATCGTTCGGCACTGTAAAAATTGAAAAGAGAGTTTTTCACAATTTTGCTTTAGTAAGTTTTGATTAGCATTTTTAATTACAATGGTAGTTTCATCTATACGATAAATTTGCGTCTCGTTATTATATCTAAGTTTATAATTTTTTGTTACATCGGGCTGATAATTATAAGTTTTATTTTCTATTTCTACAATATAATCTTCTTGATTATCAATTTCAAAATTTTCTTTATTTGGTAACGGAGTTATTAACATTTTTTCAACTAATATATAATTTCTTGGAATTTTTATTGCTATAACAACAAAATTATTTCTGTATTCGGTAACTCCTACCTTTAACAGTTTGAGTTTATAAAAATCGATTTTATATTCGTTAATTTCTTGTGCTGTGAGAATACTTGGATGAACTATATTATGTTTAGCTGATACAATATTATCTTGAATTTGGTTGACTTTATTTTCAATAAAACCTATTTTAGTGATCTGATCTAAGAATAACTGTTCTTTTAAAATATTATTTATAACGCTATCTACAATATTGTAAGTGTCTAGTATTCTTTGTCTATCATTCCGTAAAACGGTTTGTAAGGAATGTATGGTTTCATTAAAATGTTGATTAATTTTGACTTAGTTATTAATTGTGTAAATTGCGTTGTGTGTGTTTTCTTCTATGTTTCCAAGATGATTGAAAATAATTTGTCTGTCTGTATCGTCCATAGTTCCGAAAAGCCATTTTTCTGCCTTTCCTACTATATTCAACAAACATCTTTTCTGTCTTTCTGCTTTCTTAGGCATTATTGAGTTAATTTTAGCTATTAAAGTTTCTAATCTTTTGTAAACTATGTCTTTATTTTTAATTTGTATATACCAAAGGTTAGTTTTTAGAATAATTGTTGTTCGTTATATTTCTTCTGGGTTTATAAGGTGTAGAATAATATTAGTTTGGTTAGTGATTTGAACTGTCTCTGTTATTTTCAAATACCCTGACTGCTCATGGATTTATGTTATCTGAAGTGTTGCATGTATCATTGGTATTGTAAATAAGAAGATCAATAGTATTACCTGTAAATTTATATGGTTTTTTAATATTTGTTAAGTGCACATTGTTTAAATTCTTGATCTTATATCTAGTTTCTTCTTTATGTCTAACGTATTTATAGTTTTTAATCGGACCTTCCTGTCTTTGTTCTGCGTAATTTTCTCGTTTTTTATTAAGTTTATTAATTTTGTTTTAATTTTTGTTTCCTGAACTCTATTACTTAACTTTTGTTCACTAATTTCGTCCTTAGCTTTTCTAGGTGTTGTCCTAATTGTAGAATGAAACCGATTATTGTAGTTATTTAAAACTAATTGTATTTTCATTTCTACTGAAAGATCTTTGTCTTCTACTCCTGTAAATTTTTCTAACATGGTAGAATGAAGTCTTTCTACGTCCGAATTACCTGTATTGCTATTTGGTTTAGTCCAATGGACTTCTACGTTACTTTCTCTCAAAAACTGTATAATTTGTTCTGATTTGAATTCGTTGTCTGTAATAATCCTTTTGGGTTTTAAAAATTTAGAAAAATGATCCATTAAAATTTCCTTGTTGCATCTCCAATTTCTGTCATTAATTGTATAAGCTACAGCAAATTTAGTAAGTTTATCGATAATTGTAACAAAGGATTTCTTTTTAATGTGAAATATATCTAGATGAACAACTTCGTTTTTCTGCGTTGGAGTTTCTGTAATATGAAATTCTGGTTTAATTGGCTTCCTATCGTATTTTATTTCTTGACATTTTTCACAATTGCCAATTATTAACTGAATTTGTTCATGAAGTTTAGTAAAATAGATTTTGTCTTTAAGTGTGTAATACGTCCCATTAACCCCACTGTGCATTGATTCCTTTGTGTGATAGATGGAAATTTGTTTAAGTACCTCCTCCTCGGTTTGGATTTCAGCAGCTCTCTGTGAACACTTAATGAATTTGACATTTGCATCTCGTGAGAATAGCTGTATAGTAACTTGTTAGACTATGTTGTATTGATGATCCTCAACTTCTGAATATATTCCTATTATTTCTTTCTTTATGAATCTTATTAAAACATCTTTGATTTTACTTACTTCTTCAAGTGGGTTCAGATATATTATCCTTCTATTATGTAAAATTTCAATTTCTTTCTTAACATTATAGGTTAATATAAGTTGTGTTTTGAACTTGTTAACGATTTCCTCTTTAATACCTTTATGATCTAGTTGTTGTTCCTCAACTGAGTGCATGGTTTCTGTAAGTTCCATGTTTGATTCGGTATCGTTATTTTCCTTGATTTTGGGTGTATTTTCTAACCTGCTTAAAAAATCTTCAACCTTATTGTCCTTACCTTTAAGATATTCTATAGTAAAATTGTTGCGTGTTGCGATATCCAATCCATTCCGAATAAAAAATCGTATTGTTTGTCCAATGCTATTTGTGTCCATCTCATTCTAGCATTATGTGGCATTTTAAATTGTTCGGGACACTTGGATTTTACTTGTTCTGTTTTCTCTTTTACGAGACCTTGAATCGTATTAATTTTTATGGGATGTTCTGCTATCTTCTTGTATAACTCATTGGGCACTCTATTGGAATTTAGAAGGCTGATTGTAGAACCTGTATCAATTAATAATTTATAGTTATTTCAATAAATTTTTTTTTTTGTATTCGAGGCTCGTTTTCTATTTGATTCACTTCCTCTTTAGTACTAAGAGTATCTACTTCCATTTGATTCTCCCTATTTTGTCCTGATCTGTGTTGTCCAGAGTTCTTATTGTTATTATAACCATAATTATTTTCCACTCTTACTTGATTTGAATGGGGAGGTGGCTTTGATTGCTCTCCTTCATTTTGTCTAAATTGTCCTGATCTCTGAGGCCTATTGTCATTAAACGTGCTATCACTTTTTGTTTTTTGATTCTTAGAGTTTGGTGTCTTGTGTTGATTGTTGTGTGATTTATACCCCTTTTCTATATTAAGGTTATATTTATCTTGACCTATGTATTTGTGTAATGTAGCCCTAATGCTTGACAAAGAATATTTATTATAAATTTCGGCAGCTAATGCACCGGCTGTAACTTCTTTGATTTTTAAAATAAGTGTACTGTTTAAACAAGAAGCTATTTCTAGACCCTGATCACTAAAGGCAGCACATTCAGTAATATTATTAACAATGTTTTGGACTACATTTAATAATTGGTTAATAGTAAATACCTTAATATTATTGATGTCCTTTATGATACTGAACTGATCCTTCGTTGGTCGGTAGTGCAGTTTAAGCTTCTCCTTGCACTCATCCCACGTTGCTGAAACATCGCTTGATAAGTAATTTTTCGCGGCACCAACTATTTTTTCGTTATAAATTACCCGAAACACTTGTGGGGCTTGTTCACCAAATTCTAATAAAGTTTGATCAATTGTTTCTAAAAACGGGGGTAATGTCCCCGATTCACCACTGAACGGTTGAACGAATTTTATCTCTTTTTCTACTTTTTCTACTACTATTTTGTCTCACCAACAATTCTGTTAGTGTAATTAGACATTGTTCCACTGAAGCTGTAGCTTCAGTCATTTCGCACTATCACTGTATTTCACTTTTAAGTTCTTTAACCCGTTTCTTCGTGTATTGGTAAATTTTACTTCAATACACCTTGTTGTTCCGTCTTACGAACTGTGTTGCGATCTTGACCTTTCACGTATCTTCCTCTATACTTCTTCTTCCTCTATAATCCTCGAATAGAGGATTACCGACTGCGCCAGCTACGTATCGCGTTGAGACCCGAAAGAAAAAAACCAATTTATAAATTTTATATCGGTCAACGGGGACCGTTCGTTTATTATAAAAAATCTTAATTTAACTTAGCCTATGATGACCCGCCGTCTTCAGCGTCGCTGCGATCAACAATGGCTATAAACGAAGTACTGGTCGCTTGCCCATAACTGATTTATCGTTCTTATAACCGTTAATTGTTGAGTCTGCAGTATTGGTTTTAGTGTCATTTGCTGATATTGGGGGATTTGCATTGTGTGACCCCATTCTTGCTGGTTTAGGTGGATTGACCGAGAATTGCGGAATTGCATATATTACTCATTTGCTGATTTGCATTGTGTGACGCCATTCTTGCTGGTTTAGGTGGATTGACCGAGAATTGCGGAATTGCATATGTTACTCGCATGACTCCTACCAAATTGTTTTGTCATTTTTGATCAGTATCGTTCGGCAAGACATCATGGAAAGACTCACACCACAACAGCGTCTCTAAATTGTTTAGCTGTTTTACGAAAATCAGCGTTCTGTGAGAAATGTTTTTCGTTCGATTCGAGGGGCTTACGGTGCGCATAATCGACCTGCTGAAACTACAATTACCAATACCATTTGCAAATGTGCGAAATGTGCTTCCTGAAATTTAAGGCGCTACGAGCATACAGCGCGTGAAACAATGGACTTGTTGAAAAATCATTTGGTGAACACTTAATTTCACATTTTCCTTTGGACTTTGGACTGGGGATATGTAAAGTCTCAGGTCTTCAGGAAGAAGCCAGCTACGATTAGCGCTTTGGAAGCTAACATTACTCTTGTTATCCGCGAGATACCAGTCTCTATGCTCGAATGAGTCTCACAAAATTGGACCTTCCGAATGAACCACCTCAGACGTAGTCGTGGCTAACTTTTACTTAATATCATTTTCAAAAAGTAAATGCCGCCGATAATAAATATTTTAAGTTCGCTTTCAAATTTATGTGTTTTAATTTACATTGTAAATCAAACCTCACGAATCACCCTATATTTTGTAGGGTATCCTTTTTCTTCTTCTTCAGACTTCAATCTTTTCGGCATGGAAGATTCTGTCCTTAAAGCCATTTTCAAATAGTGTTTGTTTCGAATTTCATGGTACTATAATTTTTTTTTTGAAAACTGACCATGAATTTTCGGTAAGATTTATGTCAGGGCTTTGAAGAGAAGACCTTTAGTATTTTGGGTAGTTATATAATATCCATAGCCGTGTGTCCAACGCCGTATGCTTCGGGTCGTTGTCTTGTTGAAAAACAAAGTTCCGTTCACAACCCAAATTTCTGGCACTTTCACGCAAATTTATTATTAAGATATTAATATACTGTTTGGAATTCCGTTAATAAAGTGTGATTTTCTGACACCTGCTGCACCAAAACACCCCCACACCATGGGTGAACCACCACCATGTTTGAACGTTGGCAGCGATAAGCTTGTATTTATTACGTTCACGCCATCTGACATGTCCATCTGATATTTATATATTAAATTTGCATTCATCAAGAAAAATTACCTTTCTCCAGAACTCTACATCCATTTTAGAGTAAGTTTTTGCGAAAGTTATCCTTTTTAGCCTGTTTACTGTGCATATAAAGGGTTTCCTCAAAGCGACTCTGCTCCTAAAACCAAGTTTTCGCACAATTTTCCGTCCAGTTTGTGGGGTAACTTGGATCCCAAGATATTTGTGAAGACGTGGAGCAAGCTTAACACCACTACTTAACGGATTTCTGCTTATTTGGCAAAGTAAAAAAGACTGATGTCTTCTGTTCAATAAGGAGTTTTTTTTCGACCCGGCCACAATTTTTATAGGTATTTATTATATATTATATTATATGTTATAGTATTTATGTAGAATGACTTCCGTTAATAATGTTTGCAATTATTCTCTATGCGAATTTACTATCAATTTTCTTATATCATTTATAAGTTCATTATAAAATCTTTGGGGTCGCACAAACAAATGCTATGTATGATTCCATTAAAAAAATTCCAATACAACGGTGAAATTCCTTGTTTCGTGAGTAGAAACGCAGTGCTGCCATCTGTACGAATACGGATTTTGTTTCTGCCAAAATGAAAAAGGAGGGTTTTTATACACTTTAATGAAAATATAATTTTCACTCGTAACCTCATCCATTACCTGCTTGTTTCTGTATTGCTTAACATTTTTCCTTTAAAAGAGAGGTGTACGGAGTATGAGTTTTGCATACTGTATATACGATAAATGAATTTGGTAATGGATAAGAATTTGATCAAACATTTGATGTTGAAGCCTTTTCGCATAATCTTAGAGTCAATGCATAGCTTTAACTACAAAAAGGAAGGACATCCATTTGTGAAATGCCCATCTCCCACCCGAAAGTTTTTCTTTTATCGCTGAGGTAGAGATTATAGTAGACAACAACGTCAGAGTGTCCCAAATGCAATCCCTTCCCGGGAAACAGATTGATTGATTGAAAATGCATCTACCAACATAGGCATCACTGATAGGTAGATCTTAATTATTTAGAACCAACACCAGTTTTCAAGTACCCTAAACATAAATCCAGCTTGAATCACAGATTTAAAAATTATATCGAGAATGAATGAATGAATGAGATTGGACTTTGAAACATCTCTATGTTTGGAAAATCTCATCTAAGAAGAAGAAAGAGAAAGATCTTAATCAACACCGTACATTATAGTAAATATTGCAAATAAACTTTGGATTGGAATATTAGACAGCGGAGCTAATATTTCTTGCTTAGGTTATGACTGCCTTCTATAATCCCATTTAAGTCAGAAATTAAGACCGCGAATGGAGCAAGTCAAAAAATAGTGGGGAAAGGTATAACTCGAGTAACTTATAACAACATCACAGAATACCTCAATTTGTACCTTGTACCATCATTATCGAAACCTCTATGTATTGGAATAGATTTCTGGAACAAGTTTAAGATCGCATCTGATTTGTTTAAAGGCATTTCATGTCTGGATAATGCACACCATGGTCTTTCATCCAAGAGGAAGTAGAAAAGTTTAGATTTTTTACTAAGCTTGGTTTAGGTTGCACCAATGTAGAAATGCATGTCATTGACACTGGCGATGCGGAACCAGTAAAGTAAAGACAAAAGGCCTTATTCCCTGCCATTCAAGCGCTTCTTTATGATGAATTAGATCGCATGCTTGCATTAGGAGTAGTTGAGGAAAGTCGAAGCGCGTGGATGAGTTACCCTGTCGTCATAATACGGAAACCTGAAAAGAACGGCTTTTGTCTAGACTCCCGAAAAGTCAACTCTTTGATCAAAAAAGATGTACTATATATCCTCTTCCTCATATTAAAGGCATGATTGGACGGCTGTAAGATTCGTATTTCATGTCTAATATCGACCTGAAGGATGTCTTTTGACAAGTGCCTTTAGAGAATAATTCCAGAGAGAAAGCAGCGTTCACTGTGCCTGCTCGACCGCTATATAAATTTACTGTCATGCTCTTTGGTCTGTGTAACGCGGCCCAAAGAATGTGGCGGTTAATGGATAAAGTGATCCCATCCGCACTTTATGATTTCGATACTCATATTAAACTTCTTGAGACTATTGTCCAATGCCTTAAAAATGCGAACCTTACCATAAATGTTGTAATGTATGCGACACCGCTGCCATTTATGTTTGATGGTACACTCTTGTCAGTATATGCACTTCACAACGTCATTCTGACTTTGACGGGACAAATGGTCGCATAAGTTGGGTATTCTACAAATTGTGTTTAAATAACTTAACAACGGAGTATTTTACAAGTGGCGACGAAGGTAAATAGAAGAATAAATTGTGCACAGTAAATCGTAAAAAGAAACAAAAGAAAAGGTATCAATATTCACAGTACAATGTACAATGTACAATGTACACGTTATTACTTGTGAAGTCGTAGCATTTCGTTCTTAAACAAAACCCTCAAGGTCAGAAATATATACGTAAGATATTCATATTTATCTATAAAGTTAATAAAGGGCCATGCAAGAAGTTAAATTTGTTTCCACCAACAGGTTAAGCTTATCGGCGAGCGGTACTTGCACAGTGAAACCTTAATGCTAGAGACAATTGTATTCGGGTGTATGTACCATTTGGTACATTTGTGTAATGTAATACATAATGCCATTGATATCAAAGAGATACGTCATCAATTAGGCATTAAGGTCACCTTGTGTATAAGCACGAGCTCAGTGTAAACAAGGGCCACGCATATAAACCTGTTGTAAATCAGGTGTATATCACAGCATTAAATATAGATACTATATTGTATTAAAAAGCGAGCAACTTTATCTATTATAATATACCTGGAGCTCAGGTTAATGACGTAGAAGGTGTTGATGTGTACAAAGTTGCGCTACAAAATTCATACTTCTCGCCGAAGCACACCAAGTCTATGAACGACATCTGGTCAGACTCATCAAGCAGGAACAGGGGAAACGATTCAAAAGTTTTTACTTAGCTTGCGAAATTAAGCTGTAAAATGCAATTTCTCTAATATTGACAAACATTTGATTGTTCAGATTGTAGAGAAATATGATTCTGTGGATGTTCAGAATTGTCCATTAACACACTCACCCTGATGGTAACAACGCCTCCAACAATAACATTTTTTTAATAATGTCAAAAAATAACAATGTCGAATTACGAATTCAAATAAAATTCATTTGAAGAATTGGACTGGAAGAAAAGCATTGTTTTATTTTATATCTTCAGCACTTAACATTTGGTCCTTTCGAACCGTAATAGTGAATCGTTTTTTTTGTAAATTAAAAATAGAACAATTGTTTAATAACTAAAAATTAATGTAAACTAAAGAGTTTAGTAACACATCTAAAACTTAAAATTTTGACATAACATAAAAGTAATTCAGTGTTTAATACACCGTTTGAACAAAAAACTAAATAATTGTTTCTTAAATTACGTTTCTACGTTATTTTTTCCGTTTGGGGGAAGATCCTGATTCCGTTTTTTTTTTTCAGCGTACGGCTTTCATACCCGTTGGAACCAACAGCAACAGTTACGGTACAAGTACCGCTTTTCAATATACGGTACATATATCCGTTGACACCAACTGCAACAATTACGGGACAAACACCGCTGTGTATTTGCTGATATTCAGACTTTCTTGAAACGGAAATCAGCACTTAAATTAGAAAGCAAGTACAATTTAGTACATTAGAAAATAAAATCTCTTTTCTTACCTCGAATTAATTTTTCGTTTTGTGGCAAAATGATCACAACGGAGAAACTACAAAAAAATATCTTCGCTCAAATGCAAAAGGATTTGACGAATTTTGGGAAACGGCCTGAGGCCCAACGAAAAAAAAAAACTATCTAAGCGCCAGGATGACCATATTGGATAATAATATTAATGTCAGCTCCGAGTACAACAACTAGAGAGTTTCATCAAAGGATACTGGAAACAAAGAGGAATTGGAAGAGCTGTTCAATAGAATAAAGGATTTGTATGTGGATTACCGGACTGCACTGATGGATAGCATCGACAAATTGGCAGCAACATCCGAAACAGCAACAGAGAAGCATTCAGAATGTGGAATGTGAGTGAGTTCTGTGGAAACAAATAAAAGTCATTCTAGAGATAAAATTGGCTGTTATTAAATTACCTACGTTTTCTGGGTTACGAAGATTGGAGATCATTCCATGACATTTTCGTGTCTCTTATCCATAAAAACGAGTCCCTTTCTGAAATTCAAAAACTCTATTTTCTAAAATCGACTGTCACAGATGAGGCTGATAGGTTAATACAGCATTAAGGTATTACACAAGGGAATTATGAGAATTCATGGACGATTTGAACTTCGAGGTATGATCACAAATGCATGCCCGTCAATGCTCAGCGAAACCTTTTTTTCAATCAACCATCTATAAATCAAGAAACTGCGACAGGTATAAAGAAGCTATTGGATACAACCACAGAATGCCGACATTCACTCCATAATCTTGATCTTCCGGTTGAGCAATGAGACTCAATCCTCATTTATTGTATGCTGCAAAAACTTCCTATAATAACTCATAAGTTGTGGGAAGAGAAGCTAGGTATAAATAAGTCTTTACCTACTTACCAGGAATTTTCGGGGTTTCTTGAAGCGAGATTTAGGGCACTTGAAATTGTAGATGAGCAAAAGGGAAACGGGGAAGCAATCATAGGAGCTTAGAAACAAAGACCAGTTCTTTCCACGTTAGGCCAAAATAAAAGGAACAGTTCCGGTGAAGGTCTGCAACAAAAATTCACATTCCCGTCGTTCGTGCAATCGTTTTCTTAGGATAGATAAAGGTTTGCGAAAAACAACTGTCGAAAGAGTAGGGGTATGTGAAAATTGTCTCGCTTATAGCCACAGTACCCAGCACTGTCCAAGTCGAACGTGTTGTTCTTTCTGCCAACAGCCACACCATTCTTTGCTTCACTATTTTGGAAACTTACGTAATACAAACTCACAAAACCCCCATTTACACACTCAACATACTCCACACCGTTCTACAACTTATAACCAACACAACACTACACACTCTAACTTATCACACAACTCAGCATCCTATAATAACTCTGCAAATGGGCACTCAACTGCGCCCACTACACAATCCTGTCAAGTCCCTACTCTTAATGCGAATACCGTGGCTTTTCACCCATCTGATCGTGTTCAGGAATCAACACCCAGCTGCTCAGGACTAAACACTTTCCACACTTCCAAATCACCCGGGTGCTATTAGCCACGGCCCTGGTAAGGGTAAAAGCCGCGACAGGTGTATATCACACCTTGAGAGCCTTAATAGATCCTGGTTCGGAAGCAACCTTTATAACAGAATCTGCCGTTCAACTTTTGAGAATAAAAAGTCGTCGAACTTTCGTTGAGGTGTCAGAGCTGGGGTTGGTCAGCAGCGGTTCTTTTCACAATTATGTTGATATTGCGTTTCGTTTCTTCACTCGACTTATGGGACAAACACACTCGCCTACATATATGAATCGTTGACTGGCCTTCTTCCGGCCAACAAACTGACTTTCCAGCCGTGGGAGCACATAAAGAAGTTGGTTTTAGCAAATCCGCTTTAGATAAGCCAGCCCGAGTTTATATACTTTTAGGTAGAGATGTCTATCCTGACTATCCTTCCAGAAATTGTTCGAGCAGAAGAATTTGCTTCGTCTATCGCCCAAAAAACCCAACTTGGTTGGGTCCTCCAAGAAAGGTCCAAAGCTTCCATCAATGTTTAAGCCTAGAGGAGCAATTAACAAAATTTTGGGAAATGGAAGAGACACCATTCAAAAGCGATTTTTCAAGAGAAGACCAGGCCTGTGATATTCACTACATACAACACACTAAGCGACTGCCCGATGGGCGTTATGAGGTATCGTTTCCATTTAAGGAGGGAAGACAACCTGCGCTCGGATCCTCCAAAGGAAGTGCCTTGCGTAGATTTCTTCAGCTAGAGAGGAGGTTTGAACAGATACCAACACTACATAGGCAATATTAGAAATGTATTAAAGAATACTTACTTCTAAATCAAATGGTTGAAGTTGAAGTTGACAACAACCAAGTCCTCAAAACACCTTTTCACTACTTCGATCCCTATGCAGTTTTTAAAGAGTCCAGCTCCACCACTAAGCTACGAGTTGTCTTCGATGCTGCTGCAAAGACTATAGACGGAACGTCGTTGAACCAGCATCTTGACAGTGGACCTAAGGTTCAAAATAATATTATAGATATAATCTTAAGGTGGAGAATTTACAAATTTATCTTTACTGCAGATGTGGAAAAAATGTACCGGCAGATACGTGTAGCGCATCAAGACTCCTATTACCAGCTCATCTACTGGCGTGATACTCAAGAAGAGCCAATCAAGATCTATCGGCTTCTAACAGTGACATTCGGTACAACATCAGTACCCAATCTCGCCATTCGGACTATCAATAAATTGGCTGCTGATGAAGAGCACAGATATCCTCTTGGAGATAAAATGATTCAGCAATGTACGTGGGTGACCTTATAAGTGGGGCTGGTTCAATTGAAGAAGCCTTGCGTAAAATTGAAGAAATACAAGGTTTCTCAGCAGGATTCACCCGAACACATAAAGGCTTTAGGTTATCTCTAGAAGATTCATTCTCATTCCAAAACATTTGCTGCCATACATCCGAGGTGACGAAAAGATCCATTAGGATGGATCTCACCCTGTATCATAAAGGCCAAAATAATGATGCAGCAATTATGGTCTCGAAAATTAGTTTGGGACAAACCAATCCCTCCAGAACTGCACAGAGATTGGTCTATCTTCAGCAGAGAGCTTTCGTTACTTGAAGGCATACGAGTTCCAAGATGGATTTACACACACAACACACAGCAGGACATAGAAATACACGGATTTAGTGACGCGTCTCAGCGAGCATACAAGGCTGCGGTGTACCTTCGCGTTTTGGACTCTAAAGGTAAGATCCATGTACATCTGCTCCTGTCAAAAGCAAAGGTTGCACCTTTGAAAGCGGTGAGTCTGCCACGTCTTGAATTGTGCGGAGCGGTAATCCTGGCCAGTCTCTTGGATTACACATCTGCTGCCTTGGTTTCAGTAAGGTTCGTAGGTATTCCTGGGTAGATTCGACCATCGTTTTAGCGTGTATTGCTGCACCTGCATCCAAATGGACCACATATGTTAGCAACCGGGTAGCAAAAATACAGAGGCTGACAAACAATGAGATCTGGAAACACATCCCAACACAATTTAACCCAGCTGATCTGGCATCGCGCGGAGTTCTACCGTCGACTCTGACAGAAAACAAACTTTGGTGGGACGGTCCAGAGATCTTGTACAACAGCTGGAATTTTCATTATCCTCAACAGCCCACCGACCTAGAAACTGGAATAGAAAAACGGTCAATTCGTGTGCATTATGCAATTAGGGACGAAAATAAAATAAGTTTTCTGATTCAAAGCCATTCCAGGTTTTAAAACTTTTAAGAGTTATTGCCCTTTGCAAAAGATTAATTTTTAATAGTAAACAGACATGCAATGTCTACTTCTCTCGCCTTTAGAATTCTTTACAGCTACACTTCTGGTAAAACGGATAGCACAAGGTGATATGTTTGAGGCAGAAATTGCAAGTATGAAGGCTGGAACAAGCGGCAAGCTAAAACCTTTAAACCCTTTTTTCGACAAGATTTTCAAGATTTGCTTCAAAAAATTTGTTCATAACCGCAATATATGTTTTCGCTTCTGAGCCCGATCAGCACAACAAATAATGGGCAGCTTATCACGACCATTTTCACACTCTGGGGTTGATTACGCGTTCCCAATTGAAATCAAGGCTTGGAAAGGACGAGGTCCAAAGATTTTTAAGGGATACTTTTCCATATTCATTTGTCTTGGTACGAAAGCTATCCATATTGAGCTGGTAAGTGATCTGACTACTCAAGCGTTTATAGAGGCGTTAAGAAGGTTTACGGCGCGAAGAGGTATTACCATACCTCCAATTTTGAACCAATTTTGTGGGAGCTGACAAGGAGTTGCAGAAATTGTTGAAGGTTGCCCAAAATGATTGGAAGGAGGTCGCCAAATTACTTGCGAAGGATGGCACAAAATGAAATTTTATTCCTCCAGCTTCTCCCCACCTTGGAGGGTTATGGGAAGCAGGAGTGAAATCCATCATATTCCATGAACCGTATTGTTGGGTTAGATGTTTTCACTTTTGAGGAACTCAACACGCTTCTAACACAGGTAGAAGCGTGTCTAAATTCGAGGCCACTCTGTCCAATGACCAACAAGCCCGACGACTTCTCACCATTTACACCAGGACACTTTCTCATCTCACTTACTTAACAACGTACCTCACCCGGACCTGACTAGCGGTAAACTGGGCTACCTGGATAGATGGCAAAGAATTCAGCATCTCTATCAAAAATTTTGTAAACATTGGAGCATAGAATATCTCGCAAAGCTCCAACAACGACCCAAATGGCACAAGCTTGAATATCAGCCACACATCGGAGATCTTGTCTTGGTGAAGTATGAGCGTTTACCACCATCAAAAAGGAGCCTGGCCCAGATCACCGACACTCATCCAGGAACAGACAAAATAACTCGCGTGGTCACAATAAAAACGTAAAGCGGAGAAATGAAACGGCCTATAACCAAGATATGCCTTTTTCCATCAAATAAAACCTGCTCTAATGAAGGTCTTTTATAAAATTAAACAAGAAACTACTTACAAGGATAAGCACAGGTCATTCATAACTCTTAAAAATAAACGAAAAACATTTAAACACAATCATACACCACATAACATCCGCGAATCGTTTCATGCACTTTTAGAAATTAAATGCACTTTAAATTATCTTAAATTTACTTTATTTATTATCAGTACATCTTAAAATTACAATATTATAAAGTATAAATATACCTTAATTTCAATAAATACAGTCCACTAAAAATACTAAAGATATTAAAATATATACAACACTTTACAAAGCATACATACACCATGAACATATGATCTAAATATATGTGTGTACATACGCGCAAATCAAATATAGGTCATTCATACATTGAATCTCTACACAAATCAAATCTGTGTCATTCATATACCCAAAGCACATACACACTAGCACACATACCAAACTCTACACAAATCAAAACAAAACAAATAACCAATTTCAAATAACACATTACACATTGAATCAAAATAATTTTCAATATAAATAAGGTACTCACCTGGATTATACTTACCAAATCAGCATCAATTTATGGTAATAAACCCGACATTTAAATTTACGCACTACACATCACAAACTCACCATTTCAACCGCGCACTCCGACTACAGTAATACATGCATTACTATGGCCATTAGATCATGTTCATAGGCATGATAGGGACAACTCATATTTTCATTGTTTGTGTTGTCGGACATTTTCTTTGTTTTCGTTAAGTTGATCATATTAATCAAGTTCTGTTTCTTTACATGTAATGAGCTAAGTTCCAGATAAGTTATGGAGGCAACAGAAACAATTTGCGAAACTCACATTTTACTATATTGATAGTGCACGACTGAAATTCGTGAGCCTTGCTCTCCGGGGGAGAGAATGTTCAGAATTGTCCATCAACACACTCACCCTGATGGTAAAAACGTCCCGAACAACAACATTTTTTCATTAATGTCAAAAAATAAAAATGTCAAATTACGAATTCAAATAAAATTCATTACCCTTTATAACGTTGGAAGAAAAGATTTGTTTTATTTTATATCTTCAACACTTAAAAGTGGATCCACGTAAAAAAGTACTGTAAGCAGGCGATTCGCTCATACCAGACCAAATTATCTCAGAAGCAAATGCACTGGAAGCTGTGGGTAGGCAACTTGAACATTTCGAAAAAAAGATCCAGGCAAACCAGAAATTGGGATCAGCGGAATAATAAAGTGGATTCACGGAAGTTCAGAAATCCCGACAAGCAAATAAAAAATGTAAGTGGCTACGGAGTATGTATGTACCAGGTGTGGTAGTAATACACATTTGCAAGACGAGAGGAAATGTCCAGCAAGAGACAAAATGTGCATCAACCGGAAATTGGGGACTAACGAGACCGAAGTAGTCGACTATGTGTTTCACCTAGATGAGGATTTAACTATAGAAGTGGCGATACTTGAAAGATTGTAAGGTAAAAGCTTGTAACTAAATTAAGAATTCGGATAAAACTCTTTTGGTTTATGGGAGCCAGAAACCTGTGAACGTTATCGGATCATTCCAGGCTGACGTAATGGTCAACAACATAGGTAAGAAGTCGACATTTTATTTTGAATTCAATGGAGATCGGTGTCTTACGGATAAGACTTCAAATAAATGCACTACAACCATTTAAAAAATTTAAAGACGTCATGATCACAACACCTATTACTAAGACAGTTCAACCTGTTATTCAACCATACATTCCTATTCCTCTCGAAAATAAGGTAAATCTGAAGCCAACAGAATTAATAGACTCTGACATTATAGAGGAAGTACGAGGACATTCAACCTAGGAGTCTCCGATGGTACCGTTGGATGGTATAGACATGCGGCCGTTGCTTTCTAATTTTCAAGGACCAAGTACTTCTCTCGTATAAATATAAGAGACACATTTCATCAACTCGAAATCCACCCAGAATCCCGCTATATAACAACGTTTAGCATTAGTAAAGAGCTCTTTAGAATCAAAAGACTTTTGTTTGGTATATCGTGCGCCTCTAAAATATTTCTAAAAGCCCTTGCAAAGATTCTGCTGGGTTGTGAAGATACTGAAAATTTCATCGATTACATTTTTATCATATTTACGGACCTGATGAACAAGTTCATGATCGAATACTACTACATAGAAGTTTTAAAGCACAATAATGTTCTTTCAAATGATGCAAAATGTGTTTTCAAAATGAGAACAATTGAATTTTTAGGAACTATCAGAGGAGGGTAAAACCTCTCGGAAAGTATCTTAAAGTTATATAATCTAGCAGACGTTCACTCGCAGTCGAAGAAATTCAGAGCTTTTTAGATTAAGTAAACTTTGTGGGAAAGTGAATACCAAACCTGACTGACCAAACCTTGACTGAACAGTTTCGCAGCTTATTGAGGACCAAATTAAATAAATCAGCTAGCATTGAAAAGTATTGGACATCTGAACAAGACAAAGCATTTCACCAGCTAAAAGAAAAGTTGTCCAACATACATACACTGGCTTATTACGACTCTAATGACAAAATTCAGGTGGTAGCTGATGAGTCTCCGGTAGGTCTTTGAGCTGTTCTTATACAAATAGATAGATAGAAATGGTCCTAGATTGATAGCAAATGCAACAAAAGTCTGACTGATTGTGAGAAAAGATATTGTCAGACCGAAAAGGAATCACTGGCTCCTATCTGGGCTGTGGAACACTTTAAGATATACCTTTTTGGCAAGTAATTTGAACTAGTAAGTGATCATAAACCTCTTCAAATCATATTTGGCAAGAAATCAAAACCATGTGCAAGATTCGAGAGATGGGCTCTTCTCCTACAAGCTTTTTCATACAAAATAATTTATCGCCCCGGTAAGACTAATATCGTAGACCCATTTTCGAGACTGTGCAAAACGAATTCTCAAGAACCGTTCATTGAATATAATCGATCAATTGCAGTACCCTTTAAAGAGATTGAAAACGCTTCCTCCAGTGATGAAGAGATCCTAAAAGTAGAACACTGTATGTACAACAATAAGTGGGAGGACTCGGTAAACAATTACAAAATTTTTCAAACAGAGCTTTGTTTTCATGAGGGCATTTTATTAAGAAGTAATAGAATCGTTATTCCACGTGCATTACGGTAGAGAGTTCTTGAGGCTGCACGCGAAGGGCATGCAGACATATTGGCCATGAAGAACCGACTAAGATCAAAGGTTTGGTGGCCAAAAATCAATAAAAACGCAGAATCTAAAGTTAAGTCTTGTAGGGGTGTACATATACTAGTTGGTACACCGAATCCGCCTAATGCAATGAAGAGAAGAAGTCTTCCGATAGATCCTTGGGTAGATGTGCCACTTGATTTTTTGGGACCTCTACCAAGCAATGAATATTTGCTAGTTCTGGTAAATTACTTCAGTAGATACAAAGAGATAAAGGTAATGAGACACATAAGAGCTGTAGATACAATCAAAGTCTTAAAGGAAACTTTTTCTCTTGTGATAATGAAATCAGCTGACAAGCGATGCATTTAAAAAAGATTGCACTGGATCTGGTACCATACTGGCCCCAAATGAATGGTGAGGTCAAGCGACAAAATAGAGATATATTGAAGAGACTAAAAATTAGCCAGTTAGAAAGAAAGGACTGGAAGGGAGAGATATTTGTTTACTTAATGATGTATTGTACAATAGTACTCTACATTCTATTACAAAAAATCTCCTTCAGAACTTTTCTACCGAAGACAATTCCGCGACAAAATAAAAACTGCGATTTTTTTTTTTTTTTTTTTATAATTCCACTTGCGCACCAAGGGGATATGAATACCCTTTTACTGGTTTTCTCCAGGGCGCGGGCGGGTGATATGGTAGTTTGAAACTCAGGTGTATTAGGTTTCGATATTTTTCTCAGAGGTGGTTGTCAAACTGGACGGGACGAGCAAATGCATCCTCAACCAGTGGGTCTCAGTACGTGCTAGTTGTTAGTTCGTTACATTTAGCCCAGACAGCAACCAGACTTTTTCAGAGAATTGCCTCGCACAGGACTCGAACCCGCGACTCTGCTTGTGGAGTGAATGCATATTTCACAACACCACGGCTACCTCCAAGTAACATTGAACATAAAGTAAAAAATGACCTCGAGGTTAGATAGAGATAGAGAAAATAAGGAGAAACGAAAGGAATATGATGACATGAAAATAAGAGCTTCTTCTAGTAATTTGGAAGTAGGAGGAAAGGTGTACATTAGGAAGATGAATAAGGAAAACAAACTGACTCCAATATTTAATCTCACCATACATACTTTTACAAATGTAAATGTCGAGAAGACACACTTTTGTTTCAGAGAGCTAAAGTACTTAGCACACATAATTGGGCAAGGTATTATAAAATCAGACCATGAAAAGGTATCTGCTATAATCAACTTTCTTCCTACAAAGTCCTCAAAGGAGGTATGTCTGGATGGTATCGCCGCTTTATTAAAATTTATGCGACATTAGCAACCCCACTAACAGATACATTGAAGAAGCCAAACAATTTCGAGCTAAGTCCGAATGCCTTAGCTTCATTTAGTTCTTTAAAAGAAGCATTGATAACAGCTCCAATATTAACTAATGCTGACTCAACGAAGCCATTCGTCATTCAATGTGATGCTTTAAACCATGGAATGAGTGCTGTACTTTTTCAGCTTGAAGACGAAGAAAACGAAAGACCAGTAGCCATTTCTCGCAAAAACTTAATCCTAGCCAACGTAATTATAGTGTGACTGAACAGGAGTGTTAGGCAGATGCTGTCAAGAAATTTCGTCCTTATATAGAAGGAACGCATTTCACTTTAATTACGGACCACTCTAGTCTTAAATGGCTTATGTCATTAAAAGACCTAAGTGGGCAGTTGACTTGATCCTTAAGGCTACAAGTTTTTGATTTCGACGTCAAGCATAGGAACTAACATATTGCCTGATATACTATTGCGCGATTCCATTCAGGAAATCACAGCTAAAGCAATTAACTCATCAGCCATCGATTTACAGTCACCAAAATTTCAATCCAGTGAGTAAAAGGAACTAATTATTGTTATTAGCAAAAATCCATCAAACTTTTCTGACATGGTTATTCGAGAAAATATTGTTTCAAGAGAGCTTATCCCGAAAAACAAAACATTTTTTCTTTTGAGTTACAATGCCAGATATGGGTTCCGAAAAATCTTACAATTTAGCTGATTGAAAAAGCTCATAGTCCACCAGAAGCTTTTCGTGGAAGTATCGCCAAAACACTACATAGACTTCGTCAACTCTACTTTTGGTCAAATATGACAACAGACGTCCGCATGTTCATAACAAGTTGCAGTATATATAAGGAGAATAAGCCAACCAATAAAGTACTCAGGCCACCAATGACATATTTTCCTAAAATAGATCGCTCATTTCAGAAGATATAGTCATGTATTCATGTACAGCCTTGTATTCACCTCAGTCGAATGCTTCTTACCTAAAGAACAATCATACTGACTGGGATTTACATATTCATGGCATACAACGCGCGCTTTGTTCATCAAGCCACAGGTGTAACCCCATATTTTGCTTAGAAAAGAAATCGTTTCACACGCAAGTGTACATCCAGTGCTACATAAACTTAGCATTTTAAACGAAGGTAATTTCCAAGTCCTGTCAAAATCGGGTCATCTTGCCTTGATTCGTGAGAAGACCAAAGAAAGCATTGCTAAATCATTTTCTAATAATTCTAAATCATACAATTGGAAGTCTAATAACTTGCGATTTATTTCTGGAGAAGATGTGTTCCGACGTAATTTTGTACAAAGTAATGCGTCAAAGAAAATAACTACAAAATTTTATCCGAAATTTCTTAAATGTAGAATTGTTAGACCAATTGACAAATGAATCAGAAACATTCACTGCAAAGGTCTGAAAAGATAAATCTGAAATATGTATATTAACATAAGATAACGGGGTGGGTCGAAGCAATGATGAGAATATTTTCGTGCTAAGGTGTCCTCTTTCCCAACAGATTTTCGTCGTGCGCTGAATTCTTCATCGAAAATCTGTTGGCCCTGTAGTAGCCATATTATACAAAAAACAAAAAACAAAATCTATTTACAATATGAAATACAATTTTCCAAACAACATCCCTGGCCTAAAGAAAAAAAAAGTGGTACATAAGATACCAACCACAAACAATCTAGCAAAACTTGATTTTCGCAACATATAAGTGCACAAATATATACGTACATATATAAGTGTAACGCATTGAATCGTCAGCCATAAATAAATTAATCGATTCTTTTTGGAGCGACGCGTTTAAGACAAATCACCTCATGGCAGACCATCGAGTTGATAAAGCAACCCGCTGCAACTTTAAATGCTATTAACATTAAATCGATGCTCATCACCACGATCATCACTTGATTGAATTGTTTCTTTTTTTTTTTTTCTTTTTTTTTTGAAACAACATAAAGACTTACTATATTCATATGAATAGAGTTTTCCCACAAATTTTGATGTTAAAGGATATTAAAAATTAAAAAAAAAATCTGAAGTATTAAGTAATATCACAGAATTAGATTCCTATCACAGATAATTTGTTTGTACTTTTATAAACAATACTAAATATATATTATGTATATGTGCATATGTGAACATGCTTAGGAATGTGTAAACTTTATTTCATAAAATTTTGTATACGATACCATATATTACATTCCAATAATTCATTAGCAATAGTCAGGTTTTGTGCGCACATCATCTGCATCTGGTTAATAAAAGGTATATTGCAATTGTTTTTTTTTTCTACATGTCATATATAAAAGTCATAGGGTTTCCAAGATTTTGATTAACATTGGGTTTATAATTGATTGTATCGATGTATAATATCATACGAGTACATATATTTTGCGCGTATTTTCAAATTTATAATTTAACAATTTACGTATATTTGTATTGTATATATGTATATATACATATACATATAACTATGCATTTTTGATAAAACTTTTATAATTGAAGTACCATATGTAAATACATAGATATTAATGATGTTGTTTAAAAATATATCACTTTTTGGTTTTTTTTTTTATATCTATAATGTTTTAATGAGAATTCCTTGTATAATGAGACTAGGTAGTGATTAATGTTTGCAGTTTGATGTTAGAATTAGGGATCATCTACAAGACAAACGGGTAGATGTATGGCTTAGGTTGTAAGTTGTCTCACAAGGTTGAGGGCATACCAAAGGTAGCAGTACCATCATAAGCTACCGACTCTGTGTATCAAAAGATACAACAACAGGCACGTTTCAAAAGGCCATCACATTGATGTTTGACGTCCTAATTGGAGACTGACCGTTACAAAATACGTAACTTTTAAAACATTCAATTTTTTTAATTAAAAAATATTTTTTCTAAACAATTTATCAACGAAAAAAATAAATAGATTTTGAGAATCTTTTTCCACTAGTCCGGCATTTTTTTTTAATATGCGTATTATTGGTTAGTTCCTTAGAATAAAGTCTACGAAACAATAATCTCTTTGATTTTTCTATTTCAGATGACTGCGGAAGGCTGTGTGCTTTCGCGAAACAGCTCACGTTTTCTTCGAAGACTCCAATTTGACAAAAAAAATTATAAATAAAAATTATGTAAAATTACGCCAGAAAAATTGTTTCTGTACTTTAAAGTACTAATAAAAACATGTTAAAATTACAAAACGAACGCATTTTATATTCTTGTTAAAAAAAAGTTCACGAAAAACCGTCGAAATTTCGGCCGTTACATCATACTACCTTAAAAAAAAAGGAATAAGGAAATTAAAAACAACTCAGGAAGGAGTTCGGTAGTGCGCGTGAAGCCTCTCAAGTTTAAAAGATGTTAAAAAGTCAAAAATAAATAATAAAGAAAATAAATATAATAAAGAATATAGTGCCAGGCGCTTAAAAGACAAAAAATAAGTGACAAAATAGTTATACCTACACGACTGTAGGTATAACTACAGTCGTTGACTAATAAGCCGTTTTATTCGATTTGGTTAAAGCAATGCTCGGTCAATCGTTCTTAGACATCTGTGAGGAATAGACATGTTTCGGGTTTGTAAGTGGAAAAATTAAATAAGAACGTTTCCGTAAATAGTGTATTAGAAACATTTCGGCCAAGTGCTTCGGTGACCCAGTTGTGGCCGATAAAGCAGGGGTCGTGAATTCGATTCCGGATAGGTTAAGTTGACTTCTTATTTTTAAAAGTTTTAATAAACAAAAAATTATATAGACTACGAGTGTGCGATCGGACAATAAGTGACAACGAGCGGTGCTCTATTCCAATAGCGGGACCAACAGATGGCACGATGTTATCTGATAACATTAAAAAAAGGGAAGGAGGAAGCTGAACCCAACGCTAAGTCTCGTGAAGTTCCCTTTCCTTTCAGTTTCCTTTGAAAAGCTACCAATTCGAGCGAAGAAAGAGGTGCCAGGAGCAACAAGTGCTGCAGCAGACAACGAAGATTAGAAATATGTGTCAAGTGGTGGGGAAGTCCACTATGTAGAGGGTAAAAACTCTTTCGCATCACTGGCGGCATCGGAGTTTTAAAAAAAAAATCAAAATATTGAAGCAAACAGTTCCACCCATAACTACTAACAAGATGGAACTTATGGAAACAATAGAGTTATGTCAGTCGGCCAAAGGCTGTAATTTTTTTTTATAAAGAGATTAAGTACAGATGGGCACGCGATCCATTGTAATACGTTGGAGCGCTACCATAAAACTAAAAACATATTAAGGGATCCGACTACAGAGTTCTTGTTCTAAAAATCTGTAAACAATGGTGCTGAGGTGATTGGAACTGTCGACTGTACGGAGGAGCTCCTAGCACTGCTGAAAAAGTAAGAGTGCTAAGTCCGAAGAGCTCAAATTCCATTTCAATTTTCAATTTTCAATTTCAATTTCAATTTCAGTGTATTAAGACGGTTTTCGCAGCCAAAGATGCATTATCTTTTCAGATTGTGATAAGCTTATTTAAATGAGGTAATAAAAATATAAAAAAAAAGCTGCTAGCAAATAAGGCTAACAATGTTACAAAAAAGTATAAACGGTCGATCAAAGGTTAAATAAAAAACAATAAGGATAATAATTTTACATCAAAAAGGTGATTGAGTTCTTTTCGCAATATTTTTTTCTCTTTTATTACTTTAATTTGGCGAGAGGTGGAATTCCAGAGTCGTTGGCGTTCTAAAGTCAAACAAGAAAATCGCGGGAGTAATAGTTGCCCTGTTCTATTAAAAGGGTTGCAGGGTTGATGCGTATGTATGATGTTATGCAGCATAGGTATTGTACGGTATTGCAAAAGGCTATCAAGCGTGAGGTTACAGATCCGGTAAGAAAGGTGTGAAATGCGATCATACCTTCGGAAGCCAAAAATGTATCGAACGGCGTTGTTATATGCGACATTAAGTTTCCGCCTGTTGATAGAGTCACACTTTCCAAAGACTTCGCAACCATAAGTGAGTATAGGAGTGATGAGTATCTTAGTGAGAAGGATTCTTGTTTTTATCGGAGTGAAGGTTTGAGTTGCCCATGAACTTTGCCCGCAGATTTATTGATGTGATCGCTCCATGTTAAGGTTTTGTTGAAAATCATTATTGTGGTGGAGCAGGGAGAATCGGGAGGTGTTTAATGCTTTTCTTGGTATGATAATGTACTTTGTCTTTCTGAGGTTCATCATTCTTTCTATGTCAGAGTTTAACTGGCGAACGCAATGGTCGATCGAGTCAAGTGAACAACTGTTGTGTATGCTAATTGGGTGTCATCGACACACATTTCAACGGAGGAACTTGTGACAATAGAAGGTAGCTGTTAACATATAATGAGAACAGGAGGGGTCCCAATATAGATCCCTGTGGCACTCCATAGGAATTGGGAAGAAAGTCGGCATTCCACCATTCACAAATACTGCTTGGTGACGATCTACGGGATACGACTCCAAAAGTCTCTTTTCTCTGAAAGGGAAAAATTAAATTTACTTGAAAGTTTATCGCATAACATAGCATGATTGAAGGTATCGGGCGCCTTTAAGAAATCAAGGAGGACAAGAAACGTTAGCTGATCATTTTCTAAGTTACGTCTTATGTCGTTTTCTACCGTTAAAAGAGCTGTGGTGCAGCTATGTTTAGCGCGGAAGCCGGATTGTTGAGATGTTAACAGATTATTCGCGTTAAGATACATATTTATTTGTTTCTGCATAGTTTTTTGGAAGACTTTAGATAGGGTTGGAAGTATCGCAATTGGCCGAAAGTCATTGCCTGTATGGTTCTTAGGCATAAGTAAGATTTTTTATGTCTTCCAGATTAAAGGAAATACACCCGTAATTTATATATAATTAACGATATGGGTAACGTACGGTAATATTTTTGGGGTGCATTTCATCTACTCCGAATGAGTTAGATATAATGGAAATTAGACTCTTCATCACATCCCCCTGCTCTATAGTAGAAAACTCGAAGGTTTCGAAAGGTGTTGTACTGGTGCTGGAGGAGGATAAGTAATCGAGGATAAGTTTTTGTGGAGTATTACCATCGACATTGTCAGGTAGACTTCTCATTGAGGTTCTTCCACAACTGTTTACCAGACAACGACGCTTTCATTTAGTATAAAGCTGTGTTTTGGCTGCGCGAATTTAGCAGACAACGTTACTACGCAGAGTTCGATATTCGAATGTTGGATATTAGTTCATAACACATTATGAACTACAGTTATTTACTTCATTTTCATTTTATTAAAAGACTAAAACTTAACAATAATTTGAATTAATAGAAAGGAAACAAAATTATTAAGATTCACATTGTGAAGTCGTGTGAACTGTGATGTTGTGTGCGAATTACGATGAGACCCTTCTTGGGCCACTGCTAATGATGAACTCTCTTTTGTTGGTAATGACTTCTTTACTTATCCTCTGGGTTTTTGGGAATTTTCCATTATGTTAAGAAGATGCGAAAACGGTGCAATGGTTCGATGCAGAAAACCGGTGAATTTTGCAATGTTGTTTTGTGAATGTATTGTATGTGCTATTCTGGTGCATGAGGATGAATTCGAGGAATAATATTGAAGCATATTTTATTTACTGCTGATAGGTAGTAACATACTCCCCGACTTGAAAGCTGTAGCTTTTAAAAATAAGATCAAGTGAACTCGAGTGTTAATGGACACAACTTCGAAAGTGCCCGCTTGAATTCGCCGTTTGATTTCTTGATGGTTGCGACACGAATTTTCTGATCCTCTCCAGCATGTGTGGCTATTACTCTTCCCATGGCCATTTGAGGGGAGGGACATTGTCCACTTTTACCAATACTAACTCTCCAATTGCGATTTTTGGAAAGGAAGTACTCCACTTCTTAAGCTGCTGAAGTTGATGCAAGTATTCTATTTGCCATCGCCGCCAAAATGTTTGTTGAATCCACTGAATGTGTTAGTATCTTTTCAGGCGAGAAATCTCGATGTCTGCTAAGAAATGCCCAGGTGTAAGCACTCTTAGATCGTGTGGATCGTTGTAAAGTGGAGTCAGTGGTCTACTATTCATAATCGCTTCCACTTTACAATATATGGTGCTCATTTTTTCAAACGGTAACGAAGCGTTGCCGATGATTCTTCAAATGTAGTGCTTAGCTACCTTTACAGCAGCCTCCCATAATCATTCGAAATGTGGTGAACGTGGTGAAATGAATTTGCATGCGATGCTACAAGGGTGTTGTGCTCCTCCGATGCGAAAAGCGATTGTAACTGTCTGAGCTCACGATCAGCTCCTACAAAGTTGGTAGTATTATCGGTGTAAATAGTTTCACATTTTCCCCTTCTTGATTGAATCGCTTCAGTGCTGCAATAATTGCTGCTGTTGTGAGCTCACTGACGAGTTCCAAATGAATTGCCTTAGTGGAGAAACAAATAAAAGTTGTAATATACGCCTTTATAGGTGATCGTCCACGAATACGTTGGGTGACATACAGGGGTCCACAGTTGTCAATACCTGTAGTAGTGAACACTCTTGCAGTAGTTACTCTTTCCTTAGGTAATGATCCCATGATTTGTTTTGCTAAAGTGGGTTTTGAACGAAATCAAATTATGCAATTGTCTCTCGAATGTGTAATGCTTGACAGCCAACATGTAAATACATTTTGTGGTGATAACAAATAAGAGTTGTTGTAAATGTGTGATGTTTTGGAAGCAATATTTGGTGTAAACTGTTATGGGAGAGCAATGCGTGGTGAATTCGTCCACCTGCTCGAGGAATGCTTTCTTCCAACATAGGTGATAACGACCGAAGTGACTTGAATGATGAATGTCCTTTCTTTGTAGAAGTCAGTCAATTTCTGGTGTGAATTGGGTGATTTGAATGTTGCGAATAATGCAAAAAAGTGATGTTTCAAACTCTTGTGGTGTGAAAGGACCGTGTTGTTTATTGTGAGGATTTCTGCTATTGTGTATGAATCTTCCAATGACGCTGAAGATTCAAACCAGTTTTTTGTAGCTATGATGGAATTTGCAAGCTGTGACGATATCTGTACGTTGAATCCATATCATTGAAAGCATTTGTTTACGTTGTTCTGGAATGTCCTCAATAATGCTATTTAATGCATTGGGCCATAAAGCAGGAGCAAGTTGAAGGAACTCTGGTCCCTTAAACCATAATCTGTTGTCGATAAGTTGTTTTGGGAAGATTCCCCTTGAGACTAGGTCAGCAGGATTTCGGTCTGTTGGAGCGTGGTGCCATGTCGCGGACTCAGAAGCTTTGCGAATTTTCGACACTCAATTGGCGACAAATGTCGTCCATCGATGAAGTTCTGATGCAATTCATGATAGTACAATGCTAGAGTCAGTCCAACAGTATGTTGAAAAGGCTTGATCCTTGGAAATGCTGCGAATCTGCAAATCTACCAATAGCGATGCTGCACATAAATCTAGACGTGGCAAATGTGATTTGTTTTAATGGAGCCACCCGTGATTTCGAACGATTGTTTATCTGTGCTAGTTGTCTGCGATATTCCAACCCTTGGGTGTGAAGATTTTCAGGTATGCTCTCATCCCAGTGATACTTCTCCTTCCAGAGGGCCTGAAGTAAGATCTTGGCTTTGACGATGATTGGGTTCACTAAATCCAATGGATCGAAAAGCGTTTAGGTAAATTGGTAAATTTTTTACTTGGTGTGTACGTGAAACAAAAGATGTCGTCTGTTGGATTCCATCCTAATCCGAGTGCTTTGATACATTCTGAGCCAACAATCGTGACATATGTTAGGACTTCTTGTCCTCTTCTGCGATATCTGCTAAAATACTGGGTTGGTTGGCTGCCCATTTGCGAAGTGGAAATCCTCCCATTGCTAACAATTGTGTTACTTCTTGCTTATTAAGGTTGACATCTTCGATGGTGTCATCTCCAGTCATGAGGTTATCGACATAGAAGTCGCGAAGGGTGATAACAGATCCCATTGGAAACCGACTTCTGTTATCCACAGCCAATTGCTGTATACATTTTACTGCGAGGTAGGGTGCAGAACTTGTACCATAGGTGACGGTATCTAATTGGTAGGTTTCGATTGCCATTGTTTTGCGATTTCTACATAGAATGCACTGTGCATTCGCATCTCTAGGATCAACGAAGATTTGGCGATACATTTTGGCGATATCAGCCATAACAATAAAACGATGTGTGCGAAAACGTAAAACGATGGTGAATAAATCATCTTGTAGAGGTGGACCAACCATCAAAATATCATTCGGGGCCTTGCCTGCCGATGTCCTACAGGATGCATCGAAAACCATCCGAACTTTGGTTGAAGTGCTTTCAAGTTTATAGATAGCGTGATGTGGAATGTAATTTAGTGTTTGTTGGGCTGCTTCTATGCTGGGTATATGGTGCATATGCTTCATCTTAATGTACTCATCCATAGAGTTGTGATAAGCTGTCTGTAATTGCGAAGTACGATAAATATTGTGTTCAACTGATACTAACCTTCTTCTAGCTACTGTGTAGGAGCCTCCGACAACGATGAATTTATTCGAATGTGGACATCCTGTTGTCGTTTCCTTAAAAATCTGCTCACATTTCAATTCCTCTGCGGTGTGAGTGGTGCTGTTGTTCAAATTGTCCTCCACTTCCCAGAATCGTTGTAGTAATTCTTCTATGGCCAGAGTTATGGGTGATGATAAATCGGTTGCGAGATTGGCGAGTGTGGTTTTATAAGCCGTATTGTTATGCGAATTTGTTGTGGTGCCTGAAACAATCCATCCTAGAGCGGTTTTTTGAAGAGCAGGTAAATTTGGTCCGAGTCTAATCTGACCGACTAAAAGTATGTCGAAGAACAAGCCGGCACCGATCAAAATGTTAATCGAACTTGGTTGATTAAAATGCAAATATGCAAGTTTGATATTCGTGGGCAAGGTCCAATCGTCCGTATTGATGTATTCTTGTGGATGATAGTGTGTGATGTTCTGAAGAACCACTGCCTCGAGGTCAACGGAGAACGACGAATGTAGGGATAATAATTTTAATTGACATCTATAACGAGCTGATGACTTGGAGCCACCAATGCCGCATAGATTGATGTGGGATGCCTTCTTCTCAAGTTGCACTAATTGTGAGATGCGATTGGTGACGAAATTGAGTTGGGAATCTGAATCAAGTATTGCCCGTGCAAGTATTGATACTCCGTGCTCATTTTGCAATTGAACTAGTGCTGTAGCGAGGATTACATGACTTTCGGGAGTGTTGGCTTGTAAAGCTGTTGATGTGGAATCGAATGCTATTGATTTTGATGTGCTTGCTTTTGACCCGGGACTGTGAACGTTGTCTGTTCTTTGATGAGATTCTTCAGACTTAGTGCGGTGAAGTAACGTGTGGTGCGACGCTTGACACTGTTGGCATTTATTGATGGAATTGCAATTTTGCACTTGATGATTTGGTCGTAGGCAGTTGATGCACAGCTTCAGCTCTTTCACTAACTTAAAACGATTTTCTGCACTAAGGTTGGTGAACTTTGAACATGTGAAAGGATTGTGTGATGGTGTTGATTTGTAGAAGACACAAGTTAATGATAACGATGGTTTTTGAGATGTTACAAAGCTGGCGTTATTAGTGTAGTTTGGTTTTGACCAAAATTTTTGTGGTTTTGGTCCAAAGGATGGTGCGATACTTGGTGCGATAATTGATCGACGATTAGCTTCCACAATTTCCATTGTTTGACACCGACGTTGTAAGAACGAAGATAAGTCATTCCATGTTGGATATTCTGCTTCAATTAGTGATGTCGTACTGCTTGTATTGAACTTTAAATCCACTTTTGAGGCGATTTCTTCTTTCCATTTAGCTTGAGACTCGTTATCCAATTTGGAGACGAGTAAATGAAGAAGCAATTTATTAGCGACTTGTTCCTTGTTGGCAAGTGAAAGCAATGCTCGGAGATTTGCATTAATGGTGCCCACCATGTTGTGAATGTTTGACACAGATGGTTTTGTGATTGCCTACAATTCAAAAATTTGTTTTATGTGTGCTTGAAAAACATACCTTTTGCTGTCAAAGCGTGCTTGAAGGATCTCGATGGCTTTATTTTTATTTTCATCCGTCACTTCAAGTGATTGTATTAATCGTGCCGCCTTATCAGTTAAACAGCTGCGCAAATATTGGAATTTCTCAATGCTAGACAAATGCAAATAAGTGTGGACTATTGCCGAAAACATGCTAAAAAAGTCCATCCACTCAGTTGGTGATCCGAAAAACTTTGTTAATTGTAGCTTTGGAAGGTGTATATTTGTTTGCGAACTTTGCGAAGATGTTGCTTCATTTGCAGAATTAGATCTAAGAGATTGAATTTCCTCCAACATCTGAGACTTAACGCAAACTCTCCTTTGCTGGAGTCTCGTCCAATCGTTCGATGTTACATTGGATGATGTTAAAATTGGTAAATTGAGATTCCAGCAATCCCAATTTTACCTCTAATTGATACACCATCAATTTGTTGATGCTTTCTGCTGCGAATTGGTTTTTGTCATTTGTTCAAGAAGCACTGCACGGAGGGATTTGTTTTCATTTATAATTTTTTGTTCCTCCTCCGATACTTGTGACAAATGTTCCTCTTAAGGTTTGCTCATTTTGTTTCAATTGTAAATGAACACGAAACGATAAGAAATACAAAAGGAAAACTTGATTGAACTGCACTTTCACTTTCAATTTGCACTTGAAAAATAAATGTTCCCCTAATGAAAAAAACCGACGCTTTCCATGTGTCTCTCGATCGATAATCGAATGTGTTCACTCTTGTTCTTTTAATGTGTGCGTCTACGATTTCGATAGGTAACTAGCGCCAATTTCCAATGTGATTAAATGATAATAGCAATAATAAATTAATCGCGATTTACTAATTTATATTCGGCTCTTAAAGACCATGTTGATTCCTTAAGCTTTTTTGAAGATTATTAAGTTTACTCTATATTGAAAAGAACGAGGAATGCTAAATATGCGAATGTTGGATATTAGCGGAATGATAACACATTATGAACCACAGTTATTTACGTCATTTTCATTTTATTAAAAGACTAAAACTTAATAATTTTAATTAATAAAAAGCAAACAAAATTATTAAGATTCACATTGTGAAGTCGTGTGAACTTCGATGTTGGGTGCGAATAACGATGAGACACTTCTTGGTCCACTGCCAATGATGAACTCCCTTTTGTTGGTGATGACTTCTTTACTTATCCTCTGGGTTTTTGGAAATTTCCCATTATGTTATGTAGATGCGAAAACGGTGCAGTGGTTTGATGCAGCAAACCAGTGAATTTTGCAATGTTGTATTGTGAATGTGTTGTGTATGTGCCATTCTGGTGCATGAGGTTGGATTCGAAGAATAATATTGAAGCATATTTTACTTATTGCTGATAGGTAGTAACACCAAGTAACTAAAATCTAATGTAAAGTAGATAAGGTCTTGTTTTCAGAACCCAGGGGCTGACATTTGATCATAAAAAAGAATTTTTCTGATCTCGCTAACGAAGAATACATCAAGTAATGTACTAGAGGAGTCTGTAAAGTGAGTTGGTATAGGAGTTAGGAGAAGAAAGGTGAAGTGAATTCATATTATCGATAAGTTTACGCTCCGCCAAGAGACTGTTGTAATGAGTATTGACTTAGATTTCATTAAATGAAATATAATCTAATTTCACTTAGATTTCTCCCAGCAGGGAAGTAAGATGACATAGGTTAACTGATGTGTTTGGTCTATAGATGACTCCGAGAAGAACTGTATCAACGTTGCTAATAAGATGCAGAAACAAATAATCCATCTCAGAGTTACACTGGAACCGAGACTTTATTTTAACAATTCGGAATATACTAACTCTTACATATATAGCGACACCTCCAACAATACGATATATCTGTCACCTCGATAAATTTGATAACGTTTTAAACGATACAGTTCATCATTTATAGTATCGGGTTTTCCAATAACGACTTGACAACTTTTTTTTTAAATAAAAGGCAAACCATTTGAGATATTTCAAAAACTTTATTATTGGCTTGAAGTACAATCAAAACATTTATGAATGGATCTCGACTTCGTTCATATGGCTACCGCTGGCACGTTTGCAGCGGTCGATTCGTTGGACCCAATTTTCAACGACTCGGCCACACATTTCGGCCGAGCTCTTCCCACGTCGCCGGTGTGTTGGCATAAACCAATGACTTAACGTACCCCACAGAAAATAGTCAAGCGGCGTTAAATCGAACGAATGAGGCGGCCAATCGACTGGCAAATGTCTTGAGATAACACGCTCACCATACTTACTCTTCAATAAATCGATTGTAGAGTGTGCTGTGTGGCTTGTGGCACCATCCTTTTTAAACCACATGTCGTCCACGTCCATATCTTCCAATTCGGGGCAAAAATAATCTGTGATCATGGCGCGATAACGCTGACCATTCACAGTAACGTGACGATCGTTATCGTCGACGAAAAAATATGACCCAATAACACCGCCGGCATACAAACCGCACCAAATAGTTATTTTTTGTGGACCAAGTGGTGATTCATGAAGCACATGTGGGTTTTCACCCGACCAATAACGCATATTTTGCTTATTGTCGAACCCATTGAGCCAAAAATGAGCTTCGTTACTGAAGATGATTTTGCGATGAAATTCATCATCTTGGCGCATCTTCCCAAGCGGAGAACGTACGTCGCTTCAAATGGTCCATCGACTTTAATTCTTGAGTCAGCTTGATCTTGTATGGGTGTTAACCAAGATCCTTACGCAAAATAGTCTGAGCGATGCCCAATTCTTGAGAACGCCGTGGAATTGAACATCTGAACGGCAGCGTTATTTTCGACTGACACGTCAACATCATACAACGAACTTGTTATTGCTTGTCTACTAGGGAGAGAATTACGACCGAAAATTGGAGTTAACGCTCTTAAAGTTGCAGTCACCGACTCCGAATATCTGTAGAAAATTTTTTAATTTGCAGACGTTGCTCGTTAGTGTACTTTAACATGATAAAAATGTTGAGTTTACTGAAGAGAACCAAGTTTCAGAAACGTAAATTATGTTGACCCCGGAACCTTGGAATAGATAACGAAATTCACCTATTTTTAGCATAAGACTTTTTGCATTAATGTGGCAGATTTGAAACCCATGCTTTTGTTTAGAAATTGCTCTAATTCGTGGAAGAAAAAGCCATTTGACACGACTAGAGACAAAGGAAGAAGCGCGAGTTGCCATTCTTTCTGGTCCAGCTAATTCCAAATAGCAAAACTGGATTGTCCAAGGAGCACAAAAAAGTAAAAAGGAGCGATAAAATTGTACTATGTGTTCGCTGCCAAAGGTTCGGTCACGCGGAGTCGAACTTTGAAATCCAACCTAGATGCGCTCTAGGTAATGACGGAGCATCAGAAAAAACCAATTCTCGGGGTTGTAATACATAGTAAAAGTAAATCTAGCTTAGCAGCTGCAGGTGGAAGTTAAACGTCCATCTGTACGTACTCGTATAAAAATTCCAGCCGTTATTCCCCAAGTTGCCTACACCCAAATACCGGCAGGAAGGAAAATACCTGCGCCTAGAACATCGGAACCTGTACCCGACATGCTGGCTTTCTTGCTCTCCATTTAGAGGCAGATGACTAAACTTAAACGTTGTTTTTTTTTTTAAAGGACTTTACACTCAAGTGGGTGTGCCTGAACAAGTGCTAAGTTCTTAGAAAAAAAGGGACAGAGAGGGAAAGAAAAGCTTTTGGAAGACTAAATTATTGGTGTAAATTGACTTGTTGTATTTGGGCATTCATTCATCTCACAAGATTTCAGTTGCCTGAAAAAAAAAATGTATTTCGTTCACGGCTTATATTGACCTACGAACCGTCCGATTGGGAAGTCAATACACTACCACTTGAGCTACAGACACCCACACAAACTGGCTACGCGGGTAAATAAAATATACGCACTGCAGCTAGTCCTTATGCACCTCTAGTCGTAATGGGTACGTATATGGTGGAGATCCTTGCAATGAATGTAATTCACTGATTAGGTTCGAGCCAAGAGCCGCACTATTTAAAATTTTTTAAGACCAAGCCTTTGATGTGTTTCTGTTTAGCAAAACTAAGCTTATCAAAATTCACAAAATAAGGCAAAGAGGATATTAACGAAGAAACCCGCCCAACTCCGTTCAAGGAGAAGGTGTTGCGATTTTTGTTAGAAAACGACTGCGTTTCAAAACAGCATACAGTCGTAGGTTCCAGGTGCTGGATGCGTGCATCACGTCCATTCCTCTCCGTTGTGGAAAGCGGTTATACATGGTGTCTGATTATGCACCGAAGGTTACCTCATCTCCTTATTCATCTCAGATTTTGACACTTTTTCGATTCCTAAGGCCAAACATAGGATTTGGCAAATAATACACCATATATTAGAGGAAAACAATTTCTGATTTAGTGGGGTCAACTGAGTTCAATGTACCGACTCGACCTTTGAGCAACGATAGTCCATCGTTTCGTTGACACAGGTCCCATTTGGATCTCCTGCTGTACGACACTCGAATAGAAATAACAGGCACTTACCAACATAGCATATACTGACTACGCGCTTTTGTGCAAGACAGTGACCTTGCTGTTCTCAAGAAAACTGTGGAATTTTTATTCAAAGGCATTCCTACAACTGTAGTAGGGTGCGCTGGACACATTTCTCGAGAATACTGACGAGAGCACTCTCTTCAATTTTGCTCTACCCATCGCCCAATAAATAATAATGGACTAGGTAATTAAACGAACAATGGACCTCGTTTCAGCACACTGACAAGGAAAACTTATTCCGCAACTCAACTATTAAGGCATTGCACCGACACAAAAATAGATTGCAATCAAGACTGAAAACCTTGTGCAGACAGTTTACTGATAGATGCTATAGGATCGACTTTCTAGGAAGTGAACTAAGCAAAATCATTTTTCCGAACCGCGACCTGCAAAATAAAATAGTGAAGTGGCGATTTGAGACCTCTGGTTTCACCTAGACGAAAATATGGCAAATAATGTCGTCGCCGACGATAGGGTACTACCCGCGTTCATTTCGAAGGAATTTCTAGTCACTTAGAAATAAGAAATCAGATAAAATACCGAAATTTGTACTTCGATATCTGCCACTAAACATCCACCACCCTGTTTAATAATACAATGAATAACGCCCATTATCCACCAGGATAAAGACACTTCCAATCCGACTAATCTCCGGTCGATTTTTCTTCTTACAAACATCAGTTTCCAAACAGGTTATCAATAAAGTCTTGAAAAAGTGGGATGAGGACAAACATATGGTTCCGGGTCAATTCGGTTTCAAGGCGGGGTACGATGTCATATATGTCGCGTCTAAGCTGGTTTCTGACATCCAATGGAATAAAAGCAAGAAATAGTTCACTGGTGCCTGCCTGATTGGCTTGGAAAAACCCTTTCATACAGTGTGGTTGGAAGGACTCTTCTTCAAGCTAAACAGGCTAGGCATAGACTTCTATAACATATGGGCTGAAAAGCCAGTGCCGTTTTATAGTAAAACACAAATTTTTTTTTCAAAATTCAACTTTATTTATCAATATAGTTGCCTTCGAGAGCGATGCACTGATTGAAACGATTTTTCAATCTTTCGATACCAGTTTTGTAGTACAATTTCGGTTTAGCCTCAAAATAATCCTCTGTTTCGGCGATTACTTCTTCATCGGTCTTAAATCTCTTTCCGGCGAGCATTCTTTTGAGGTCTGCGAACAGGAAATAGTCGCTGGGGGCCAAATCTGGAGCAATTCGTAGCCGAATTCATTCAATTTAATCGTTTTCATCGACTTGTGACACGGTGCATTGTCTTGATGAAACACCACTTTCTTTTTCTTCAAATGCGGCCGTTTTCATGCGATTTCGTCCTTCAAACGCTCCAACAAAGCAATGTAATAGTCGTTGTTGACAGTCTGTCCCTTTCGGAGATAGTCGATGAAAATTATTCCATGTGTATCCAAAAATACGCATGCCATAACCTTGCCAGCCGACTGTTGAGTTTTTGGTCGTTTTGGACGAGGTTCGTCGCCTGCTTGCCACTCAGCTAACTGCCGACTTGACTCTGGTTTGAAGTGATGGAGCCAAGTTTCATCCATTGTCACATACCGACGCAAAAATTCGGCTTTCTTGCGGTTGAACAGCTTTAAACACTCCTCTGTATCATCAACACGTTGTTGTTTTTGGTCGACTGTGGGCAAACGCGGCACTCACTTTGAACAGAGCTTTCGCATGTCCAAATATTCGTGTATGACATATCCAACATGCTCTTATGATATCTTCATAGCCTCAGCTATCTTGATTAACTTCACTTTACGGTCATTCGTAACCATTTTTTGGACTTTTTTGATGTTTTCATCTGAAACAGCCTCTTTTGGACGTGCACTGCGTGCATCATCTTCGGTGCTTGTATGACCACTTTTAAATTTTTCAATCCACTTGCGTATGGTTCGTTCGGCTGGTGTAGAGTCCGGGTAACACTTATCAAGCCATTTCTTTGAATCGGCTGCATTTTTTCCTATCAAAAAGCAAAGATAAGTCAGCACACGAAATTACTGTGAATCCGTTTTTTTCACAATGACAAAAGTTGCTTCACTCACAACGCTATATCTCGAGAACTAATCGTCTCATAGCTGTCAAATTTATTCACGTATCTTTTGATACTAACTGAAAATGGTATGAATTTATTTCAAGTAGTGTCCTCTCTCACAAACGGACTTCAGCCCACGTATTATATTATTTTCAATGTGCTAACAGATAGACAGTTCATCGTGATAAATGGCAATGTGACTTCTGCTAGAATATTTAACATTAAAAACGGACTGCAACAAGGTGCGGTAAATTCGTCGATCCTATTTAACATTTACACAAGTGATTTAGTAGGTTGACTTCACCATGCCATAGCGTACGCAAGCGACTTAACCGCGTATTAATCAGGTCCAGAGATCGATGTTTTTAATATGTTATATGCTTGAAAATCATCTTTCGAAAATCGGAAACAATTTTGTTTAGGATGCCTTTGTCATCATCAGTTGCGGACAGATGACTCAACTACGATAGAGACGTCGCATATGACAGTGCGGAGCGTGTCCGATTCCGTAGGCCGGAAAAGAGTCTTGACATAAGGGATGTTGTGGGATGATGGCCTGTTTATAGAGAGGAAACTTCTTCGTCGAATTCCTCTAGTACAGAAAAGTTTTATTAGGAAGCAAAGTCAGTCATCAGTCTGTTTTTTTAGTTTAAGTTTTAATAAATTAAACTATGCCAAAAGGCATGGTGTTAGGATTACGATTAGCTTAGAATGGGCGGATGGGGCCAATAAATTATTAAAAGATTAATGAGTTAAATAAAAATGCATATAAAATGAAAATGAATTGTAGTGAATTGCCTTTTTCCAAATATGTAGGTTCGGTGTTTGTTTACCAGCCGCGCCCGAAAAACATTATTTTTTTCTGTTAACAAAAATCCAATAAGATGAGTAGTTGACTATATATCAACAACAAGCCAACTTCTTAGTATGAACTTATTCTACCCATTAAATGTTGGATAGCACCCATGGGGCAAAATATCCATTGAAGTACGTTTCTAAGACGTAAAACTCGCTTTTGGGTACTTAAATCCCTTAAAATAATAATAAATATCGCAATTGTTTGATTTTAGTCAAAATTGGTTCTTTCACATTTTTAGGTAGGACTTCTCGCAACAATGTTAATGTTATAGGCGTCCTTTCATTGGTACCAGCCTGTCTTTCAACCATTACTAAATATGGTCGGAGGATTTTCGCTCAAATTTAAAAAAAAAAAAAAATATTGGAGAATAGAACGATTAGGAACGATTCTGATAGGCCGAGAGCCCGAGAATTGCCTGCAAAGTTAGATGATTCTTATCACTCAAAATCATTTTATTCAACTTATTCAAAAACAAAATTGTATGAATAATTTTGCACTATCTGTATTTCGTGGGTAGTGGGTTAGTTTTAAGTTAATAAAATTCGGCCTGAAATTTCAGACAGATGAAGAGATGTCAAAAATCAGATAATTTAAAGGTTTTGACCTAAGTTTAACTTGTCTTTCGTCATTTATTTGTTTGATATTTTGTTTTCTTTTGTGAAAATAAAAATGTTTAACGTACAATAAATATTGACAGAGTGAATTAATGTTGGTTTTTTTTTTTATAAAAATGGTTGAGGCAGGTGAAATCATGCAACGGATGTTTTTGTTTATTTATTTATATATTTCATTTCATTTTATATATATATTTTTTTTGTTTTCGTAAATTAAATAAGTCAAGTTAAATAAATTTCTCGAAAAAATAAATAATAAGTAATGAAATATCCTATAAAGCACATTTATTCTCAAAAAGGCAAAGTAAAAATTTTTCTGATACCACGTTGTCCATCTCGGCCTGCACTGCCACTTTAGGTTAATTTTTTCCATACTATTTGGATTGAATTTTGTTGAGCTTTGTCGGTATATGGAAATGTCACCTGCAATTTTGCGTTCGATATGTTAAGTTTGACTGAAATTTCAGTCTTCAGAATTCGGATAGCGCTGAACTACAAGTATGTATATATGTGTATATTTGTTTTTAAATTATTCCAATTAGCTTTCTTTGGAAATCCTCCTAAAAGCTTCTATCAAATAAATGTATTAGTGATTTATCACGCACATCTATTTCATTTACAGTACCAATCATTGGAAATTCACAAGATTCAATTCATCGATGGAAGTAACTTGTTAATTAGGTTTGATAACACTAAGCAACAGAATTTGACGCTTGATACTTTAGAAGCAATTAAATTATACGTGGTGTACAATATTGCCAATAATGAAATGGTAAGCATTTATTCAGAAAAATCGAAAACTTTACTGCGAATTTTAAGAGACTTCTACGACGATTTTCGTAACATGCGATCAATCTTTACTGGACGTGCGCCATCTTCAACAAGCAACAACGTATTTCTCAAAATAGCTCAAACCAGGTTTGTTTCTTTTTTTTTTTTTGCTTGTTTTTCGTAGCGCCTTATCTTTGTATTACATACAGGTTAATAGAAGCTTGTCCGTATGGTGAATCCGAAGCAGCATATCGATTGCTACCCCAACTTCCAATATCCGTACAAAGTTGCTCAGTATCACCATACATGGATCTTTATCTTTTTCAGTACGACGACCACCTTATTTCAGCATTGGAACGCCCAAGATTACCCACTTATGAACCTATTCTCTTTAAGGATCGCGAGACACATATAACTTTATTTCGCATATACCCTGGTCTACATGAGCCATTTGTTAATGAAAATCAGCAATCCCGATGCTGTTCATCAAAGAGACTTATATCATTCATTTTCCACCCTTTGGAGCCATTTATAATAAGTGTACAAAAACTTTCAAACCGATATGTAACAAATTTTCATATACGCAACGAAGGTACATATGTTCCTATTTAAAAGAATATGTTTAGAATTTTGTAAGATTTTATGGACTCGGCGGTTATTGATAACAATTAGATAACGAATTAAATGCATAATGCGTAAAAAAAAGTTCTTTTAATATGCAACCAAGAACCAAATAAACCGTTGCCGCTTTAAAATGGCGCTGTGTTCTGTTCGACAACAATTCGACCAATATCCGTGGAAAGACTGTGAGCCCGCTCTTTCAGAAACTGTAGAAGTTCCTTTAATGTCCGAATTTTATTAGAAACCGAACACGTGAACCATTCTCGTCGTGTACTGGTAGGAAGTTTGGGCACAATTATTGGTACAGCTAGTGCGTCCCACTGGTCAAAATTCTTGAACCGTATTCACAACTGTCAGCAGAGACTTTGCTATCTCGTCTACCGCTGTCTTCATATTAATGACTTGTAATCAGATGCTTTATGTGATACATGTTTCATTATAATGGTTCTCCACGTGCTCGAACAAGCGCTCCGACAAGCGCCTCGTGGTTGCGCACAAAACGATCAAAATGCGCAGTAACTGACGTTTAGGTTGGCACAATGAATACGTTCGGTAATCCTCTTAATGGCGGTGGCCGTCGATATCCTTAGATTTAGCTCCGCCATACTTATAAAAAAGACGAAAATTATATAACTGAATGCAAAAATATGAAGTCCAAACCAATACGTGATAATCGCCAAGAAACCAGGAGACTACCAAATCCTGTGCACGATTAATTTAGCCACAAATGCGAAATGCTCTAGCATTAGGGCTTCCTCACAGGAGGCACCAAAAAATGTTTAGAATTCTTTATTTACTTATTGCACTTTGACTTTACAAAGATTTCGATTTTCGATTTTACAACTAAGCAAAAGAAAATGAAAGCACGTGTATGTGCTGCCAAAAGCAAATATTCAATTCAACAAAAAAAGATAAATTTATTGAAGTTGAAATTAAGATTTATTGTTGGAAGAGTTTAAGAGGTGATGGGTTCAAAAATCTATTTCACATTTATCTAAAAAATGACGCGCCAGCGGCAGCTGCTCTAACTGTTCCCTCTTTTATTATCCTTCCGTCTTCTAATATTCTAGGATACGCAGGTATGTATATTAAAGCAAACCTGTTCTATTGACAAAGACGAAATATAAGAATTTTGTACAGTATACAACAAAGATTTTCGAGCAGTTCTAAAATGGGAAACAAGCGTTTTAGCCAAGGTCAACATACTGCAGAAGTTGAAATTAATTACGTGAGTACAAGTGCAGAGAAATTGAAAGATAACAATAATTTTAAATTAAGCCATGACATTAGTTTCAAGTACGTTCCAATCAGTTTCGCTTTGGTGTTTGGTGCGTTAGAATCCACGTTAAAATGTAAAAGCCCGAACATTACGCAGGGCTCTCAAGGCCGCTAAAAATAATAACTTTGAGGAAACGGAAAACGGACACGGATGAATTGTTCTACGCACCAGGTATTGCTAATTAATTTATTGTAAGTATTGTCAAAATTTAAACGCATTTTCTCGAAACCCTGTTCTTGAAACTTCGGGGAAGCACTGCCTATTAAAACTATTTAACCGACTTAGCCAAAAATGTTACCTGTAACTCTGAACATATGAGGCTAAATACGTAACCTTTAAAAAATTCGTTTTAACACAATTCAATAGTTAGTTCATTAGAATGAGATCTACGGAACAATAATGCCTTTGATTTTGTTATTTCGGATGACTACGAAAGGCTGTGTGCTTCCCCAAAACATCTCACTTTTTTTTCGAGAACTCCACTTTCATATAAAAAATTGTAACAAATTAATATAAAATTAAGTCAAAAAAATTTTTTTTCTGTACAATTTAAATTACCAATGAAAACATTTAAAAATTACAAAACGACCGCATTTTATTTTCTTATTAAAAAAAATTCAGCAACGTCAAAAGCAATATCAGAAACAAATCAAAATATTGAAGCCAACAATTCCACCCATAACTTCTCACAAAATGGAATTTAAAGGAACAATAGAATTATGTCAGTCGGCCAAAGGCTGTAATTTTTTTTTTAAAAAAAGATTAAGTATAGATGGGCACGCGATCTACTGTAACACTGTGGAGCGCTATGAAAAGCTGCAAACAATGGTGCTGACGTGGTTGGATCCGTGGACTGATACGGAGGAGCTCCTAGCACTGCTGAAGGAGTAGGAATGCGAAGAGCTCAAATTCTTGGGAGTCAAGCCATTTGTCATGACTAGAGCCAAAAGGAAGAAGCGCAAACTGTCCATCTTGGTTCACCTAATTCCCAAAAGCAAACTGGATGGTCTAAGGAGCAGAAAGCTCCCAACTACCAGATTCTGACGCTATAAAGAGTTAAAAGGAGCCATAAGTTCGGACACGCCGAGTTGAACTTCGAAATCCAGCCTGGTTGCTTGAAGTAAGAAAAGAACCATAAATCCGAGGAATGCGCTCTAGGTAATGACGGAGCATCAGAAAAAAGCCAATTATCTTGTGCCTTATGCAGGAACACGGGATACAACACAAACTATCGGGGTTGTCCCAAATTCCAATACATAGAAAAGGTCAATCTAGCTTGACAACTGAAGGTGGAAGTTAAACGTCCATCTGTATGTACTCGTATAAAAATTCCAGCCGTTACTCCCCAAGTTACCTACACCCAAATGGCGGCAGTAAGGGAAATACCTGCGCCTAGAGCATCGGAACCTGTACCTGACATGCTGGCTATCTTGCTCTCCATTTAGGGGCAGATGACTTAGCTTAAGTGACAAATTCTTTTTTTTTTTTTTTATTTAAAGAACTTAACACACAAGTGGGTGCAAATTCACGTTTTTGAGCACGTGTTAAGTTTTTAGAAAAAATGGGACATAGAGAGAAAGAAAGGTTTTTGGGCTCAATGGTTATTTCGTTCCATGGTTGACATTCAACATTTACTTGGGAGACTTAATTATTGGTGTAAATTGACTTGTTGTATTTAGGTAGTTATTCATCTCACAAGATTTCAGTTGCCTGAAAAAAAAAGTATTTCGGTCACGGCTGGTATTGAACCCCGAATCGTTCTATTGGGAAGTCAATACACTACCATTTGAGCCACGGCCACCCACACAAATACGCTACGCGTACACACCTCTAGTAGTAATGGGTACGTACATGGCGGAGATCCTTGCAATGAATGTTAATTCACTGATTAGGTTTGAGCGAAGAGCTGGCTATTTAAGGTGTATAAAGATCAAGCCCCTGATGTGTTTCTGGTTAGTGAAACATAGCTTACCAAAATGCACAAAATGAAGCACAGAGGATATAATATATTACGAAGAAACCCACCCAACTTCATTCAAGGAGGAGGTGTTGCGATCTTTGTTAGAAAAGGCCTGCGTTTCAAAAGAGCATATAGTCGTGCGAACATAGGTTCCAAGTACTGGATGCGTGCATCATGTACATTCCTCTCCGTCGTGGAAAACGGTAATACATTGTGTCTGTTTATGCACCAAGGGCTACACATTCGACCTTATTCATCTCAGAGCTTGACACTTTTTCGATTTCTAAGGTTGAAATTGGAGGAGAATTATATTATTATCGGCGGAGATTTCAACGCCAAACATAGAATTGGGCAAATAGTACACCAAATATTAAAGGAAAGCAACTTATGAATTGGTGGGGTCAACACTTGTGGTGGGGTTTCCTTGACACAGGTCCCATTTGGATCTCCTGCTGTTTGACAAACGAATAGAACTAACATGCACTAACCAACATACCATAAACTGACTACGCATTTTTGTGACAGTGACAATTATAGTCTGAGTAGCGAAATAACTGTTCTCTTTTCACGCCGTTATCTATCTCCCTCTTAAAGTGCACCAACGCGTAGTAAGAGCATAATTATGTTACATATCTAAATACAGTCGTTTACAAAGCCACTAGCAAAACAAATATTCTTTGACCACTACAATCTAGCTTTAAGCCAAAATCGATGACGTCAGAAAGAGACAGTCTTTCGGAATTGTCAAAGAAAGTCGGGGCAATTCTAAGCCTCAATTGGGTGTTGAGAATCTCAAAACACAACTTCTCGATTGCAAACAGGTGACTCAACCCGTACATGCGGCCGTTTGTGATGTCTGAGCCACTACAAATGTCAACTATAGCGACTAATGCTGTTTTGGTTGGGTTACAATTCATGCCTAACGAGGTGCTGGGCGACATATTTGGGCTGTTGTGTCGCTCTATTGAGGTTTAACCACTGCCTATTAACCGAGTTTTCGAGTGAAACTAAGCACTATTTCTATAATTATTGCAAAATTCTTCACCACTTATAACAAGGCCATGGTATTGCAGGGAATTTCGAACCATCGGAAAAAACATTCGCGACAAATCTGTTTAGCAACGTTGGCCTTAATTCGAGGAAAAGCATCTATCTACACGAATGTGTAGCACCGCAAAATCGAAATATCTTACGAAAGAACTAATTTTAAGACCTGAACGAATTATTTTTTTTGGCTCACACTAAAAGTGGTTTTGTTTACATTACGCGACTCACGTGCCGTATGGATTGACAGCACCGAAAAGCCGATGTAATATCTTACAGACAGTCGTTTGAGAAATTCCTTATTCACGACTTTTTTGGCGAGTGCTAATGTGAGGATCGTGTACAACGGCAGCTAATACTGCTACTTCATTGTCCTCAACAGCCACCCTTTTTGACCGATTCATTTTCTTTGGTTGCACACTTCCTTCACCAGTCAATTGTTGGATGACCCGATAAAAGGAAGCGCGCGATGGTATATGGTCTGTGAAACGTTGGGCGTAAAGAGCAACAACAACATCGATGTTCCTTCCACTTTCTCCATAAATCAATATCATTTCCATTTTCTCTTGAATTGAAATAGCCTGCATTATTAATCTGGAAAACGTTACTAATAATAATCAGTTCCTCAAAGCAAATATCGAACTGCTTAATGAAGTACAGTTCCGTTCAAGTAAAAAAAAGGCATCATCAAAAGAAATCTCGATCTTCTAACACCCTAACTACGTTGGAAACCGATTAATGATTTAGGCGTGCCAGTGCAGTGGTATCTAGCACTGCATGAATAAGACCTTTGAAACAAAGTCGTATGCCCCATTGAGGAATACGACTGAGCAATGAAAATCAGGAATTATCATTTGAAAAATCGAAAGTGACCTTCGTTTGACCTTGAAAATTGGTCTCAAAGTCAAACTCGTGGTCACCATCTTATGTCCCTTCAGAACCTTGTGACTTTTGTCGGAAACATTTTTCGCGATATCGCGTATTTTTCAAGTAATTTGGATATCTCAAGTTAAAAAACTCACCCTGTATATGAGTAAACATATATTTATAAAAAAAAGAAAGAAATTAAAAGAAAAGGAGACTACCGCAATTATGTTATGTATGTTTGTTTTGGGACAACAAAATTTGGACTGTAAACACCAGAAACCCGAATATGTTCCGGCAATTAAATAAAATATTTTGGAGGAAAGACCAAAACTACCTTTCGTGTCCTAAAATCGCCCGAACGACAAACAACGAGCACATTACTTTAGCAACACGCAGCGACCCAAATGAGGCCGTTGATGATGACAAATTTTTTGTCATCGAAGATCGGCAGGAGTAGAGAGAGATCCTATAGGAGCGACTTTCTAGGAAGTGAACAAATCCAATGACATCATTGCCCCGAACCACGACCTGGAAAATCGAGTGCAAAATTTCTACCTTCGAAATTAAATAGTAAAGTGGCGATTCGAGAACTCGCGTTTCACTCAGTTCATTCACGAGAATATGGCAAATAATGTCGTCGCCGACGATAGAGTACTACCCACGGTCATTTCGAAGTAATTTGTAATAAATTAGAAGTAAGAACCGATGAAAGCGTGAACCGATGAAAACCGAGCTTTGTGCTTCGATATCTTCCACAACACATCCACCATCCTGTTTAAGAATGCAATTAATAATGCCCATTATCCACCGCATTGAAAAACTGTGGTGGTACATCCAATCTCCTAATCGGATAAAGACATTTCTACTCCGCCGAATCTTCGGTCGATTTGCCTTTTCCCAAACGTCAGTAAGGTTTTTAAAAAGGTGATCAATAGAGTCCTGACTAAGTGTGTTGAAGACAAGCATATGCTTCCGGATAATCAATTCGGTATCAAGGCGGGGCATGATGGCATTCATGCCGCGTCTACACTGGTTTCTGACATGGGATGGAAGAAGAGCAAGAACCAGTGCACTGGTGCCTACCTGATTGACTTGGGAAAAGTTTGATACAGAACGGTTAGAGGGACTCTTATTCAAGCTAAGCAGATTAGGTATTAGTAAACCACTTCTGTATATTCTTTTCAATCTGCTTACAGATAGACACTTCATCGTGAAAAATGGCAATGTGATTTCTGCTGGAAAACAGTCGATCCTGTTTAACATCTACACAAGTGATCTAATAAGTTCACTTCACCATGCCATTGCTCGGTAGAAACAACAATTTTGGTGGTCTGTTGATGGAGAGGAAGATTCTTCGTCGAATTCCTCTAGTACAGGAAAGTTTCACTAGGAAGCAAAGTCGGTCATCAGACTGGCTTAAATACTTGTAGGTAGGATTATGGTAGATTTAAGAGGAAAAAAAAAGTTTTAAAAGAAAATATTAAAAAATAAAAGTAAAATTTGTTTTCTTAGTTTTAGTTTTAATAAATATGGAAATGAGAACCTACCACTATTCCGAAAGACATAGTGTAAGGATTACGTTTAACTTAGAATGGCCGTATGGGGCCAATAAGTTGTAAAAAGATTAAGCGTTTTTTTATATAGCTTTTAAGTATCAAATGAGGATGAAAATAAAAATGCTTTTAAAATGAAAATTAAATGTAGTGAACTACCTTCTTCCAAATCAGAAGGTTCGATGTTTGATTCCCAGCCGCGCCTGAAAAACATTAATATTTCCAGTTAGTAAAAATAAAATAAGATAATTAATTGACTAAAATTCGACAACAAGCCAACCTCCAAAAGAATTTAGTCTACTAATAAAATGTTGGATTCCACCCAAGGAGCAAAATAATCATTAGGGCAAATATAGTACGTTTGTTAGAAAAGGCCTGCGTTTCAAAAGAGCATATAGTCGTGCGAACATAGGTTCCAGGTACTGGATGCGTGCATCATGTACATTCCTCTCCGTCGTGGAAAACGGTAATACATTGTGTCTGTTTATGCACCAAGGGCTACACATTCGACCTTATTCATCTCAGAGCTTGACACTTTTTCGATTTCTAAGGCTGAAATTGGAGGAGAATTAAATTATTATCGGCGGAGATTTCAACGCCAAACATAGAATTGGGCAAATAGTACACCAAATATTAAAGGAAAGCAACTTATGAATTGGTGGGGTCAACACTTTTGGTGGGGTTTCCTTGACACAGGTCCCATTTGGATCTCCTGCTGTTTGACAAACGAATAGAACTAACATGCACTAACCAATATACCATAAACTGACTACGCATTTTTGTGACAGTGACAATTATTGTCTGAGTAGCGAATTAACTGTTCTCTTTTCACGCCGTTATCTATCTCCCTCTTAAAGTGCACCAACGCGTAGTAAGAGCATAATTATGTTACATATCTAAATACAGTCGTTTACAAAGCCACTAGCAAAACCAACAGACACTAACAAATATTCTTTGACCACTACAATCTAGCTTTAAGCCAAAATCGATGACGTCAGAAAGAGAAAGTCTTTCGGAATTGTCAAAGAAAGTCGGGGCAATTCTAAGCCTCAATTGGGTGTTGAGAATCTCAAAACACAACTTCTCGATTGCAAACAGGTGACTCAACCCGTACATGCGGCCGTTTGTGATGTCTGAGCCACTACAAATGTCAACTATAGCGACTAATGCTGTTTTGGTTGGGTTACCATTCATGCCTAACGAGGTGCTGGGCGACATATTTGGGCTGTTGTGTCGCTCTATTGAGGTTCAACCACTGCCTATTAACCGAGTTTTCGAGTGAAACTAAGCACTGATTCAATAATTATTGCAAAATTCTTCACCACTTATAACAAGGCCATGGTATTGCAGGGAATTTCGAACCATCGCAAAAAACATTCGCGACAAATCTGTTTAGCAACGTTGGCCTTAATTCGAGGAAAAGCATCTATCTACACGAATGTGTAGCACCGCAAAATCGAAATATCTTACGAAAGAACTAATTTTAAGACCTGAACGAATTATTTTTTTTGGCTCACACTAAAAGTGGTTTTGTTTACATTACGTGACTCACGTGCCGTATGGATTGACAGCACCGAAAAGCTTGTCAACATAGCCCACTTCGATAACAAACAAAAACATCATGGCGAGAATCATCTGCCAATAGGCTCCGCAGTTTCTTAATCGAAATTTCATCATTATACTGGACAACTTCAGGTTTTGTCCTGAGCCTCTAACGTATAAATTAATTAAATGTGTTTTATTTTTGTTAAGCTAGCTTTTTATATATGTTCAATTTACTATACGTTCCGTTAGACTCCCCTTTTAAAACTTACTTAACCTTTGTAACGAATTTTATACTACTAGTTTTTATCATTTCTTAATTTTTATATGTAGTGCTAAGCGATTCATTGACTTCCCATATGATTCTATTGCTTTTATATTGTCGCTGTTACCTTTTAGTATTGCTTAGCTACTTTTATCCGTTTAACATCGAATAACGACGAAATTTCTGCTGGTGGAACTAACTTCCCTTCGGTAGCCCAGTAATGCATATTTTGTCGATTGATCGTACCGTGATTGGTGAAAGTCAACTCATCAGAGAATAACACCATGGCGAAGAAAAGGGGTCTCGTTCAATGCTGAAATGCCCATTGACAAAACGAAACCCGGTTGCGAAAATCCTCACTAGAAAGTTCTTGATGCATTGAAACATGATAAGGATGGTATATATGCCGATGTTATATCTTACAGACAGTTTGAGAAATTCCTTATTCACGACTTTTTTGGCGAGTGCTAATGTGAGGATCGTGTACAACGGCAGCTAATACTGCTACTTTATTGTCCTCAACAGCCACCCATTTTGACCGATTCATTTTCTTTGGTTGCACACTTCCTTCACCAGTCAATTGTTGGATGACCCGATAAAAGGAAGCGCGCGATGGTATATGGTCTGTGGAACGTTGGGCGTAAAGAGCAACAACAACAACGATGTTCCTTCCATTTTCTCCATAAATCAATATCATTTCCATTTTCTCTTGAATTGAAATAGCCTGCATTATTAATCTGGAAAACGTTACTAATAATAATCAGTTCCTCAAAGCAAATATCGAACTGCTTAATGAAGTACAGTTCCGTTCAAGTAAAAAAAAGGCATCATCAAAAGAAATCTCGATCTTCTAACACCCTAACTACGTTGGAAACCGATTAATGATTTAGGCGTGCCAGTGCAGTGGTATCTAGCACTGCATGAATAAGACCTTTGAAACAAAGTCGTATGCCCCATTGAGGAATACGACTGAGCAATGAAAATCAGGAATTATCATTTGAAAAATCGAAAGTGACCTTCGTTTGACCTTGAAAATTGGTCTCAAAGTCAAACTCGTGGTCACCATCTTATGTCCCTTCAGAACCTTGTGACTTTTGTCGGAAACATTTTTCGCGATATCGCGTATTTTTCAAGTAATTTGGATATCTCAAGTTAAAAAACTCACCCTGTATATGAGTAAACATATATTTATTAAAAAAAGAAAAATATTAAAAGAAAAGGAGACTACAGCAATTATGTTATGTATGTTTGTTTTGGGACAGCAAAATTTGGACTGTAAACACCAGAAACCCGAATATGTTCCGGCAATTAAATAAAATATTTCGGAGGAAAGACCAAAACTACCTTTCGTGTCCTAAAATCGCCCGAACGACAAACAACGAGCACATTACTTTAGCAACATGCAGCGACCCAAATGAGGCCGTTGCTGATGACAAATTTTTTGTCATCGAAGATCGGCAGGAGTAGAGAGAGAGCCTATAGGAGCGACTTTCTAGGAAGTGAACAAATCCAATGACATCATTGCCCCGAACCACGACCTGGAAAATCGAGTGCAAAATTTCTACCTTCGAAATTAAATAGTAAAGTGGCGATTCGAGAACTCGCGTTTCACCCAGTTCATTCACGAGAATATGGCAAATAATGTCGTCGCCGACGATAGAGTACTACCCGCGGTCATTTCGAAGTAATTTGTAATAAATTAGAAGTAAGAACCGATGAAAGCGTGAACCGATGAAAACCGAGCTTTGTGCTTCGATATCTTCCACAACACATCCACCATCCTGTTTAAGAATGCAATTAATAATGCCCATTATCCACCGCATTGAAAAACTGTGGTGGTACTTCCATTTCCTAATCGGATAAAGACATTTCTACTCCGCCGAATCTTCGGTCGATTTGCCTTTTCCCAAACGTCAGTAAGGTTTTTAAAAAGGTGATCAATAGAGTCCTGACTAAGTGTGTTGAAGACAAGCATATGCTTCCGGATAATCAATTCGGTATCAAGGCGGGGCATGATGGCATTCATGCCGCGTCTACACTGGTTTCTGACATGGGATGGAAGAAGAGCAAGAACCAGTGCACTGGTGCCTACCTGATTGACTTGGGAAAAGTTTGATACAGAACGGTTAGAGGGACTCTTATTCAAGCTAAGCAGATTAGGTATTAGTAAACCACTTCTGTATATTCTTTTCAATCTGCTTACAGATAGACACTTCATCGTGAAAAATGGCAATGTGATTTCTGCTGGAAAATTCGTCGATCCTGTTTAACATCTACACAAGTGATCTAATAAGTTCACTTCACCATGCCATTGCTCGGTAGAAACAACAATTTTGGTGGTCTGTTGATGGAGAGGAAGATTCTTCGTCGAATTCCTCTAGTACAGGAAAGTTTCACTAGGAAGCAAAGTCGGTCATCAGTCTGGCTTAAATACTTGTAGGTAGGATTATGGTAGATTTAAGAAGAAAAAAAAAGTTTTAAAAGAAAATATTAAAAAATAAAAGTAAAATTTGTTTTCTTAGTTTTAGTTTTAATAAATATGGAAATGAGAACCTACCACTATTCCGAAAGACATAGTGTAAGGATTACGTTTAACTTAGAATGGCCGTATGGGGCCAATAAGTTGTAAAAAGATTAAGCGTTTTTTATATAGCTTTTAAGTATCAAATGAGGATGAAAATAAAAATGCTTTTAAAATGAAAATTAAATGTAGTGAACTACCTTCTTCCAAATCAGAAGGTTCGATGTTTGATTCCCAGCCGCGCCTGAAAAACATTAATATTTCCAGTTAGTAAAAATAAAATAAGATAATTAATTGACTAAAATTCGACAACAAGCCAACCTCCAAAAGAATTTAGTCTACCAATAAAATGTTGGATTCCACCCAAGGAGCAAAATAATCATTAGGGCAAATATAGTACGTTCGTTAGAGGGACAGCTCGCTTTTGGAATGCCTTTTGTTAGAAAAGGCCTGCGTTTCAAAAGAGCATATAGTCGTGCGAACATAGGTTCCAGGTACTGGATGCGTGCATCATGTACATTCCTCTCCGTCGTGGAAAACGGTAATACATTGTGTCTGTTTATGCACCAAGGGCTACACATTCGACCTTATTCATCTCAGAGCTTGACACTTTTTCGATTTCTAAGGCTGAAATTGGAGGAGAATTAAATTATTATCGGCGGAGATTTCAACGCCAAACATAGAATTGGGCAAATAGTACACCAAATATTAAAGGAAAGCAACTTATGAATTGGTGGGGTCAACACTTTTGGTGGGGTTTCCTTGACACAGGTCCCATTTGGATCTCCTGCTGTTTGACAAACGAATAGAACTAACATGCACTAACCAATATACCATAAACTGACTACGCATTTTTGTGACAGTGACAATTATTGTCTGAGTAGCGAATTAACTGTTCTCTTTTCACGCCGTTATCTATCTCCCTCTTAAAGTGCACCAACGCGTAGTAAGAGCATAATTATGTTACATATCTAAATACAGTCGTTTACAAAGCCACTAGCAAAACCAACAGACACTAACAAATATTCTTTGACCACTACAATCTAGCTTTAAGCCAAAATCGATGACGTCAGAAAGAGAAAATCTTTCGGAATTGTCAAAGAAAGTCGGGGCAATTCTAAGCCTCAATTGGGTGTTGAGAATCTCAAAACACAACTTCTCGATTGCAAACAGGTGACTCAACCCGTACATGCGGCCGTTTGTGATGTCTGAGCCACTACAAATGTCAACTATAGCGACTAATGCTGTTTTGGTTGGGTTACCATTCATGCCTAACGAGGTGCTGGGCGACATATTTGGGCTGTTGTGTCGCTCTATTGAGGTTCAACCACTGCCTATTAACCGAGTTTTCGAGTGAAACTAAGCACTGATTCAATAATTATTGCAAAATTCTTCACCACTTATAACAAGGCCATGGTATTGCAGGGAATTTCGAACCATCGCAAAAAACATTCGCGACAAATCTGTTTAGCAACGTTGGCCTTAATTCGAGGAAAAGCATCTATCTACACGAATGTGTAGCACCGCAAAATCGAAATATCTTACGAAAGAACTAATTTTAAGACCTGAACGAATTATTTTTTTTGGCTCACACTAAAAGTGGTTTTGTTTACATTACGTGACTCACGTGCCGTATGGATTGACAGCACCGAAAAGCTTGTCAACATAGCCCACTTCGATAACAAACAAAAACATCATGGCGAGAATCATCTGCCAATAGGCTCCGCAGTTTCTTAATCGAAATTTCATCATTATACTGGACAACTTCAGGTTTTGTCCTGAGCCTCTAACGTATAAATTAATTAAATGTGTTTTATTTTTGTTAAGCTAGCTTTTTATATATGTTCAATTTACTATACGTTCCGTTAGACTCCCCTTTTAAAACTTACTTAACCTTTGTAACGAATTTTATACTACTAGTTTTTATCATTTCTTAATTTTTATATGTAGTGCTAAGCGATTCATTGACTTCCCATATGATTCTATTGCTTTTATATTGTCGCTGTTACCTTTTAGTATTGCTTAGCTACTTTTATCCGCTTAACTTCGAATAACGACGAAATTTCTGCTGGTGGAACTAACTTCCCTTCGGTAGCCCAGTAATGCATATTTTGTCGATTGATCGTACCGTGATTGGTGAAAGTCGACTCATCAGAGAATAACACCATGGCGAAGAAAAGGGGTCTCGTTCAATGCTGAAATGCCCATTGACAAAACGAAACCCGGTTGCGAAAATCCTCACTAGAAAGTTCTTGATGCATTGAAACATGATAAGGATGGTATATATGCCGATGTTATATCTTACAGACAGTTTGAGAAATTCCTTATTCACGACTTTTTTGGCGAGTGCTAATGTGAGGATCGTGTACAACGGCAGCTAATACTGCTACTTTATTGTCCTCAACAGCCACCCATTTTGACCGATTCATTTTCTTTGGTTGCACACTTCCTTCACCAGTCAATTGTTGGATGACCCGATAAAAGGAAGCGCGCGATGGTATATGGTCTGTGGAACGTTGGGCGTAAAGAGCAACAACAACAACGATGTTCCTTCCATTTTCTCCATAAATCAATATCATTTCCATTTTCTCTTGAATTGAAATAGCCTGCATTATTAATCTGGAAAACGTTACTAATAATAATCAGTTCCTCAAAGCAAATATCGAACTGCTTAATGAAGTACAGTTCCGTTCAAGTAAAAAAAAGGCATCATCAAAAGAAATCTCGATCTTCTAACACCCTAACTACGTTGGAAACCGATTAATGATTTAGGCGTGCCAGTGCAGTGGTATCTAGCACTGCATGAATAAGACCTTTGAAACAAAGTCGTATGCCCCATTGAGGAATACGACTGAGCAATGAAAATCAGGAATTATCATTTGAAAAATCGAAAGTGACCTTCGTTTGACCTTGAAAATTGGTCTCAAAGTCAAACTCGTGGTCACCATCTTATGTCCCTTCAGAACCTTGTGACTTTTGTCGGAAACATTTTTCGCGATATCGCGTATTTTTCAAGTAATTTGGATATCTCAAGTTAAAAAACTCACCCTGTATATGAGTAAACATATATTTATAAAAAAAAGAAAAAAATTAAAAGAAAAGGAGACTACCGCAATTATGTTATGTATGTTTGTTTTGGGACAACAAAATTTGGACTGTAAACACCAGAAACCCGAATATGTTCCGGCAATTAAATAAAATATTTTGGAGGAAAGACCAAAACTACCTTTCGTGTCCTAAAATCGCCCGAACGACAAACAACGAGCACATTACTTTAGCAACACGCAGCGACCCAAATGAGGCCGTTGATGATGACAAATTGTTTGTCATCGAAGATCGGCAGGAGTAGAGAGAGATCATATAGGAGCGACTTTCTAGGAAGTGAACAAATCCAATGACATCATTGCCCTGGAAAATCGAGTGCAAAATTTCTACCTTCGAAATTAAATAGTAAAGTGGCGATTCGAGAACTCGCGTTTCACCCAGTTCATTCACGAGAATATGGCAAATAATGTCGTCGCCGACGATAGAGTACTACCCGCGGTCATTTCGAAGTAATTTGTAATAAATTAGAAGTAAGAACCGATGAAAGCGTGAACCGATGAAAACCGAGCTTTGTGCTTCGATATCTTCCACAACACATCCACCATCCTGTTTAAGAATGCAATTAATAATGCCCATTATCCACCGCATTGAAAAACTGTGGTGGTACATCCAATCTCCTAATCGGATAAAGACATTTCTACTCCGCCGAATCTTCGGTCGATTTGCCTTTTCCCAAACGTCAGTAAGGTTTTTAAAAAGGTGATCAATAGAGTCCTGACTAAGTGTGTTGAAGACAAGCATATGCTTCCGGATAATCAATTCGGTATCAAGGCGGGGCATGATGGCATTCATGCCGCGTCTACACTGGTTTCTGACATGGAATGGAAGAAGAGCAAGATTCAGTGCACTGGTGCCTACCTGATTGACTTGGGAAAAGTTTGATACAGAGTGGTTAGAGGGACTCTTATTCAAGCTGTATATTCTTTTCAATCTGCTTACAGATAGACAATTCATCGTGAAAAATGGCAATGTGATTTCTGCTGGAAAATTCGTCGATCCTGTTTAACATCTACACAAGTGATCTAATAAGTTCACTTCACCATGCCATTGCTCGGTAGAAACAACAATTTTGGTGGTCTGTTGATGGAGAGGAAGATTCTTCGTCGAATTCCTCTAGTACAGGAAAGTTTCACTAGGAAGCAAAGTCGGTCATCAGACTGGCTTAAATACTTGTAGGTAGGATTATGGTAGATTTAAGAGGAAAAAAAAAGTTTTAAAAGAAAATATTAAAAAATAAAAGTAAAATTTGTTTTCTTAGTTTTAGTTTTAATAAATATGGAAATGAGAACCTACCACTATTCCGAAAGACATAGTGTAAGGATTACGTTTAACTTAGAATGGCCGTATGGGGCCAATAAGTTGTAAAAAGATTAAGCGTTTTTTATATAGCTTTTAAGTATTAAATGAGGATGAAAATAAAAATGCTTTTAAAATGAAAATTAAATGTAGTGAACTATCTTCTTCCAAATCAGAAGGTTCGATGTTTGATTCCCAGCCGCGCCTGAAAAACATTAATATTTCCAGTTAGTAAAAATAAAATAAGATAATTAATTGACTAAAATTCGACAACAAGCCAACCTCCAAAAGAATTTAGTCTACCGATAAAATGTTGGATTCCACCCAAGGAGCAAAATAATCATTAGGGCAAATATAGTACGTTCGTTAGAGGGACAGCTCGCTTTTGGAATGCCCTGTCGAGCTCTCTATTTTCTTTTTATTATAACTTGCAAACATTTAAGAGCAACGTACCAACGTAGTATATCAATTCTCTCTTTTCTTCCTCCCTGATTTTCCTTCGCCCTTTAAGGGTACTTAAATCTCTTAAAATAATAAGAAATATCACATTTGTTTGATTTTAGGCAAAATGCAAAGTCTCAAAGTGAAAATTGGCTTGTTCACATTTTTTCATAGGTAGGCCTTCTCGCAAAAATTTTGCCCTTAAAGGCGTTCCTTCATTGGCCCCAGCCAATGATAACAGGCGTCGCAAAATTAATAACACTACCGGAAGATGGTATAATTTTTGCAAATTGTATCGTACGTCAATCGTATTTGATATTTGTTAACTAAACAACTGCAGTATACAAACAGACAAACAATGAAGCGCTATACTCTGCAAGAGCGTATAATAATTATGTCGATGTTTTTGACCAATAAAAGGTCGGTGGTGTTAGCGCAGCGTAGATTTCAACATCGATTTCCTAATCGTTTGGTGTCAAATGGGCAAACCTACCGGCGCTTAGCTACTCGACTCGAACAGAGCGGACCACTTTAGGTCATGCAGAGCGTTGCCGCCACGGGCTGGTCGTTCGGCCGAGAATATCGCGGCTGTGACTGCGCAGATGTCGCTGAGACGGGCATCATTCAGATGACGGGCCACGCAATTCGGCATCACCAGACGAAACCAGACGAAATTTTAGTGAAGGACTTTCACATGTTCCTGCATAACGTGCAAACAGTGTATCAGTTAATGCCTCCTGACCGTCAGTTGCGTGTAAATTACTGTAAAGCCATCTTCAATGTCAACAACGAATAGGACGATTTTGTATCGAAAATCATCATGAGCGAAGAGGCGATTTTCCACTTAAGCGGTTACGTCAATAAGCAAAATCTTCGTTTCTGAGACACTGCCAATCCACGTGTGATACACGAAGAGCCATTACATCTACTTAAACTCACTGTGTGGTGCGGCGTTCACGCGGGTGTAGTGATTGGGCCGTATATTTTTGAGGACGGTATCAGCAATACGGTCGATGTTACTGCCGAATGCTAAACTTTCATGATAAACGACTTGTGACTGCCCGAATTGGGTTAGCGGAGCTTGGTTAACATGTGGTTTCAACAAGAGGGTACAACCATACACACAGCACGAGCCACAATGAATATTGTGAAGGAAGCGTTTCCTGGTCGCGGAATCTCCCAATTTGGCGATTTTTCATGATCATTAAGATCGTCCGATTTAACCATTCCAGACTTCTTTCTTTGGGGCTAGTTGAAGTCGCGAGTTTATGCCAAGAAGCCACAGGCAATCGCAGCTCTTAAGGGGAATATTGGACAAGAAAGCTAACAGTTATCACCGAAAATCTTGCGGAAACTCATGGAAAATGCGATAAAACGGGCACAAATGTGGATCAACACTGGCGGCAGCCACTTGGGGGCAGCCACTTGGGGGCAGCCACTTGGGGGCAGCCACTTGGGGGCAGCCACTTGGGGGCAGCCACTTGGGGGCAGCCACTTGGGGGCAGCCACTTGGCGGATATCATCTTTACCACTTAACAGAAACAATTTTTAAGGTCGAAATAAAGATTCTCATCACTCAAGATCTTCTTTTTTTTTATTTAGTAAAAAGGTAATTGAAAAACAAAATTGGATGAATAACTTTACGAGACATGTATTTTGTGGATAGTGGATTGGATTTTAAGGTAAAAAAAACTCTCCCTGAAATTTCAGACAGATGAAGAAATGTCAAAAATCAGGTAATTTGTAGTCTTTGACTTAAGTTTATGGTAAGTTGTCCTTCATCATTTATTTATTTGATAAATTGTTTTCTTTTGTGAAAATAAAAATGTTGGTTGGCATAAAATTATGAATTAATGTTGGTTGAGGAAATCATGCAACGAATGTTTTTGTTTATTTATTTTATTTTATTTTTTATTAATTTTTTGTTTTTGTACAATAAATAAAGTTGCTATAATTTCCAAACCGTTCATGAAAGTGAGCTGAAATTTTGACACATGACAGATAATTTTATTATTTACAAGCGTTTTAAACGATTTGCGTCTCAATTGTGTTGAACAATTTTTATCCGCGATGGACATATGTATACAATAAAAGATAAGTTTTGGGTGATAAGTTAGTTCATAGAAAATGTAAATCAAAAACGCAATCAAAGTAACCCATGGGCTGAAAAGTCCGTTTCTAATAGAAGGCACCAGTTGAGTTAAATCCATACCATTCATTTAGTACCGACCTTCAAAAGATACGTGTATAAATTTGACAGCCGTCGGACGATTAGTTCTCGAGATATAGCGTTGTGAGTGAAGCAACTTTTGTTGTTTATCATTGCTTTTTGATGGGAAAAAATGCAGCCGATGCAAAGAAATGGCTTGATAAGTGTTACCCGGACTCTGCACCAGCCGAACCAACCTTTCGCAAGTGGATTGAAAACTTTAAAAGTGGTCATACAAAGACCGAAGGTGATGCACGCAGTGGACGTCCAAAAGAGGCTGTTTCAGATGAAAACATCAAAGAAGTCCACAAAATGATTACGAATGACCGTAAAGTCATCCGAGATAGCTGAGGCTCTGAAGATATCAAAAGGGCGTGTTGGATATGTCATACACAAATATTTGGACATGCGAAAGCTCTGTTCAAAGTGGGTGCCGCGTTTGCTCACAGTCGACCAAAGACAACAAAGTGTTAATGATGCAGAGGAGTGTTTAAAGCTGTTCAACCGCAATAAAGTCGAATTTTTGCGTCGGTATGTGACAATGAATGAAACCTGGTTCCACTACTTCACACCATAGTTAAGTCGGCAGTCAGCTGAGTGGTGAGCAGGCGAAGAACCTTGTCCAAAACGACCATTTGTAGAAAAAGAAAGTGCTATTTTATCAAGACAATGCACCGTGTCACAAGTCGATGAAAACGATGGCAAAATTGAGTGAATTCGGTTACGAATTGCTTCCCCACCCACGGTATTCACCAGATTTGGCCCCCAGCGACTATATCCTGTTCGCAGATCTCAAAATAATGCTCACCGGAAATAGATTTAAGACCGATGAAGAAGTAATCGCCGAAACAGGCCTATTTGCTGCGAGCAGCAGTCGCAATATAATGAAAGCAAAAGATATAATTATACCAGAATATCAGAAATTAGAAATTCTAAAACAACAAAATTAAAGCCGAAAAGCCACATTTTAGCGCATTTCATAAACGTTCCAGGTATTGATATTGCCCTAATTAATTGTGGGAGTTTATTAAACAACCGATAAGATAAAACAGAAAAGAAATTACAAACGCAGTGGTGCGGGAAAAAGGTACAGATAACCTGTTATAGAGGTTTCCCCGTAAATTATAATTTGAAATAATAAGAAAAAAGTTGCGGTTACCAGACTTCATGAAAAACGTTTTCAACACTTTAAAACAATACAAGTGGCGAACTGGAAGAATTTTTTAGTCGCAGAAAGCTTGGATATCTACCTGGTTTATGACAAATTTTCCTTAAAATGTATTTCTGTAAAATCAGCAATGGCTGTATTTTATTTAGGTAGATACCTCCCCAAAAAGTAATTTCGTATTGCAGCTTAGAATGGAAAATTCCATAGTAAATTATCTTTAACAGCTTATTTGAGCATAAATTACGCAAAAAGTAAAAATTTCTAAGTGTGCATCGAAAGTACTTTCTCAATGAGTCTGCGTGATTCAAAAAACTCATTCTAGAATCAAGGGTGAGGCCCAGGTACTTAAAGTCGTCGACTATCTCAACTAAAAAAACATTTATCACTATAGTTTAGACTACTACAAAAAGTGAGAGAGGGAGACGAACAATTACATTTAGACAGTTTGTATTTTCCACACTCATGTGCGTGGAAGTACACATTTGCCTTCAATTTGTGCACGGAAGATAAGTTAAAAAACATTATTTTAGTTTTGGAGATTATAACTAAATTATGTTTTGCAAACCAGTGTCTCAAAAGATTTAGATCCCAATTGATATCAGAAACCAGGTCCAAAGGACTGTTCAGATCAAAAGAGAAGCCTATGTCATCCGCAAATGCAGTAGGTGAACCTTTAAAATTAAGATAAAATAGCGAATTGATGTAAATTATAAATAGGATTGGACAGAGCCTTGAGGAACACCCAGTTTCAAGAACTTAATTTCGCTCCTAATTTCAACTATCTTAACGCTCTGCGACCTATTTTTCAGATATGACATGAACCAATTAAAGATAAATGCACGGAAGCCAGCGTTTTCTAGTTTTCTCAAAAAAAAATTATGGTAAACCATATCGAAATCTTTGGTTATATCAATAAATAAACCAGCCGTACATTTTTTTACATCGAGGTGTGACATTATTTGAGAACAATACTGTAAGAGCGCGTCCTCCGTCGACTTTCGTTATTGAAATCCAAATTGGACGGGATTAATTTAATTTGTTTTAGTTAAAAAACTCACTATCTTATTTTTCATTAGTTCTTCAAAAACTTTGCTGAAAGTAGGAAGGAGTGAAATGGGTCTATAGTTGCCGATCTCAGTAGCAGAATCTTTTTTAAACAATGGAATGACATCTGCGCTTTTGAGGTCATCAGGAAAGACCCCCGCAAACACGCAACGATTAAAAATATATGCCAAGTAATCCACTATAAAACATCCAGTTTGTTTAAGGGGAAAGTTACTGATACCATCAGCACCACACGAATTCGATTTTCTTAAGGTACATATAACTATTAATATTTCAATAGGAGTTAGGAGCTGAAAAACAAAACTAGTACATTGCAGCCTATATTGGAAAAATAGCAATTAAATGTATCAGCAACAGCACACTTATCAGACAAATCATAGTCATCGACACGTAAAATAATAGGTTTTGTTGAAAATGTTGATTTATTTAGTATGCTGTTTACTATCTTCCATTCATCTTTCAGGTTTCCCTTTGCTGAGCTGAATTGAGTACGGTAGTAGGTATTTCAACAAATCGGAATCTTCTTTTTAGGTTCCACGCACAATTTTTATACCTCCTACTTAAACCCAGGTTATTAGGATACTTACTACATTTTAATCTGAGTTTATTTTTTAACAAGAGCCTCGATATCCAAGGTTTAAGTCTTTTTACCAGCTTTTTGGAGGGCAGAATGAGGAACAACCTAAAAATTGCTTTCTTTGAGATTTAATAAAAGCTTTATATGCAGAAGATTCATGACTATAAGTGTAAACTTTCTCCCAATACTCATAAGCCAGCTGGGTTTTTTTCCTTTTTCTTTGAGGGGATTCTGAAATGTTATAATTTTTTCTATTTGATAAATTTACTAAGAGTCCAATCAAAGAGTTGTCAGTAATCCCTTAATCGTAAATATATTTTTCACACCTACTGACTGCAATATTTCTAAAACGTCCGTAAATATGGTTTAGACAAGTACCCGAAACAGTCCGAGTGGGCTCTATGATAAAGCATGCTAGTCCATGCGAAGCTAGTAATGCCAAGTAACTAGTTATCATTTCACTATTGTCCATAATATTAATATTGAAATCTTCTACAATAATTAGGTTTTTGGAATTTTCCTTTTCTAACAAATCTGAAAACTCTTTTACAAACATTGAAACATTGAACATATGCAATCTATAGACACATAAAAAAACATATATTTCATGATTAATTTCAAGGGATTTCTAAACATTTAGAACATCTGCACTCATAAAATCCACACACAAGACATTAATAATCTTGTAGTTTTCTTTAATAAAACATCCAACACCACCAGCAGCGTAGTTTTCATTTGGATTAGCAAAGAAGTTGAACCCGGGAATAGAATAATCGTTTTTTTCGAAGTCGTATATCCAAATTTCGGACACAAAAACAATTTCCGGAGTGCACGCAAAAGAATCAAGATGTGTGACAAGAATTGAGAAGTTTTCTCTCAAGCTTCTGATATTCTGTAAACAATAACAAATTTATTATTACAATAGGAACTGTTCACAAAAACGTTATCACAGTTTGTACTACAAGGAATAGGGGTGGAAAAGTCATCGATAGAATCAATATCAAAATTCATTTATTGTTTGATGTAAATTAATGCACTAAATTAAGTGCAAGATCATCAAAAGATTTTATAGAAGTGACTTTTCCCCCCTCAACCTGTTTTACAAGAATTTCATTGTTTTGGTACCAAACATACGTTGCGCCTTTCTGCTTCATTGCCTCTTTTGACATCAAGAAAAGAGCAAGCGTATACTTCGTAAGAGAATCATTAATTAAAATCCCAGTGCCGCTCACTTTTCCGTTGCCATGGTCGCTGTTGCTATTGCTATTGCTGCTACTTTGCACACATTATTCGCTGCTTCGTTGTTAGATCGGAAAATCTCACGCAGATAATACTTTTAAATGTTGGAGAGGATTTTGCTTGCTCTTTCTTACCATAACATCTCTCGATTTTATCGTCAGGAACATCGATGGACAAGGCTTTGGTGAAGATCTGTTTTGCCTTGCTGATAACGTTTGTGTCATTGTCATTAGACACACCCACTATTTCGATGGATTGCCTTTTTTCACTTGCTGTATTTTAGCGGTAGTTGTGGCCAGAGCATTGTTATTTTGATGTTTTGGTACCACAACATTGTGAAGAGAACGGCATTTCAACACTGAATGTTTATCACATCGGAATGGATTGCCACTTGATTTAAAAAAATCAGCTTCTTTTTCTGTAACACGCGAAGTGGAAATATATGCAATTTATTATAGATGTGCAATTACGATCGATGTTCTGTGAACACACCGAACAATTCGTTTTAAAGAATTTTAGTATAATGTCTCTATTTGATGCGCACCCCACGAAAATCCAGAGGGACTGATGATCTTACACCGCAACAGAAAAAAATGTTAGAGTCGAAAGAGCGAAGTAGGATTTTTGGACCGTGACCGTTAATGCGATCGTATACTGTGAAACTGTTTTAGAAGCAGTATTGAAGCCTTGGGCAAACAATCATTTCGGTTGGAGACCGTGGACATTTCAACAAGACTCAGCACCGTCTTACAGAGCGCGCGTCAACCAAGATTCGTTAAAAAACAATGTTCCACACTTCATTTCTTTGACACAATGGATTGCAAATTCTTCGGATGCAAATCCGTTGGATTTCTCTGTCTGCGGTATTTTGAAGGCGAAGGTTGGCACTAACAAATACCAAAGTTTGGACCACCTCAAAAAAGCACTTCGCCGGGAATGGGCCAAAATACCGCAGAGCCCCTTGCGTGAAGCGTGCGATGCTTTCTTCGGCCGTCTCAAGGCCATTATTCGCGCAAGGTCGACATATTGAAAATACTGAATTGATATATTTTCCAACATTTTTTGCCTTGGCACAATAAAATTTATCAAAAAATAAAAAAATTATAGCATTTTAAAAAGTTGCAGTTTGGGTCAGTCAGGGTGTATATATTTTTAAATTAAATTAACAATTAAATATTTTTAAATTTTCAATTAGCTTTCTTTGGAAATCCGCCTAAAAGCATCTTTCAAATAAATGTATTAGTGATTTATCACACACATCTATTTCGTTTACAGTATCAATCATTGGGAATTCACAAGATTCAATACATCAATGGAATTAACTTGTTATTTCAGTTTGATTCCACAAAGCAACAGAATTTAACGCTTGATGCTTTACAAACAATTAAATTATACGTGGTGTACAATATTGCCGAAAACTTTACTGCGAATTTTAAGAGATTTCTACGACAACTTGTATGTAGGTTAATAGAAGCTTGTCCGGATGGTTAATACAAAGGTTAATACAAAGCAGCATATCTATTGCTACCCCAATTTCCAATATGTGCACAAAGTAGCTCAGTATCATCATACATGAATCTTCGCCTCTTTCAGTACGACAATCGCCTTATTTCAGCACTGGAATGCTCACAATTACCCACTTATGAACCTATTCTCTTTAAGGATTGTCTACATGAGCCATTTGTTAATGAAAATCAGCAATTCCGATGCAGTTCATAAAAGAGTCATTTACCACCTTTTGGAACCATTTATAATAAGTGTATAAAAACTTTTAAACCGATGTGTAACATATTTTCATATACGCAACGAAGGTACATATGTTCCTATTTAATAGAATATGTTCAGAATTTTGTAAGATTTTATAGAAAAGGCAGTTATTGATAAAAATTAGATAACGAATTAAATGAAAACTAAGTGAAAAGACTATGAGCCCGCTTTTCCAGAAACTGTTCCTTTGATTGGAATCCGAACACGTGCGACATTCTATTCGTGTACTGGTAGGAAACTTGGACACAATTTTTGGTACAATGGTCTCACTGGTCAAATGAACGAAGCGATTCTAACACAACTGTGTTAGCAAAGTCTTTGCTGTCTTGTCTACCGCTGTCTTAATATTAATGATTAATCAGATGCTTAATACTCTAACAATTTTCGATTTAGTGTGATGCATGTTTCATTATAATGGTTCTCCACTTGCTCGAACAGCTGGTCATGAGCCGGTATTTCGTAGATTTGGCTGCTCCCACAAGCGCTTTGTGGTTATGCTCAAAACGCTGAATATGCGCAGTAAGTGACGCTAACTCTTGAGTCAACTGGTAAATGTCGCATGCGTTTAGGTTGGCACCCTGAACACGTTCGGTAATCCTCGTTCTGGCGGTGGCCGCCGATATCCTAAGATTTAGCTTCGCCATACTTATAGAAAAGATGAAAATTATATAACTGAATGCAAAAATGTGAAGTCCAAACCAATACGTGATAATCACCAAGAAACCAGGAGACTACCAAATCCTGTGCAAGATTAATTAAGCCACAAATGCGAAATTCTCTAGCATTAGGGGTTCTTCACAGGAAGCACCAAAAAATGTTTAGAATTCTTTATTTCTTTGATCTACTAAGCAATAGAAATAAGCACACTTGTATGTGCTGGCAAAAGCAAAAATTCAATTCAATAAAAAAAGAAACAATTTGACAACTTCGTTGTAACAGCAGTTTTCAGTTATAAAACTGGCGATGGGGTTGTGCCAAATCTCAGACGGTTGGGAAATCGATTTAAAATTTTTGAAGTTAAAATTAAAATTTATTGTTGGAAGAGTTTAATGTGTGACGTATTCAAAAATCGATTTTACATTTATATTTTTCGGAAGAAAAACATCTTAAAAATGAAATGACGCGCCAGCGGCAGCTGCTCTCACCGTTTCCTCTTTTATTATCCTTTCGTCTTCTAATATTTTAGGATACGCAGGTATGCGTATTAAAGCAAACCTTTTCAATTGACAAAGACGAAATATAAGAATTTTGTACAGTATACAACAAAGATTTTCGAGCAGTTCTTCAGTAACTGTTTTTGACTTCGACGAATGCACACTGCTCTAAAATGGGAAACAAGCGTTTTAGACAGGGTCGACACGGGAGTAAATTTGGCAGACAGAAATCATTTCAAGGGAGCCTCGGAAGCTGAAATGAATTATGTGAGTACAAGTGCAAGAAAAGTGAAAGATAACAATGACTTTAAAGTAAGCCATGACATTAGTTTCGAGAACGTTTTAATCAGATTCGCTTTGGTGTTTGGTGCGTTAGAATCAGCGTTTAGATGTAAAAGCCAGAATCTTACGCAGAAAATAATAATTTTGAGGAAACGGAAGGGTTGCTCTATGCACCAAACATTGCTCATTAATGTAAGTATTGTCAAAATTTAAACGCGTTTTTCTCGAAACTATGTTCCTAAAATTTCAGGGAAGCACTGACTCAAAACTTCAATGGGTAATTCATTAGAATAAGATCTACGGAACAAAAATGCCTTTGATTTTTTTTATTAAAGATGACTACGGAAGGCTCACTTTTTTTTATCGAGAACTCCATTTTCATACAAAAAAATATAAACAAATTAATGTAAAATTAAGTGAAAAAATTGTTTTGTATTGTACATTTTAAAGTACTTTTATTGGTACTGTAAATTTCCAATAGAAAACTGGATGGTCCAAGGAGCATAAAAGTACTTGACTACCAGATTGTGACAAAATAAAGAGTACAAAGGAGCGATAAAATTGTACTATGAGTTTGCTGCCAAAAGTTCAGACACATCAAGTCGAACTTCGCTTGAATTAAGAACCACAAAAAAAACACAATTCTCTTGTGCCTTATGGAGGAGCATGGAATACACCTAAAACTATCGGGGTTGTCCCAAATTCCAATACAAATAAATAATAAGTCTGGCTCGACAGCTGAAGGTGGAAATTAAACTATAAAAATTCCAGCTGCTACTCCCCAAGTACCTACACCCAAATTTCGGCAGTAAGGGAAATATCTGTGCCTGACATGCTGGCTATCTTGCTATCTTTTTAGAGGCAGATGACTCAGCTTAAGCATCAAATTGTTTTTTTTTTTTAAAGCTTAGCACTCAAGTGGGTATGAATTCACTTAATTTGCCTGAGCATGTGTTAAGTTTTTAGAAAAAATAGGGACATAGAAAGAAAGGATTTTAGGCTCAGTGATTATTTCGTTCCATGGGTGACATCCAACATTTAACTGGGAGACTAAATTATTGGTGTTAATTGACCTGATGTGTTTCTGGCTAGCGAAACTTAGCTTACCAAAAGGCACAAAATGACGCATAGCGGATATAAAATATTACGAAGGAACCCACCCAACTCCATTCAAGGAGGAGGTGTTGCGATCTTTGTTAGAAAACTACTGCGTTTCAAAAGAGCATTCCACGTGCTGGATGCGTGCATCACGTTTATTCCTCTCCTTTGTGGAAAGCGGTTATACATGGTGTATGTTTATGCACCGAAGGTTACCAAGTCGACCTCATTGTTCTCAAAACTTGACACTTTTTCGATTTCTAGTGTTGGAATTGGAGGAAAATTATATTTTACCGGCTGAGATTTCAACGCCAAACATAGAATTGGGCAAATAATACACCAAATATTAAAGGAAAGCAACTTATGAATTGGTGGGGTCAACACAGTTTAATGTACCGACTCGACCTTAAGGCGTGTCCGTCGTTTCCTTGACACGGGTCCCGTCTTGATCTGCTGTTCGACACTCGAATAGAACTAACAGGCACTAACTAACATACCATAAACTGACTACGCGGTTTTGTGCATGACAGTGAAAATTGCGGTCTGAGTAACAAAGTAACTGTTCTCAAGGAAACTGCGGAATTTTTATTTAAAGGCATTCCTCAAATTTGCTCTACCCACCATCCAATAAAAATCTGTCATACGAGGAGATTGGCAGGTATCTTAAACTAATGGACTAGACAATAAAACGAACAATGGACAAGGATAGTTTATTCCGCATCGCAGCTACTGACACACTACACCGACATATAAAAAAGACTGCTTTCAGGACTGAAAACCTTGTGGTTTTCACTGACAGACGTAACCTGGAGTGAACATAACATTGAAGTTGCCGATCAAAACCTCCAAACATTCCATACTTCGAATGGAAGAGTATAATTTTTAAGGCGGCTCCTAAAACAAACGTTTAAGTTAAAAGAGATTGCTGTTTATTTGCTGTCAATAGTGTTTTCTAAGAATATTTTGCATAAATCTTGCTCGTTTTGTAAGCGTTCTGCTTTTTTTCCTTTTTTTTCTTTTCGCGCCATTATCTAGCTCTCTCTTAAAGTGCACCAACGCGTGATGAGAGCATAATCATGTCACATATAAAAAGCACCTGTTTACAGAGCCACTTGCAATACCAACAGACATTCACAAATACTTTCTGACTACTACAATCTAGATCCAAACCAAAATCCACGTCAACAAAATCGATGACGTCAGAAAAAGTCAGCATTTCGGAATTGTCAGAGATAGTTGGGGCAATTCTAAGCCGTCTTACTACAATGGGGAACATATTGTCGAGATTTTCAAAAATTGAAAAGTACCTCCATGAAAAACTTGCACTTCTAGACGCGGATGTTGATGTACTCAAAATCAAAATCATGAGCAAAAATCAGCCATTTACAATTGGATGTTGAGAATCTTAAAACACATCTTCTCGATTGCAAACAGGTAACTCAACCCTAACATGTTATGTTTCTCAAATTAAAAATTAACTTGAGGCACTGCAAATGTCAATAGCTATGGATGATGTTTTGGTTGGGATACCCTTCATGCCTAACAAGGTGCTGGGTAACATATTTGGGCTGTAATGTCGCTCTATTGAGGTTCCACCACTGCCTATAAGCCGAATTTTCCGAGTGAAACCGAACACTGATTCAATAATCATTAAAAATTCTTCACCACTTATGACAAGTCCATGGTATTCCATTGAATTTTGAATCACCGCAAAAAACACTCGCGAAAAATCTGTTTAGCCAACGTTGGCCTGAATGCGAGGAAAAACATCTAAGGAAAAGCACTTACTTTAAGACACGATCGACGTCTTTTTTCGGCTCACACTAAACGTGGTTTTGTTTACATTAAACTAGAACCTAACTCACGTGCCGTATTAATTGACAGCACCAAAAACTTTGTCAACATAGCCCACTTCGATAGCAAACAACAACATCATGGCGAGAATCATCTATCAACAGGCTCCGCAGTTTCTTAATCGGAGTTTCATCATTATACTGGACAACTTCAGGTTTTGTCTTGAGCCTCTAACGTATAAATTATTCAAATTTGTTTTATTTTTGCTTTTTGTGACATTGAATTTTCTTCGATTTTAAGTTTAGCTAGCTTTTTATATATGTTTAATTTACTATACATTAGACTCCCCTTTTAAAACTTAATTAATAACCTTTGTAACGAATTATATACTACTAGTTTTTAATATTTGTTATTTTTTATATGTGTAAAAGTGCTAAGCTGTTCATTGACTTCCCATATGATTCCGCTGCTTTTATATTGTCACTGTTACAATGTTTTATCGGTTGCATGTCGAATAACGACGAAAATTCTGCTGGTGGAACTAACTTCCCTCAGTCTCAGTCTAATAAAATTATTCAAAAATTCCATTAAACACATGTGATGCTCATCATCTATTGCAAACGGTTTTCAGGTTTATTTGTTGTGCACATCAATGCACATCAATTTCGACGAGCTTAATCTTATTTTCAATGGAAGGGTCGTGGACGTTATCAGCATATCTGAGACTTGGCTACTAAATAATTTTATAGACGCTATGATAGCCCTAAATGGTAACGGGGTTCACAGGGATGATCGTGATAGATAGGTCGTGCTGGTGGAGTAGTGGTATATGTTAAAACTTGTTTTTATAGTAAGATCATTTTTTAAATTCAATGACAGCATTTAATATTTGTTTGCAGAAGCTTATAACAGACTTAATAAATGTCTTGTTGGCGTCATATACAAAACTCCGCGCATATGTGACAACAATGTCATCCTTAATGTACCCAAAAATACTAAATTAAATTATAATGATCTCTATGTAACTGGGGACTTTAACATCAACTAAATTTAGAATGAAAATATTCAATTTAAGGAATACTTCAAATCGCTTCATCTCTGTTCGATGAATAATTTCAGCTCAATACACTTTGGTGGATCCGTCGCCAGTCTCATCGACGTCATTCTCGTGTAAAATCCAGATGAAGTGAGCTTTTATGGTCAGTTGGATGTACCTTGTTTCTCACACCCCGACCTCTTCTATTCTTCTATTTATCTCAAAGGTATTTGAAAAGCTGATGAGTGAACAAGTCTACTACCTAAACCAATTCAATCTGCTTTTCCCTCTCCAATTAGGGTTCCGAAAGCAATTGTACTACTTCTCTTAAATACCTAGCCGATAAGTTTCGTTCGGCTATGGAGGACAAGGACCTTGTAACCTCTTTGGTTCTATTAGGCTTTCCAAAAGCCTAATAAGATCTAGAATTAGTTGGCCGTTGCAGTTGGTTTGAAATTAACAAGCTCAAACTCAGCTCAAAAAAAAGCTAGGTTATCGTTATTAGTCGAAATATTATAGATACAATCTACTTCCTCATTATTGAATTAGGTGGAGCAAATATCGACTATGCACACATGGTCAAAAATTTAGGGCTGTACTTTAGTAAGAACTTAAGTTGGGACGACCATATTACTGCGACTGTAGGAAAGGTATATGGTGTACTACGTTCCCTATATCATACTTGGCACTGTTTATCCATCAAAGTCAAAGCTACATTGGTAAAATCACTGATTTCACCCAACCTACTATAAATACATCCAGTATTTTGTGACCAAAACAGTCTTAGCTCCAGAAAACTAAAAGCGGCTCTAAACAGTGCAGTAAGATTTATCTATAATGTGTGCAGACGCGACCACATCTCACGATACGTTGGGAAGTTCCTGGGCATGGAGTTTCAAAAGTAATTTGCTTCAAATATTTTAATATTTTTATTTAGATTAATAAAATACGAACTGCCCGAGTGTCTTTTTTACAGACTTCAATTTGCTTCGTCTGACAGAACTAAAGCCCTTATTCCACCATCTTCTTAGTTTTTGACAACCGAAGAATATGCTGTGAGACTCTGGAATTTACTTCCAACTAGCCTAAAAAGATGTCAAGGTTTAAGCGATATTAAACGTAATATTAAGCACCATATGAGCATATGAAAAGTCAGTGCTTTAGGTTTTTATTTTTATTGTTTGTAAGGGAGCTAACTTTGTTTTTTTTTTTTTCAAATTTGTATTAATTTTTTTTTTGTATTAGTCTATTGTTTGTAATAGTCTATTTTAATTCTAAGCTAAACTTAGTTGTGCACGTTCAAAGATGCTTTATTTATGTGTAAACATGATAAATTAATAAAAAAAAAGAACAAAAAAGCATTAATAAAAAAAAATTACAGAAATTATGTAAGTTTGTATTGGGACAATAACCCGAAATATTTCGGAAGAAAGGTCAAAACTACCTTTCATGTCCTAAAATCGCCCGAACGACGGACAACGAGCACATTATTTTAGCAAAACGCAGCGACCCAAATAAAATGGTGCCTGCTTGATTGACTTGAAAAAAGTCTTTGATGGTTAGAGGGACTCTTTTTCAAGCTGAGCAGGCTAGTCATTAGTAAACCACTTCTGTACATTCTTTTTAATATGCTTACAGATAGACACTTCACTTTTGATAGAACATTTAACATTACAAACGGTCTGCAAAAAGGTGCGTTAAACTCGTCGATCCTGTTTAACATTTACACAAGTGATCTATTAAGTTCACATTACCATGCCGTAGCGTAAACAGACGACTTAATCGCATATAGATCAGGTTTTTAATATACTTCTGCTTGAAAATCACCTTTCAGAAATTGGAAACCGTACTGTTTATGATGCCTTTGTCTGGAGTATTAGCAGTGGCGCTAATCTTCCACGTCGCTCGAACAGCTGCGGACAGACGACTCAACTACGACAGAGACGTCGCACATGGTAGTGCGAAGAAGAGGGAGTCGCGACATAAGGGATGTTGCTAGGCAGTAGCAATAATTTTGGTGGCCTGTTGATGGAGAGGAAGCTTCTTCGTCGAATTCCTCTAGTACAGGAAAGTTTCACTAGGAAGCAAAGTCGGTCATCAGTCTGGTTTATTAACAGTGGCAGGGTTAAATACTTGTAGGTAGGATTAGGGTAGATTTAAGAAGAAAAAAAAATTATAAAAGAAAATGTTAAAAAATAAAATTAAATTTTGTTGGCTTAGTGTAGAAATATTATAGAAACACTGATAGAAATGCCAAAAGACGTAGTGTAAGGATTAAATTTAGCTTAGAATGGCCGGATGGGGCCAATAAGTTGTAATAAGACTATGCGTTTCTTCATATAGCTTGTAGGTGTCAAATGTAGTGAACTATCTCCTTCCAAATCGGAATATTTTATGTTTGATTCCCAGCCGCGCCTGAAAAACATTAATTTTTTCAGTTAATAAAAATAAAATAAGATTTGACAACAAGAAAACATCTACTAAGAATTTATTCTACCCATAAAATGTTGGATGCCGCCCATGGAGCAAAATAACCACTAAGGCCAAACATAGTACATTCCTAAGACGTGCAACTTGTTTTCGGAATGCTTAAGGGTACTTAAATCTCTAAAATAGTAAGAAACATCGCAGTCAAAATTGGTTGGTTCACATTTTTTTCATAGGAAGGACTTCTACTAAAAATGTTGCCCTTAAAGGCGTCCCTTCATTGGTTTTAGCCTGTATTTCAACGATTTATAAATATGAGTCAGAGTCATCTTTCATCCTATTGGAAGATGGTATAGTCTTTGCAAATGGCATCGTACGTCAATCACTGGCAAACAGTGCATCAGTTAATACCTCCTGATTGTCAGTTGCGTGTGAATAACTGTGAAGACATCCTCAAAAATACGATAAAATACGATAAAACGGGCACAAATGTGTATTAACACTGGCAGCAGCCATCCTTTCCACTTAACGGAAACAATTGTAAAGGTCCAAATAAAGATTTTCATCACTCAAAATCATTTCCTTTTTATTTAGTAAAAAAGTAGTTCAAAACCAAAATTGGATGAATAATTTTGCTTCACATGTATTTTAAGTTAAAAAAAACTCTCAATGAGATTTCAGACAGATGAAGAAATGTCAAAAATCAGCTAATTTGTAGTCTTTAACTTAAATTTATGGTAAGTTGTCCTTCATCATTTAATTATTTGATAAATTGTTTTTTTTTTGTGAAAATGAAAATGTTGGTTAACGAGAGAGTGAATTAACGTTGATTTTTTTGTTTTATTAAATTAAATAAGTCAAGTTGAATAAATTTCTCGAAAATATAAATAAAAAATTATTAAATAATTAAAGTTTTCTGATACCACATTGTCCATCGCGGCTTGCACTGCTACTTTCGGTCAATTTTTCCGATATTTTTTGGATTGAATTTTGGTAACCTTAAGGTTGCTGTGTTAATATTCCTATTTAAGGCGACGATATTCTTCCTTCAGCAATGCGAATTTTTCAAAATCGGAGATGAAAATCGATAAAAATATTGTTAAATCCTTTATAAATGATCACCACACGAACCAAGAAAAAAAAGCGGAGAAAAATGAAACACGTCCTATGCACTTGGTTATAATTTTCAATGTGTAGTTTATCCCCAGTTTTTTTAGTTTTAGTTTTAAATGCATTTTATTATCTTAATCATTAACCCTTACATACTAACAAAAAATGCTTGAATGCTAGCTTAAAATTACTTAACAATCTTTTATTAAGTTATTGGCCCCACACAGGAACTCTAAGCTAATCTAAATTCTTATATCTATGTCTTTCAACTTTACTTACATTATACTTAGGAATATTTATTTTCAATACTTAAGGCTAAGAAAAAAACTTTGCATATAGACTTAGTTTTTTATAAAATCTTAACATCTAACTTAAAATAACCCTTAGTCTACCTAACCTACATACACAATACACACACATAGACATTATACACAATTATATACATATATTAGTATATACAAGGTATATACTAATATATGTATATATTTCTTAAATGCTAACCTAAACCTATGTTAGCTGGCCATCACTATTCACAGAGCAAATAGATTGGTCAGCTCTACCTCATTAGTGAGGTTGGTCCGTAATTGACGGAAACGACGACAACGAAACATCTTCTCCATCATTTAACCACCAGAAATGCTGGTGCTGCCTAATGACATCCCTCTTATCGCGATTCCCCACCGTCCTACTGAACCTGAGACGATCCACACTGCCGTGTGCGACGTCTCTGTTGTAGTTGAGTCGCCTGTCAACATCTTTCCGACGCGAAATGGAAGATTAACGGGACCGCTGAGTTATCCTGGATCAACCCTATCTGATCTAGGTAAAGGAATGCTTCCAGTGGAACGAAGCCGTCAGAGCGCACACTCTCGTGGTAACGGTAATTGGGGTAGTAAGCCCCAGATATCAATTTATTCGTCGAGGCCATTGCTCTTGCAATGTGCTTTCGAGTCAGCTTAATTACGAAGTTTGCCACTCGTATAAGGTTCGCTCTGTTGTAAAGGACCTCATTCCGATAGAATAGACTCTGGTGTTCTGTACAAGCGAAGGCAAGCCCTCTCAAACACTCGAATCTTTTCCATTAAGCTTGCTCGCACATTAAACCACACGGGACACCCAAATACCAGCATGGGCCTGATAAGGGCTGCTATAAAACAGTCTCTTTGTAAGAGCAAAAGCGCCTTTAGCTCTGGCCAGAGCAGTATCTACATTCTTGTCAAATTACAGAAACTGATTTAGCCATATCCCAAGGTATCTGACTACATTTCGAAAGGCAAGAGGCTGTCCGTGTTGTCCAATGATCGAGAACTTTCGCCAATTTCTTCTGGTATCCCTAGAGGCTCCAGCCAACAGCGTCCTAAAGAGAATGGTTTCCGACTTCTGAAAGTTGATTTTCAACTTGCAGTCATCGCAAAATCGTCTTATCTTATTGAAGTCACGCTGCAAGAGAGTATTAATGACCTCGATTTTTGGACCTGTGCTGTACGCTATCAAATCGTCTGCGTACGCAATAGTATGGGGAAGTGAACCTATCAAGTCGCTTGTATAAATGTTGAATAGGATCGGCGAATTGACCGCGCCTTGCTGCAGACAATTTTTAATTTGAAATATTCCAACAGAAGTCAGATTTCCATTTTTCACAATGAACTATCTGTTGGTTAGCATGTTATGAAGAATGTACAAGAGTGGTTTACTGATCCCCAGCCAAGTCAGCTTATAGAAAGGACCCACTGGCCATACGGTGTCCAAGGCCTTCTCCAAGTCAAGAAGGCAGGCACCAGTATATTGGTTTTTGCCTTTATTCCATTGGATATCGGACACCAGTTCCGCCTTAAAACCGAATTGATTATCCGGAACTATATGTTTGTCCTCAACCCACCTAGACAGAGCTCTATTGAATACCTTTTCAAAAACCTTACTGATATTCGGAAGGAGACTTATCGACCGGAGATTCGCCGGATTGGATAGATCCTTTTCCTTTTTGGGGATAGGTTGAACTACCGCCGTTTTCCAATGCGCTGGATAATGTGCATTATTCATTGCATTATTAAACAGGGTGGTGTAAATGTCCACCGCTTCTGGAGGAAGATGTCGAAGCACGATATTTGGAGTACCATCGGTCCCCACTGATTTCTTAACCCTGATTGTTTCGAAGATATCATGGAGCTCTTCCTTCGAAGTGAAAGGGGGTAGGTCACCCTCTTTGGTAATGACATTATATGCCATATTTTCGTCGCTGAACCGGGTGGAACCAGAGCCCTTGGATCGCCAGTTCTCTACTTCATTTCGAATGTAGAAGTCGTGCACCAAGACGCGATTGTCCAGGTCCATAATTAGGGCCAATAGTATCAGTGGCCTTGTATATTTCCTGGAAAGTCGCCCCTATAGCCTCAACCTTCTTCTGTGGATCCTCGATCACAAAGAAGTCGTCATTATCAGCGGCCTCATTTGGATCAATACCTGCTATTGTCAGTAACCGTTCGTTGTCTGTTGTCCGGGCTATTTTAAGGCACTGAAGGTCGTTTTGATTTATTTTTCGAAATAGTTTATTTATTTGCGGGAACATATTCGGGTTGCTGGTGTTTACAGCCCGAACCCTGTTGTTCCAATACAAACTTACAGAAATTCTGTAATTCTCTTTTATTAACGTTTGAATATTTTTAATCGACGCCTTCAGTGTCCTAATCTCCGGGTCTTGTCACTCAGTTAACTGTCTGTACAAGTTTTTGAGTCTTGATAGTGCAGTGTCGGTGCAGTGCGTCAATAGTAGGATTGCGGAACAGGTCTTCGTTAGTCGTACGTCGACACCGCGGTATTGTAGCGTCCATAGTTTGTTTAATAATATCGTCCATTTGTTTTAGGTAATTGTCGATTTCCTCGTTTGACAAATTCCTATTGGACCGTGGGTGAGCGTATTCGAGGAGGGCTCACTTGTCATGGTTGTAGAGAAGCGTGTCCATCGAGTTTTACTGTAGTTGTAAGAATATCTTTGGACAAACTCCTCCAATTCCGCAATTTCGTTGAGAACTGTAATTTCGGTGCTAAAACCGCAATGGCCACTGTCATACACGAATGTGCGCAGACAGTTAAGCGTTTGTAAATTCGTACCTGTCAGTCGTATACGTTCGTCGTACAGCAGTGGAACCAAATATGACCCGCCTCGCTTTAAGACCGAGTCTGTACATGACATCGTGCTGACCCCACCAATCGAGTAGTAGGTTCCCTCTAGTATTTGGCAAATTATTTCCCCAATCTCTGTGTCTAGCGTTGAAGTCCCCCCCGATTATAAAATAACTCTCCCCCGATTCCAGCTTCAGAAGTCGAAAAAGCGTGTCGAGCTCTGTAATAAATAAAGTGGATTGTGGAGCCTCAGGTGCATAAACAGAGGCCACACGGGGCCGGTTTCTTCTTGTAACAATATAATTATTGAACTCTAGTATATGCTTATCGGTTAGCTTGTTTTCGCTAGCGAAAAGCACATCATTGTGATGACAACAATGTCATCCTTAATGTACCCAAAAATACTAAATTAAATTATAATGATCTCTATGTAACTGGGGACTTTAACATCAACTAAATTTAGAATGAAAATATTCAATTTAAGGAATACTTCAAATCGCTTCATCTCTGTTCGATGAATAATTTCAGCTCAATACACTTTGGTGGATCCGTCGCCAGTCTCATCGACGTCATTCTCTTGTAAAATCCAGATGAAGTGAGCTTTTATGGTCAGTTGGATGTACCTTGTTTCTCACACCCCGACCTCTTCTATTCTTCTATTTATCTCAAAGGTATTTGAAAAGCTGATGAGTGAACAAGTCTACTACCTAAACCAATTCAATCTGCTTTTCCCTCTCCAATTAGGGTTCCGAAAGCAATTGTACTACTTCTCTTTAATACCTAGCCGATAAGTTTCGTTCGGCTCTTTGGTTCTATTAGGCTTTCCAAAAGCCTAATAAGATCTAGAATTAGTTGACCGTTGCAGTTGGTCTGAAATTAACAAGCTCAAACTCAGCTCAAAAAAAAGCTAGGTTATCGTTATTAGTCGAAATATTATAGATACAATCTACTTCCTCATTATTGAATTAGGTGGAGCACACACTATGCACACATGGTCAAAAATTTAGGGCTGTACTTTAGTAAGAACTTAAGTTGGGACGACCATATTACTGCGACTGTAGGAAAGGTATATGGTGTACTACGTTCCCTATATCATACTTGGCACTGTTTACCCATCAAAGTCAAAGCTACATTGGTAAAATCTCTGATTTCACCCAACCTACTATAAATACATCCAGTATTTTGTGACCAAAACAGTCTTAGCTCCAGAAAACTAAAAGCGGCTCTAAACAGTGCAGTAAGATTTATCTATAATGTGCGCAGACGCGACCACATCTCACGATACGTTGGGAAGTTCCTGGGCATGGAGTTTCAAAAGTAACTTGCTTCAAATATTTTAATATTTTTATTTAGATTAATAAAATACGAACTTCCCGAGTGTCTTTTTTACAGACTTCAATTTGCTTCGTCTGACAGAACTAAAGCCCTTATTCCACCATCTTCTTAGTTTTTGACAACCGAAGAATATGCTGTGAGACTCTGGAATTTTGTTTTTTGTTTTATTAAATTAAATAAGTCAAGTTGAATAAATTTCTCGAAAATATAAATAAAAAATTATTAAATAATTAAAGTTTTCTGATACCACATTGTCCATCGCGGCTTGCACTGCTACTTTCGGTCAATTTTTCCGATATTTTTTGGATTGAATTTTGGTGACCTTAAGGTTGCTGTGTTAATATTCCTATTTAAGGCGACGATATTCTTCCTTCAGCAATGCGAATTTTTCAAAATCGGAGATGAAAATCGATAAAAATATTGTTAAATCCTTTATAAATGATCACCACACGAACCAAGAAAAAAAAGCGGAGAAAAATGAAACACGTCCTATGCACTTGGTTATAATTTTCAATGTGTAGTTTATCCCCAGTTTTTTTAGTTTTAGTTTTAAATGCATTTTATTATCTTAATCATTAACCCTTACATACTAACAAAAAATGCTTGAATGCTAGCTTAAAATAACTTAACAATCTTTTATTAAGTTATTGGCCCCACACAGGAACTCTAAGCTAATCTAAATTCTTATATCTATGTCTTTCAACTTTACTTACATTATACTTAGGAATATTTATTTTCAATACTTAAGGCTAAGAAAAAAACTTTGCATATAGACTTAGTTTTTTATAAAATCTTAACATCTAACTTAAAATAACCCTTAGTCTACCTAACCTACATACACAATACACACACATAGACATTATACACAATTATATACATATATTAGTATATACAAGGTATATACTAATATATGTATATATTTCTTAAATGCTAACCTAAACCTATGTTAGCTGGCCATCACTATTCACAGAGCAAATAGATTGGTCAGCTCTACCTCATTAGTGAGGTTGGTCCGTAATTGACGGAAACGACGACAACGAAACATCTTCTCCATCATTTAACCACCAGAAATGCTGGTGCTGCCTAATGACATCCCTCTTATCGCGATTCCCCACCGTCCTACTGAACCTGAGACGATCCACACTGCCGTGTGCGACGTCTCTGTTGTAGTTGAGTCGCCTGTCAACATCTTTCCGACGCGAAATGGAAGATTAACGGGACCGCTGAGTTATCCTGGATCAACCCTATCTGATCTAGGTAAAGGAATGCTTCCAGTGGAACGAAGCCGTCAGAGCGCACACTCTCGTGGTAACGGTAATTGGGGTAGTAAGCCCCAGATATCAATTTATTCGTCGAGGCCATTGCTCTTGCAATGTGCTTTCGAGTCAGCTTAATTACGAAGTTTGCCACTCGTATAAGGTTCGCTCTGTTGTAAAGGACCTCATTCCGATAGAATAGACTCTGGTGTTCTGTACAAGCGAAGGCAAGCCCTCTCAAACACTCGAATCTTTTCCATTAAGCTTGCTCGCACATTGAACCACACGGGACACCCAAATACCAGCATGGGCCTGATAAGGGCTGCTATAAAACAGTCTCTTTGTAAGAGCAAAAGCGCCTTTAGCTCTGGCCAGAGCAGTATCTACATTCTTGTCAAATTACAGAAACTGATTTAGCCATATCCCAAGGTATCTGACTACATTTCGAAAGGCAAGAGGCTGTCCGTGTTGTCCAATGATCGAGAACTTTCGCCAATTTCTTCTGGTATCCCTAGAGGCTCCAGCCAACAGCGTCCTAAAGAGAATGGTTTCCGACTTCTGAAAGTTGATTTTCAACTTGCAGTCATCGCAAAATCGTCTTATCTTATTGAAGTCACGCTGCAAGAGAGTATTAATGACCTCGATTTTTGGACCTGTGCTGTACGCTATCAAATCGTCTGCGTACGCAATAGTATGGGGAAGTGAACCTATCAAGTCGCTTGTATAAATGTTGAATAGGACGGCGAATTGACCGCGCCTTGCTGCAGACAATTTTTAATTTGAAATATTCCAACAGAAGTCAGATTTCCATTTTTCACAATGAACTATCTGTTGGTTAGCATGTTATGAAGAATGTACAAGAGTGGTTTACTGATCCCCAGCCAAGTCAGCTTATAGAAAGGACCCACTGGCCATACGGTGTCCAAGGCCTTCTCCAAGTCAAGAAGGCAGGCACCAGTATATTGGTTTTTGCCTTTATTCCATTGGATATCGGACACCAGTTCCGCCTTAAAACCGAATTGATTATCCGGAACTATATGTTTGTCCTCAACCCACCTAGACAGAGCTCTATTGAATACCTTTTCAAAAACCTTACTGATATTCGGAAGGAGACTTATCGACCGGAGATTCGCCGGATTGGATAGATCCTTTTCCTTTTTGGGGATAGGTTGAACTACCGCCGTTTTCCAATGCGCTGGATAATGTGCATTATTCATTGCATTATTAAACAGGGTGGTGTAAATGTCCACCGCTTCTGGAGGAAGATGTCGAAGCACGATATTTGGAGTACCATCGGTCCCCACTGATTTCTTAACCCTGATTGTTTCGAAGATATCATGGAGCTCTTCCTTCGAAGTGAAAGGGGGTAGGTCACCCTCTTTGGTAATGACATTATATGCCATATTTTCGTCGCTGAACCGGGTGGAACCAGAGCCCTCGGATCGCCAGTTCTCTACTTCATTTCGAATGTAGAAGTCGTGCACCAAGACGCGATTGTCCAGGTCCATAATTAGGGCCAATAGTATCAGTGGCCTTGTATATTTCCTGGAAAGTCGCCCCTATAGCCTCAACCTTCTTCTGTGGATCCTCGATCACAAAGAAGTCGTCATTATCAGCGGCCTCATTTGGATCAATACCTGCTATTGTCAGTAACCGTTCGTTGTCTGTTGTCCGGGCTATTTTAAGGCACTGAAGGTCGTTTTGATTTATTTTTCGAAATAGTTTATTTATTTGCGGGAACATATTCGGGTTGCTGGTGTTTACAGCCCGAACCCTGTTGTTCCAATACAAACTTACAGAATTTCTGTAATTCTCTTTTATTAACGTTTGAATATTTTTAATCGACGCCTTCAGTGTCCTAATCTCCGGGTCTTGTCACTCAGTTAACTGTCTGTACAAGTTTTTGAGTCTTGATAGTGCAGTGTCGGTGCAGTGCGTCAATAGTAGGATTGCGGAACAGGTCTTCGTTAGTCGTACGTCGACACCGCGGTATTGTAGCGTCCATAGTTTGTTTAATAATATCGTCCATTTGTTTTAGGTAATTGTCGATTTCCTCGTTTGACAAATTCCTATTGGACCGTGGGTGAGCGTATTCGAGGAGGGCTCACTTGTCATGGTTGTAGAGAAGCGTGTCCATCGAGTTTTACTGTAGTTGTAAGAATATCTTTGGACAAACTCCTCCAATTCCGCAATTTCGTTGAGAACTGTAATTTCGGTGCTAAAACCGCAATGGCCACTGTCATACACGAATGTGCGCAGACAGTTAAGCGTTTGTAAATTCGTACCTGTCAGTCGTATACGTTCGTCGTACAGCAGTGGATCCAAATATGACCCGCCTCGCTTTAAGACCGAGTCTGTACATGACATCGTGCTGACCCCACCAATCGAGTAGTAGGTTCCCTCTAGTATTTGGCAAATTATTTCCCCAATCTCTGTGTCTAGCGTTGAAGTCCCCCCCGATTATAAAATAACTCTCCCCCGATTCCAGCTTCAGAAGTCGAAAAAGCGTGTCGAGCTCTGTAATAAATAAAGTGGATTGTGGAGCCTCAGGTGCATAAACAGAGGCCACACGGGGCCGGTTTCTTCTTGTAACAATATAATTATTGAACTCTAGTATATGCTTATCGGTTAGCTTGTTTTCGCTAGCGAAAAGCACATCATTGTGATGACAACAATGTCATCCTTAATGTACCCAAAAATACTAAATTAAATTATAATGATCTCTATGTAACTGGGGACTTTAACATCAACTAAATTTAGAATGAAAATATTCAATTTAAGGAATACTTCAAATCGCTTCATCTCTGTTCGATGAATAATTTCAGCTCAATACACTTTGGTGGATCCGTCGCCAGTCTCATCGACGTCATTCTCTTGTAAAATCCAGATGAAGTGAGCTTTTATGGTCAGTTGGATGTACCTTGTTTCTCACACCCCGACCTCTTCTATTCTTCTATTTATCTCAAAGGTATTTGAAAAGCTGATGAGTGAACAAGTCTACTACCTAAACCAATTCAATCTGCTTTTCCCTCTCCAATTAGGGTTCCGAAAGCAATTGTACTACTTCTCTTTAATACCTAGCCGATAAGTTTCGTTCGGCTCTTTGGTTCTATTAGGCTTTCCAAAAGCCTAATAAGATCTAGAATTAGTTGACCGTTGCAGTTGGTCTGAAATTAACAAGCTCAAACTCAGCTCAAAAAAAAGCTAGGTTATCGTTATTAGTCGAAATATTATAGATACAATCTACTTCCTCATTATTGAATTAGGTGGAGCAAATATCGACTATGCACACATGGTCAAAAATTTAGGGCTGTACTTTAGTAAGAACTTAAGTTGGGACGACCATATTACTGCGACTGTAGGAAAGGTATATGGTGTACTACGTTCCCTATATCATACTTGGCACTGTTTACCCATCAAAGTCAAAGCTACATTGGTAAAATCTCTGATTTCACCCAACCTACTATAAATACAACCAGTATTTTGTGACCAAAACAGTCTTAGCTCCAGAAAACTAAAAGCGGCTCTAAACAGTGCAGTAAGATTTATCTATAATGTGCGCAGACGCGACCACATCTCACGATACGTTGGGAAGTTCCTGGGCATGGAGTTTCAAAAGTAACTTGCTTCAAATATTTTAATATTTTTATTTAGATTAATAAAATACGAACTTCCCGAGTGTCTTTTTTACAGACTTCAATTTGCTTCGTCTGACAGAACTAAAGCCCTTATTCCACCATCTTCTTAGTTTTTGACAACCGAAGAATATGCTGTGAGACTCTGGAATTTTGTTTTTTGTTTTATTAAATTAAATAAGTCAAGTTGAATAAATTTCTCGAAAATATAAATAAAAAATTATTAAATAATTAAAGTTTTCTGATACCACATTGTCCATCGCGGCTTGCACTGCTACTTTCGGTCAATTTTTCCGATATTTTTTGGATTGAATTTTGGTGACCTTAAGGTTGCTGTGTTAATATTCCTATTTAAGGCGACGATATTCTTCCTTCAGCAATGCGAATTTTTCAAAATCGGAGATGAAAATCGATAAAAATATTGTTAAATCCTTTATAAATGATCACCACACGAACCAAGAAAAAAAAGCGGAGAAAAATGAAACACGTCCTATGCACTTGGTTATAATTTTCAATGTGTAGTTTATCCCCAGTTTTTTTAGTTTTAGTTTTAAATGCATTTTATTATCTTAATCATTAACCCTTACATACTAACAAAAAATGCTTGAATGCTAGCTTAAAATAACTTAACAATCTTTTATTAAGTTATTGGCCCCACACAGGAACTCTAAGCTAATCTAAATTCTTATATCTATGTCTTTCAACTTTACTTACATTATACTTAGGAATATTTATTTTCAATACTTAAGGCTAAGAAAAAAACTTTGCATATAGACTTAGTTTTTTATAAAATCTTAACATCTAACTTAAAATAACCCTTAGTCTACCTAACCTACATACACAATACACACACATAGACATTATACACAATTATATACATATATTAGTATATACAAGGTATATACTAATATATGTATATATTTCTTAAATGCTAACCTAAACCTATGTTAGCTGGCCATCACTATTCACAGAGCAAATAGATTGGTCAGCTCTACCTCATTAGTGAGGTTGGTCCGTAATTGACGGAAACGACGACAACGAAACATCTTCTCCATCATTTAACCACCAGAAATGCTGGTGCTGCCTAATGACATCCCTCTTATCGCGATTCCCCACCGTCCTACTGAACCTGAGACGATCCACACTGCCGTGTGCGACGTCTCTGTTGTAGTTGAGTCGCCTGTCAACATCTTTCCGACGCGAAATGGAAGATTAACGGGACCGCTGAGTTATCCTGGATCAACCCTATCTGATCTAGGTAAAGGAATGCTTCCAGTGGAACGAAGCCGTCAGAGCGCACACTCTCGTGGTAACGGTAATTGGGGTAGTAAGCCCCAGATATCAATTTATTCGTCGAGGCCATTGCTCTTGCAATGTGCTTTCGAGTCAGCTTAATTACGAAGTTTGCCACTCGTATAAGGTTCGCTCTGTTGTAAAGGACCTCATTCCGATAGAATAGACTCTGGTGTTCTGTACAAGCGAAGGCAAGCCCTCTCAAACACTCGAATCTTTTCCATTAAGCTTGCTCGCACATTGAACCACACGGGACACCCAAATACCAGCATGGGCCTGATAAGGGCTGCTATAAAACAGTCTCTTTGTAAGAGCAAAAGCGCCTTTAGCTCTGGCCAGAGCAGTGTCTACATTCTTGTCAAATTACAGAAACTGATTTAGCCATATCCCAAGGTATCTGACTACATTTCGAAAGGCAAGAGGCTGTCCGTGTTGTCCAATGATCGAGAACTTTCGCCAATTTCTTCTGGTATCCCTAGAGGCTCCAGCCAACAGCGTCCTAAAGAGAATGGTTTCCGACTTCTGAAAGTTGATTTTCAACTTGCAGTCATCGCAAAATCGTCTTATCTTATTGAAGTCACGCTGCAAGAGAGTATGGGGAAGTGAACCTATCAAGTCGCTTGTATAAATGTTGAATAGGATCGGCGAATTGACCGCGCCTTGCTGCAGACAATTTTTAATTTGAAATATTCCAACAGAAGTCAGATTTCCATTTTTCACAATGAACTATCTGTTGGTTAGCATGTTATGAAGAATGTACAAGAGTGGTTTACTGATCCCCAGCCAAGTCAGCTTATAGAAAGGACCCACTGGCCATACGGTGTCCAAGGCCTTCTCCAAGTCAAGAAGGCAGGCACCAGTATATTGGTTTTTGCCTTTATTCCATTGGATATCGGACACCAGTTCCGCCTTAAAACCGAATTGATTATCCGGAACTATATGTTTGTCCTCAACCCACCTAGACAGAGCTCTATTGAATACCTTTTCAAAAACCTTACTGATATTCGGAAGGAGACTTATCGACCGGAGATTCGCCGGATTGGATAGATCCTTTTCCTTTTTGGGGATAGGTTGAACTACCGCCGTTTTCCAATGCGCTGGATAATGTGCATTATTCATTGCATTATTAAACAGGGTGGTGTAAATGTCCACCGCTTCTGGAGGAAGATGTCGAAGCACGATATTTGGAGTACCATCGGTCCCCACTGATTTCTTAACCCTGATTGTTTCGAAGATATCATGGAGCTCTTCCTTCGAAGTGAAAGGGGGTAGGTCACCCTCTTTGGTAATGACATTATATGCCATATTTTCGTCGCTGAACCGGGTGGAACCTACTACTTCATTTCGAATGTAGAAGTCGTGCACCAAGACGCGATTGTCCAGGTCCATAATTAGGGCCAATAGTATCAGTGGCCTTGTATATTTCCTGGAAAGTCGCCCCTATAGCCTCAACCTTCTTCTGTGGATCCTCGATCACAAAGAAGTCGTCATTATCAGCGGCCTCATTTGGATCAATACCTGCTATTGTCAGTAACCGTTCGTTGTCCGGGCTATTTTAAGGCACTGAAGGTCGTTTTGATTTATTTTTCGAAATAGTTTATTTATTTGCGGGAACATATTCGGGTTGCTGGTGTTTACAGCCCGAACCCTGTTGTTCCAATACAAACTTACAGAAATTCTGTAATTCTCTTTTATTAACGTTTGAATATTTTTAATCGACGCCTTCAGTGTCCTAATCTCCGGGTCTTGTCACTCAGTTAACTGTCTGTACAAGTTTTTGAGTCTTGATAGTGCAGTGTCGGTGCAGTGCGTCAATAGTAGGATTGCGGAACAGGTCTTCGTTAGTCGTACGTCGACACCGCGGTATTGTAGCGTCCATAGTTTGTTTAATAATATCGTCCATTTGTTTTAGGTAATTGTCGATTTCCTCGTTTGACAAATTCCTATTGGACCGTGGGTGAGCGTATTCGAGGAGGGCTCACTTGTCATGGTTGTAGAGAAGCGTGTCCATCGAGTTTTACTGTAGTTGTAAGAATATCTTTGGACAAACTCCTCCAATTCCGCAATTTCGTTGAGAACTGTAATTTCGGTGCTAAAACCGCAATGGCCACTGTCATACACGAATGTGCGCAGACAGTTAAACGTTTGTAAATTCGTACCTGTCAGTCGTATACGTTCGTCGTACAGCAGTGGATCCAAATATGACCCGCCTCGCTTTAAGACCGAGTCTGTACATGACATCGTGCTGACCCCACCAATCGAGTAGTAGGTTCCCTCTAGTATTTGGCAAATTATTTCCCCAATCTCTGTGTCTAGCGTTGAAGTCCCCCCCGATTATAAAATAACTCTCCCCCGATTCCAGCTTCAGAAGTCGAAAAAGCGTGTCGAGCTCTGTAATAAATAAAGTGGATTGTGGAGCCTCAGGTGCATAAACAGAGGCCACACGGGGCCGGTTTCTTCTTGTAACAATATAATTATTGAACTCTAGTATATGCTTATCGGTTAGCTTGTTTTCGCTAGGGAAAAGCACATCATTGTGATGACAACAATGTCATCCTTAATGTACCCAAAAATACTAAATTAAATTATAATGATCTCTATGTAACTGGGGACTTTAACATCAACTAAATTTAGAATGAAAATATTCAATTTAAGGAATACTTCAAATCGCTTCATCTCTGTTCGATGAATAATTTCAGCTCAATACACTTTGGTGGATCCGTCGCCAGTCTCATCGACGTCATTCTCTTGTAAAATCCAGATGAAGTGAGCTTTTATGGTCAGTTGGATGTACCTTGTTTCTCACACCCCGACCTCTTCTATTCTTCTATTTATCTCAAAGGTATTTGAAAAGCTGATGAGTGAACAAGTCTACTACCTAAACCAATTCAATCTGCTTTTCCCTCTCCAATTAGGGTTCCGAAAGCAATTGTACTACTTCTCTTTAATACCTAGCCGATAAGTTTCGTTCGGCTCTTTGGTTCTATTAGGCTTTGCAAAAGCCTAATAAGATCTAGAATTAGTTGGCCGTTGCAGTTGGTCTGAAATTAACAAGCTCAAACTCAGCTCAAAAAAAAGCTAGGTTATCGTTATTAGTCGAAATATTATAGATACAATCTACTTCCTCATTATTGAATTAGGTGGAGCAAATATCGACTATGCACACATGGTCAAAAATTTAGGGCTGTACTTTAGTAAGAACTTAAGTTAGGACGACCATATTACTGCGACTGTAGGAAAGGTATATGGTGTACTACGTTCCCTATATCATACTTGGCACTGTTTACCCATCAAAGTCAAAGCTACATTGGTAAAATCACTGATTTCACCCAACCTACTATAAATACATCCAGTATTTTGTGACCAAAACAGTCTTAGCTCCAGAAAACTAAAAGCGGCTCTAAACAGTGCAGTAAGATTTATCTATAATGTGCGCAGACGCGACCACATCTCACGATACGTTGGGAAGTTCCTGGGCATGGAGTTTCAAAAGTAACTTGCTTCAAATATTTTAATATTTTTATTTAGATTAATAAAATACGAACTTCCCGAGTGTCTTTTTTACAGACTTCAATTTGCTTCGTCTGACAGAACTAAAGCCCTTATTCCACCATCTTCTTAGTTTTTGACAACCGAAGAATATGCTGTGAGACTCTGGAATTTACTTCCAACTAGCCTAAAAAGATGTCAAGGTTTAAGCGATATTAAACGTAATATTAAGCACCATATGAGCATATGAAAAGTCAGTGCTTTAGGTTTTTATTTTTATTGTTTGTAAGGGAGCTAACTTTGTTTTTTTTTTTTTTCAAATTTGTATTAATTTTTTTTTTGTATTAGTCTATTGTTTGTAATAGTCTATTTTAATTCTAAGCTAAACTTAGTTGTGCACGTTCAAAGATGCTTTATTTATGTGTAAACATGATAAATTAATAAAAAAAAAGAACAAAAAAGCATTAATAAAAAAAAATTACAGAAATTATGTAAGTTTGTATTGGGACAATAACCCGAAATATTTCGGAAGAAAGGTCAAAACTACCTTTCATGTCCTAAAATCGCCCGAACGACGGACAACGAGCACATTATTTTAGCAAAACGCAGCGACCCAAATAAAATGGTGCCTGCTTGATTGACTTGAAAAAAGTCTTTGATGGTTAGAGGGACTCTTTTTCAAGCTGAGCAGGCTAGTCATTAGTAAACCACTTCTGTACATTCTTTTTAATATGCTTACAGATAGACACTTCACTTTTGATAGAACATTTAACATTACAAACGGTTTGCGTTAAACTCGTCGATCCTGTTTAACATTTACACAAGTGATCTATTAAGTTCACATTACCATGCCGTAGCGTAAACAGACGACTTAATCGCATATAGATCAGGTTTTTAATATACTTCTGCTTGAAAATCACCTTTCAGAAATTGGAAACCGTACTGTTTATGATGCCTTTGTCTGGAGTATTAGCAGTGGCGCTAATCTTCCACGTCGCTCGAACAGCTGCGGACAGACGACTCAACTACGACAGAGACGTCGCACATGGTAGTGCGAAGAAGAGGGAGTCGCGACATAAGGGATGTTGCTAGGCAGTAGCAATAATTTTGGTGGCCTGTTGATGGAGAGGAAGCTTCTTCGTCGAATTCCTCTAGTACAGGAAAGTTTCACTAGGAAGCAAAGTCGGTCATCAGTCTGGTTTGTTAACAGTGGCAGGGTTAAATACTTGTAGGTAGGATTAGGGTAGATTTAAGAAGAAAAAAAAATTATAAAAGAAAATGTTAAAAAATAAAATTAAATTTTGTTGGCTTAGTGTAGAAATATTATAGAAACACTTATAGAAATGCCAAAAGACGTAGTGTAAGGATTAAATTTAGCTTAGAATGACCGGATGGGGCCAATAAGTTGTAATAAGACTATGCGTTTCTTCATATAGCTTGTAGGTGTCAAATAATGAGTTAAATAAAAATGCATTTAAAATGAAAATGAAATGTAGTGAACTATCTCCTTCCAAATCGGAATATTTTATGTTTGATTCCCAGCCGCGCCTGAAAAACATTAATTTTTTCAGTTAATAAAAATAAAATAAGATAATTAATTGACTAAAATTTGACAACAAGAAAACATCTACTAAGAATTTATTCTACCCATAAAATGTTGGATGCCGCCCATGGAGCAAAATAACCACTAAGGCCAAACATAGTACATTCCTAAGACGTACAACTTGTTTTTGGAATGCTTAAGGGTACTTAAATCTCTAAAATAGTAAGAAACATCGCAGTCAAAATTGGTTGGTTCACATTTTTTTCATAGGAAGGACTTCTACTAAAAATGTTGCCCTTAAAGGCGTCCCTTCATTGGTTTTAGCCTGTATTTCAACGATTTATAAATATGAGTCAGAGGCATCTTCCATCCTATTGGAAGATGGTATAGTCTTTGCAAATGGCATCGTACGTCAATCGCTGGCAAACAGTGCATCAGTTAATACCTCCTGATTGTCAGTTGCGTGTGAATAACTGTGAAGACATCCTCAAAAATACGATAAAATACGATAAAACGGGCACAAATGTGTATTAACACTGGCAGCAGCCATCTTTTCCACTTAACGGAAACAATTGTAAAGGTCCAAATTAAGATTTTCATCACTCAAAATCATTTCCTTTTTATTTAGTAAAAAAGTAATTCAAAACCAAAATTGGATGAATAATTTTGCTTCACATGTATTTTAAGGTAAAAAAAACTCTCAATGAGATTTCAGACAGATGAAGAAATGTCAAAAATCAGCTAATTTGTAGTCTTTAACTTAAATTTATGGTAAGTTGTCCTTCATCATTTAATTATTTGATAAATTGTTTTTTTTTTGTGAAAATGAAAATGTTGGTTAACGAGAGAGTGAATTAATGTTGATTTTTTTGTTTTATTAAATTAAATAAGTCAAGTTGAATAAATTTCTCGAAAATATAAATAAAAAATTATTAAATAATTAAAGTTTTCTGATACCACATTGTCCATCGCGGCTTGCACTGCTACTTTCGGTCAATTTTTCCGATATTTTTTGGATTGAATTTTGGTAACCTTAAGGTTGCTGTGTTAATATTCCTATTTAAGGCGACGATATTCTTCCTTCAGCAATGCGAATTTTTCAAAATCGGAGATAAAAATCGATAAAAATATTGTTAAATCCTTTATAAATGATCACCACACGAACCAAGAAAAAAAAGCGGAGAAAAATGAAACACGTCCTATTCACTTGGTTATAATTTTCAATGTGTAGTTTATCCCCAGTTTTTTTAGTTTTAGTTTTAAATGCATTTTATTATCTTAATCATTAACCCTTACATACTAACAAAAAATGCTTGAATGCTAGCTTAAAATTACTTAACAATCTTTTATTAAGTTATTGGCCCCACACAGGAACTCTAAGCTACTCTAAATTCTTGTATCTATGTCTTTCAACTTTACTTACATTATACTTAGGAATATTTATTTTCAATACTTAAGGCTAAGAAAAAAATTTTTGACAAAAACTTTGCATATAGACTTAATTTTTTATAAAATCTTAACATCTAACTTAAAATAACCCTTAGTCTACCTAACCTACATACACAATACACACACATAGACATTATACACAATTATATACATATATTAGTATATACAAGGTATATACTAATATATGTATATATTTCTTAAATGCTAACCTAAACCTATGTTAGCTGGCCATCACTATTTACAGAGCAAATAGATTGGTCAGCTCTACCTCATTAGTGAGGTTGGTCCGTAATTGACGGAAACGACGACAACGAAACATCTTCTCCATCATTTAACCACCAGAAATGCTGGTGCTGCCTAATGACATCCCTCTTATCGCGATTCCCCACCGTCCTACTGAACCTGAGACGATCCACACTGCCGTGTGCGACGTCTCTGTTGTAGTTGAGTCGCCTGTCAACATCTTTCCGACGCGAAATGGAAGATTAACGGGACCGCTGAGTTATCCTGGATCAACCCTATCTGATCTAGGTAAAGGAATGCTTCCAGTGGAACGAAGCCGTCAGAGCGCACACTCTCGTGGTAACGGTAATTGGGGTAGTAAGCCCCAGATATCAATTTATTCGTCGAGGCCATTGCTCTTGCAATGTGCTTTCGAGTCAGCTTAATTACGAAGTTTGCCACTCGTATAAGGTTCGCTCTGTTGTAAAGGACCTCATTCCGATAGAATAGACTCTGGTGTTCTGTACAAGCGAAGGCAAGCCCTCTCAAACACTCGAATCTTTTCCATTAAGCTTGCTCGCACATTGAACCACACGGGACACCCAAATACCAGCATGGGCCTGATAAGGGCTGCTATAAAACAGTCTCTTTGTAAGAGCAAAAGCGCCTTTAGCTCTGGCCAGAGCAGTATCTACATTCTTGTCAAATTACAGAAACTGATTTAGCCATATCCCAAGGTATCTGACTACATTTCGAAAGGCAAGAGGCTGTCCGTGTTGTCCAATGATCGAGAACTTTCGCCAATTTCTTCTGGTATCCCTAGAGGCTCCAGCCAACAGCGTCCTAAAGAGAATGGTTTCCGACTTCTAAAAGTTGATTTTCAACTTGCAGTCATCGCAAAATCGTCTTATCTTATTGAAGTCACGCTGCAAGAGAGTATTAATGACCTCGATTTTTGGACCTGTGCTGTACGCTATCAAATCGTCTGCGTACGCAATAGTATGGGGAAGTGAACCTATCAAGTCGCTTGTATAAATGTTGAATAGGATCGGCGAATTGACCGCGCCTTGCTGCAGACAATTTTTAATTTGAAATATTCCAACAGAAGTCAGATTTCCATTTTTCACAATGAACTGTCTGTTGGTTAGCATGTTATGAAGAATGTACAAGAGTGGTTTACTGATCCCCAGCCAAGTCAGCTTATAGAAAGGACCCACTAGCCATACGGTGTCCAAGGCCTTCTCCAAGTCAAGAAGGCAGGCACCAGTATATTGGTTTTTGCCTTTATTCCATTGGATATCGGACACCAGTTCCGCCTTAAAACCGAATTGATTATCCGGAACTATATGTTTGTCCTCAACCCACCTAGACAGAGCTCTATTGAATACCTTTTCAAAAACCTTACTGATATTCGGAAGGAGACTTATCGACCGGAGATTCGCCGGATTGGATAGATCCTTTCCCTTTTTGGGGATAGGTTGAACTACCGCCGTTTTCCAATGCGCTGGATAATGTGCATTATTCATTGCATTAATAAACAGGGTGGTGTAAATGTCCACCGCTTCTGGAGGAAGATGTCGAAGCACGATGTTTGGAGTACCATCGGTCCCCACTGATTTCTTAACCCTGATTGTTTCGAAGATATCATGGAGCTCTTCCTTCGAAGTGAAAGGGGGTAGGTCACCCTCTTTGGTAATGACATTATATGCCATATTTTCGTCGCTGAACCGGGTGGAACCAGAGCCCTCGGATCGCCAGTTCTCTACTTCATTTCGAATGTAGAAGTCGTGCACCAAGACGCGATTGTCCAGGTCCCTAATTAGGGCCAATAGTATCAGTGGCCTTGTATATTTCCTGGAAAGTCGCCCCTATGGCCTCAACCTTCTTCTGTGGATCCTCGATCACAAAGAAGTCGTCATTATCAGCGGCCTCATTTGGATCAATACCTGCTATTGTCAGTAACCGTTCGTTGTCTGTTGTCCGGGCTATTTTAAGGCACTGAAGGTCGTTTTAATTTATTTTTCGAAATAGTTTATTTATTTGCGGGAACATATTCGGGTTGCTGGTGTTTACAGCCCGAACCCTGTTGTTCCAATACAAACTTACAGAAATTCTGTAATTCTCTTTTATTAACGTTTGAATATTTTTAATCGACGCCTTCAGTGTCCTAATCTCCGGGTCTTGTCACTCAGTTAACTGTCTGTACAAGTTTTTGAGTCTTGATAGTGCAGTGTCGGTGCAGTGCGTCAATAGTAGGATTGCGGAACAGGTCTTCGTTAGTCGTACGTCGACACCGCGGTATTGTAGCGTCCATAGTTTGTTTAATAATATCGTCCATTTGTTTTAGGTAATTGTCGATTTCCTCGTTTGACAAATTCCTATTGGACGGTGGGTGGAGCGTATTCGAGGAGGGCTCACTTGTCATGGTTGTGGAGAAGCGTGTCCATCGAGTTTTACTGTAGTTGTAAGAATATCTTTGGACAAACTCCTCCAATTCCGCAATTTCGTTGAGAACTGTAATTTCGGTGCTAAAACCGCAATGGCGACTGTCATACACGAATGTGCGCAGACAGTTAAGCGTTTGTAAATTCGTACCTGTCAGTCGTATACGTTCGTCGTACAGCAGTGGATCCAAATATGACCCGCCTCGCTTTAAGACCGAGTCTGTACATGACATCGTGCTGACCCCACCAATCGAGTAGTAGGTTCCCTCTAGTATTTGGCAAATTATTTCCCCAATCTCTGTGTCTAGCGTTGAAGTCCCCCCCGATTATAAAATAACTCTCCCCCGATTCCAGCTTCAGAAGTCGAAAAAGCGTGTCGAGCTCTGTAATAAATAAAGTGGATTGTGGAGCCTCAGGTGCATAAACAGAGGCCACACGGGGCCGGTTTCTTCTTGTAACAATATAATTATTGAACTCTAGTATATGCTTATCGGTTAGCTTGTTTTCGCTAGCGAAAAGCACATCAGGAGTTTGGTCTTGTAGCAATTTAATCATCGCTAAAGTTTGCTCCACCATGTGCGTACCCATTGTGGCATGTGTTGCGTTAGGCCCGACAGCAGCGCGTAGATTTGGTCCACCCGCTTGGCCTGTTCTTGCACCTGCTTTTGCAGCTAAGCCAACTCCCCTTGGATTGCGAGCAAGATGGCCAGCATGTTAAGTGCAGCTTCCGTTGTTCTCGGCATTGGCGCCGGAGAAGCAACAGCCGCTTGCTGTACCGTAGCACCCCTACCTGCCGCCATTTGGGCCTAGGAAATTTGGGACGTGACGGCTGGTGTTTGAAACCTAACAGGTGAACGATCATTCCCCAATCTCTTAATAATAAAATTATTACCAATGACCAGCCTACACAGGTCCTTGGTAGCATTTACCTCAAATTTATAGGTGTTGATAGGAGGCACCTTGTCCTTCTTCTGCTGCTGCTGTTGTTGTTGTTATTATTGTTGTTGTTGTTGCTGCTGCTGTTGCTGTTGTTGTTGCTGCTGCTGCTGTTTTCGCTGTTGCCGTTTTTGTGGCTGCTGCTGTTTTTGCTGTTGCCGGTGTTGTGACTGCTCTTGTTGTTGTTGGTGTTTCTTAACCTTTTGTTGTTGTAGCACTTGTGCTACTTTATTTGTTTGGTGTTGTTGTTTTTGCTTTTGAGCATGCTGCTGTTGTTGGGATTGCTCTAGCTCTTCCCTCTTCCTTCTTACCATTTGCTTTTCTTTTATAGCCAGCACTCTTTGTTGTAGCATTTTTATGCTGCTACTTATGGCTTCCATTTCTTCCTCTTCATTGTCAGATTCGCTTGCGGCCAATGAAGCGAATTTGTTCCCTTCCCTCACTCCGCCAAGCAGCTTTGCAGTGGTCGTTGGTAGCTTCCTCCTTCTCTTTGTCTTTGGCCTTTGGCTTGAACCACTCGAAGCCTCACCTGACATTTCAGCACCTCACCACAATCCATCACGTGATGTTAATCTAAACAGTTTTACTAAATTATTGGAGCCTAAATCCAATTTGTTTAATGTTTTAGTTAAGTATCACTTCGCACTTATAAGTCGAAACACATTTAAACTCCGCAAAATGTGATTTATCCCCAAAAGGTATGCAATGTACTGGGTCTTAATTACAATAATTTATACTGGGAACTTTCTGCATATCGTTATTATTGGTAATGCAGTGGATAGTTACGTCTCAGAGATCACTCCCTTTTAATCCCGTTAGTCTCCCCACCTCCTCTTGGCAATCTAACCAATGATAAAGGCATTGAATGGCAGAAGCCGCCACCTCCCCCTTTTTCCCGTTACTTCGCCATCTTCCCAATCCCACCATCCAAATATGCATTATCTGTCTGCTTACTCAGGTGAATGATCACGCATACCCCATATGCACACTTTGTACTCCATAGTGCACAATCAGTCCACGCGCTTGGAATAAAGTGACAAGCCAAGAGCAGACAAATTCTTTTCCAACGAAAAAATCATTACGTTTGCAAAAGTGTAGGTATAAGAATAGGTAACAAATGATATGCTAGTTTAGTTTTTTAAGTTTGTAAGTGGAAGTCGGACAATAAAGTTTTTTTTTAAAACAAACCGGTGTTTGCTTCTATAACTGGATTACTGATGTTTTACATTTACCCCTTTTACATATATTATATTTTACATTATCATAAATTTTATTACATACAATATAATTAATTAATCCAATTGTAATCTCGAACATCCTCTCCGGCCGTGAACATAGTTCTCAATGTGTTTCAACCTTTAATTTCGTAAAGTGTCTCTGCCTTCATGTTGGTGCTTTCCTTGTCGATCACCCACAGCCATCTTCTTCTTCGTTTGTTTTGATCATCTTCGTTCGTTATTGATGTTTATTGTGTTGAATAAAAAAAATAAAAAGAATAGAAGAAATAAAGGGTTTTATCCAAACTCTGAAGTTCCTAGCATGGCGATATTGAAAATTGTAAGTATGGTGTGTTGACCAGGTAATTTAAGGTAAATTGACAAATATTTGATTATGCCTTATGTTAGAAATTTTTAAACGATTTAGATTCCAATTTGCGAAATGTAAATTTTGTACCTGGAGAAAAAAAAACTTGAAAAAAGGGCATTAGTGAACATTTTTTGTTTTTTGTGAGAAAAAATAAGTGCATAGTATGAAAAAAAAAAAAATAAATAAATAAAACGGCGGCGCGTTTGTGGAATTGGTATTTAATATGATGTAGAAGCGTGGTGAGTTCCTCAAATGTGTAAGTGTCGGTGCCGATAATCCTTTTAAGGTGGTATTTTATTAATTTCACTCCGGCTTCCCCCAGTCCGCCAAAGTGCGGGACAGTGCAGTGCCACTCTAATCCTTCTTTGGAGATCGTTTCTAAAACACACTCTTCCAATCAAACTTCGTTTTCTCAAATGACTTCTTCAATTCCTTGTTGGCTCCCACAAAGCTCGTCCCATTATCGCTAAATATATGCGAACATAATACTCTTTTCGCTGTAAATCGTCGTAGGGCTGCAATGAACGCGTTTGTAGTAAGGTCGCTCACCAATTCGATGTGTATGGCCTTGGTAGCCAAACACACAAAAATGGCAAAGTACGCCTTGAAGGTCTTGGACCCCCGTCCTTTCCATGATTTTACTTCGATCGGACCTCTGTATTTGACCCCGGAATGCGTAAATGGTTGGGAGATGCGACGTTTTAGCTCGATACCGAAAGCAGATGGTGCAGCTATGTAAATATCTCTTAACACAATTTTTAAATTTCAGGATCCAGTACCTGCTGCGCAAGTTTTCTGTGGTTTGCTGTAGTTCTCTATGAAACGTTCGCAGATGAGCATCAGCAATCAAAAGCTTTGTGAAATGATGATTTCCTTTGAGTATGATTGGGTGTCGTTGATGAAATGGAAGATCCGGCTGTTGCAATCTAGCTCCGACTCGCAAGATACCATCAGAGTCCGTATAAGGGCAGAGCGAGCTTGGGGCTTTGGCCTTCACGTCGGGAGTAAACATGTCTGCCTGTACAAGATTTATGGCGAACAGTGTGGCAGAATGAATTTCGACTGGAGAGAGTAAATTAAATTTTTTCTCGACTCAGGTATGTTTCGTAAATTTGTTATAAATCGTTGACAGTACGCAATGATCCTTATAAGTTTTGTAAGATTAAAGTGTTTTGATATTAGAGTAAAAAAATCATTTTTTACCTAAATCCCCATGTGAGCTTTAATTGAACGTTTCTCCTCGTTTGTAGTTAAGCTCGTCGGTTCTTGTGGACATTGAACCTCCTAAGATTCTCGCAGAATATCTGGACTATTCCAAAAAAAAACTCTGTTAGCATGTAAGGCAGAAGCCGTTGTTCCTCTGTATGTTATATCCGCAGGATTCATTTCGCTGGGAATGTGTTTCCAGCTTTCTGGTCTCACCAGTCGTTGTATTTCGGCTACCCGGTTGTTAACAAAAGTGGCCCACTTAGTTGGAATAGCAGCAATCCACGATATCGAGATCGACTTCGGCGGGTTTATAGTAGGTCGGGTTAGCTAGAGTTAATCCGTGTATGTGTTTCCACTGCTTTGGTATTAGCTCGTGGGCCGAAGAAGGCCAAGAAGGATGTGAAAAGTGTTGACCTGTTGTGTGAACTGTAGATAAATGGGATTGTGTGGGAGTGTATGTGTGTTGGGTGGTGGTGACCGCATTAGGCGCTGCATGTGTTGTGTAGTGTTGCGTATTTGTTGTGTGTGAATTGAATTGTGAGAGTAAAGGGGGGTTAATGTGTAAAAGGGAGTGGTGAAGCTGTTGGCAAAAGTAGCATCGGAGTCTGCTGGGATACTGTTGGGTTGCGTGACTGTATGTTAGGCAATTCTCGCATATGCCGATTTTATTCACGATATTCCTGCGAGACGCAATGTCCATTTTTAAAGGGAAAATTCTAAAAATTCAGGGAAACCTTCAAACTTTGGTAATTCCTATATGTCCCTAGCTTTTATTCCCATTTATTGTGGGAAGTTTTTTCACTAAAAAAAGATAAGGATAACATCCCAATGTTCCACTGGTACGTCGAGATTTTTCAAAGCGTGTCGACATTCCACTGATGTATCTAGTAATTTTTTCAGATGTGCAGCGGTCTCGTGGCTAAACAAGTCACGTTTATGGTCATAGCGAGATGTGAGAATGTTTCATGCTGGTTTATAGTTCCCATTGTCAATGACTAAATGTTGAAGGAGACGCTCGGCTTCACCGCCCAAACTAGATTTCAAATAATGCAATTTCTCAACCTCTGTTTGTGCTTTATTCGTATGTATTAAAGATACAAAAAGATCATGAAATGATCTCCATGATTGATATTCTCCCAAAAAGACTGGTAAATTTATTTTCGGCTGTTTGTAGTCCAGGTAATTTTCTGTAATCCTGTTGAAGATTTCCTCTAATTCATCCTCCTTTCCAGCTTCAATTGAGGATATTACATCGGTGTTATGTTGGGTACATTTCCTCCAGTACGGCAATGCTATTGGAGATGTAATTTTTTGTCCTCTCCTTCGGGGATCTCTTTTCAAAATTTTCCCAATCCTTTTTGATTTGCTTTAGCAAATTCTTTTGGAGCTTCAGAGAGGTACTCATTGTTGAAATCAAGTAAAAATAAAAAAAAAAAATTAAAATGGGAGTTTATTTCAACTTACGTATCTCTTAGATAATTTAAATTGCCGGAGATCTGCAGAAAATTGATTTGGAATCGAAACGTTATCCCAGAAGTGTGTCGTACAGTTATTGCTGATATCCCAACGGAGCCTTTGCGGTAGCAACGGACTCAACGGTGGATGTGCTGTTGCAAAGTAGTCCAACGTTGAGCAGAACTCTTCACTGGAACGGCAAAATGGTCGAACAACGGAGATGAAGGTTATGCTGCGATTTTACTGCAATCTTTTGTTGGCCTTATGTTTTTTAAAACACAATCTAAGAAAAAGGAAGAAATTACACGACGCGGGAAACCGACTTGCACCTTAAAAACAACTCACTGGTAGAATTGTTCTTCACTTTTTATCTATAGTTTCTTTAAGTTAATGTCTAATTTCTTATATCTTATATTATAAATAAATTAACACACATTGATTGATCTACTATCAATCGCAAGGACTCGAAAGACCATGAAAATCGATAAAAGGATTGTTAAATGCTTTATAAATGATCAGCACACGAACCAAGAAAAAAAAAGCGGAGAAAAATTAAACACGTCCTATTCACTTGGTTATAATTTTAAATGTGTGGTTTATCCCCAAAAGGTATGCAATATACTGGGTCTTAATTACAATCAATTATACTTGGAATTTTCTGCATATCATTATTATTGGTAATGCAGTGGATTACTAATGTTTTAAATTTACCCCTTTTTCATATATTATATTTTACATTATCATCAATTTTATTACAAATAATTAATTAATCCAATTGTAATCTCGAATAGGAGGATCGTTTGCAACAAAGAGTGTAATTTAACCTTTAAAATAAATAGTTTTACTTTCGTAACGCAAGTGCTTACTACATAATACTTACATAATATTTTATCATCTACGTCACCCAGATTATCCTCTGTTGTATATCATTCTATACAATGATGGAAACATCTTATGGCTTTTTTCGATTCCTGCAGTGTTTTATCCGCATATCGGAAGAGCTAGCTAAGCAAGTATGTAGAAAGTGTAAATGAATTCTTCCCGAAAATATTCCTTGCTTTATTATTTTTGGGAGGCCTAACGCCACCACCACGAGCAATAGTGAGACAACACAAGAGTTAAACTGATATGAAATATGGCTCTAGCTAGCGAAAATATTTAATTGTGGAGAGTAATAATAATCTCTGAGTAGTTACCATATTTTTGTATAAGCAGTCGTTTTGCCTTTTATTTCCATACATTATCAGTCGATTAATGCTACATTGTACAAATGTTTTGTTAAGATCATTGAACAATGATACGTTTGGTAAACACTGTATCACCACAAGTGAACTCTGATGACTATTGTAAGGAAGTTGTGAGAAAGGCAGAAGTTAACGTATTTTTTTTGTTTTTTTGTATATCTGGGATATCAAATAAGCTAAGCCATAGAGTTGTAAAAAGGTATTGACGAGCTTTTTTAAGCATGAGCAATTTTAATACGACCAAAAGTTGAGGCAAAAATTACTACAATGTCCCGAAGGTAGTAACAGTTTCGTTCGCCAAAAATATAAAAAATTCTAACTCATCCTCCATCCCGACGCTCACTTATAATGACATTCCAGGTGTCAGCTCTTCTTTGGACAAGGCCAGTCTGCTTGCTGTGCGATTTGTGGCCAGCTCAACATTCCCAGATTGTGCTTTGTCTCCAACTACACTTGAGTGCATTGAAACTTCAATGGGACAAATCCACTTTCATACTCGTGTAGTAAGAAGACTATTTAAAGATCTTAACATTCACAAATCCGTTGGTCCAGATTTTATATCTCTCCATCAGCTACAGAGGTGTGCTTTTTTGCTTGCATACCACTGCGTATCTTTTTTTTATCAATGAACTTTCGATTCTTGTCTACTACTTCTAATCTAATATATTCCTTTGCTGCCGGCAATACTCTCTGCTTTTCATGTTCGTTCTGTGACTCACGTCCCTGCTCTTTAGCTGTAGAACGGAATTGACAGCGTATATTAACAGAATAACTAATTGGAGAACCACCAACAGAGTAAAGTGTAATGTTTCCAAAACACAATTATATCTGTTGTTGTTAACGCGAAATTTAAACACCCAGACATTGTAGAAACCGAAAAATTTTCCATTCTCTATTAGATTACATATTCTGTGTCCTCAAAAATGCTACGAAGTATCTACGTTTTCTCACGCGATGTACGAAATACTTCACTCCTTTGACCTATCTTCTTTCACATACATAAGGCATTTCTCCGCCTGAAATTGGAGTGCAACGTCCACATCTGATGCACTTAAAACATCACATCTTCCCTGATTTTCCTTTGATTGCGCTGTGTGCAAGCATTTTAAGGTTACTCAAATCCCTTAAGCGCCCGCAAATTATAGAAAAAACACGGGTCGAATGTGGTCATCACTAACGCTCTTCCTAATAGTTTTTCAGTTTATTAAAATAAAATTAAATTTTACAATTATGAAGGTTTATATATAGGGATAAAATACATCTTACACGTAAAGTTTTAAATACCAACCATCAATCTTACACTTTAGGACTTTTTCCTAGCAGATGGAAATAGCAATTTTCCAGCATGTCCCTAAGATCGGCGAATCTGATTCTCTTTCCTCCTACAGACCCATTGCACTCACGGCCCTTTCCAAGGTCATGTTAACGCTGATAGAACGTCAACTCATGAAATGTCCCGAAACACGAAATTTTCTCAATGGCGGGCAAAATGGTTTTCGTAGCAACGGGTTCACTGGTGATTTGGTGGCATGTCTTACCGTAAAGTGGAATGGAAATCTACGTCAGATAGTTGCACTTGCTATTTCTGACGCATTTTACAGAGATTGGCATCAGAATCTTGCCTGGTGCATTTAGGATTGACGAGTCTCTTTTTAATGGATTAGAAATAACCTTTCGGAACGTTCAATTGAAAGATAGCATATATTAAGCACATTAAATTCCGATATGAGCAGCATATCTAGTTGGAAAACTGCCAACAGGGTGGAAGTAAATGCTTTTAAAACACAATGTTGTCTGCTGTCGCTTTATAAAAACGACATGACAACTCACGTTGGAATGACAACGTATTCACAAAAAATGCTACGAAATATGTAGGTTTTCTCAAGCGATATAAGAAATATTTCACCCTTTCTTTTTTTTTTAAAGTCCTTAATATGCCAAAGTATGTGTTAAATTTTTCGGAAAATGGGACAGAAAGAGAAAGAAAGATGTTTTAGCTCTGTGGCTATTTCGCTCCATGGGTGGCATCCAACATTTAATGGCGAGACTAAATTATTAGTGTAAATTGACTTGATGTATTTGGGCAACCATTCATTTCGCGAGATTTAAGCTGTGTAGCTTGAATCGTGCACAAATTATTTTTATTCAAATCTTGCTTTCAACTTAAACTTCTGCATCAAATCAGTTTTTTCCAAGGTATAACAGTTCGCTCAAACATCTAAGGCTCAAATCAGCTTACAAGCGTGAACGCGACCCTTATACCAATTGGTAATTTTGGCTAAATTCTCTTAACACACCGCAGAGAATTTAAGGCAGTGCAATATCTCCGTCTTCCTTTTTCTTTTAACCTGGATTTCACTGCTTGGACATCTGCTGCGTAGGTCAAACTTTTTTTTTTGCCGTACTTAGACCACGTTTCAGCCTTTGGTTAATTATTTTACAAATTCTAGCCTAGCCTCTCTGCATTTTTTTTTTTAATTTTTGCTATGGCACAGTAATGGACTTAAGCCATAAGTACCAGTGGAGTTTATAGCTGTTCTGAACATCACACGTGCCCTTGGAAAAAAAGCAAAAATCAAAAAACAAAGCGTATACGAGGTAAGCATTTTCGATTACTCAGTGAACATATATGTATGTACTTAACCAACTTCGCAGACACATTGACTTTTGGAGAGATTTTTGAAGGTTCCAAGAGAGTCTATTTCATTTGTGGATATGTCGCAAGGTTATTGTGCGGAAAACTAACCCACTGGTTTCAAATTAACCTCCAACTGTCCATGTGAATGCCCCAAAATATGTTGAGCGTGTTAAGCACATAACCTACATACATATGTAGGTATGAGTATGTATGAAAAAGCTAGGAAGTAAACCACCGAATAAAAGTTAAAATATATGAGAAAAAAAAATAGTAATAATAAAAAAACCATAAAGCCATTCGAGAGTAATTTCACCTCTAGTACATATCAGTGTGTTTCTTTGTAAATTCTATACACGGATTTAACGTCACCTCAAAATCCGTTATGCACCTAGCTGATCGGAATTAACTGAATACATCCCCTAACCAAAACATTTGCAGTCAAATCCTTCATCGCGTATAAAAGAATTGATTTGTAATTCAATTATAAAGTATAATAACTTGATTTCTTAGTAGTGATAAGATTAATGAATACAAAAAAATATATATATAAAATTTGTTAAAAGCCAAGGAAAAGTGATAAATTAATATTAATCAATGAAAATTATAAAGAGATACGCAATCCGTATGCTCCTGAAATTTGTGCACAAAATTCATCGACCGGGATATAAACGTGAATACCTAACTTTTGGTTTACTTTTCACTGGTTATTCACATAATTTTCAAACTTATTCATTTCACATATTATCTTCTTAAAACTTGAATATATAACTTTGCCCTAACATACTTGAAATAATAATTACCTAAATATTTAATTTTTTTTTATGATTTTTATATTTAATATTAATATACGAACACCTTAAAATATATCATAAATTTGCTCATACGAGTACTATGCAATACACACATTTAAATACATAAAACGATATCAAATTTTTTTTATCTAAATCACAGGCTATCGATTTTGACTCCTAAGAAATTAAATAATTCAATCAGGTTTATACGTTGGTGTTGGTGCTTATACGTTGGTGTAATTTATTGAAATTAAAGGCATCATCAGATATCAATCTGGCAAATATGCAGTATGCAGCAAAAGTCTTGATACCACAACCCAAGTAAGGTTTTCAACTGGGGCTTCGACGTTATAACATGTTTGAGTAAGCGTTTCTTTAAATGATCCCAAAGGTGCTATATTGGGTTGAGATCCAAGCTTTGTGGTTGTGTTACAAGCAAGTGAGGGGCTCTATGTATCACCCACATTTTTACAATTTCTGCGACATGTTTGGTATCATTGTCCTGTTGAAATTAAAAATCGTTGGCAATTCCCATTTTTTGTGCACTTTGAAGCAAGTTTTCTTGCAGTACACTTCCTTTTTCATGATTTTCATGAACGTGGACATATAGCACAATACCATAACACCAACACCTCCGTGCTTTACTTTGACTCGTCTGAAAAAATTACTTTATCCCAGAAGTCGAAACCTTTATACTTGAATTCCTTGGCACAGTCCAATCTTTTCTTTTTATTTGTTTCGCTGATTAAAGGCTTTCTTCTAACAGTGCAGGACCTATACCCCTTTCTTTGTATGCACCTGCGTACTGTGTCAGCTGAAACAATTGTATATAGAGAATTCTCTAGCGTTGTGGCTATATCTTTGGCGCACTTTCAAGAGGATTTCCTTGAATAATTTTCTCAATCGCTCGTTCACCTCTAGCCATTAAGGCCCGAGGACGCCCAGATCTGTTTTTTTCTTTCGATTCTGTTGATTACTTTTTGAATAGTAGGCTTATTTCTTTGAATTATTGCAGCAATTTATAAATATGATTTTTTTTTATGATAATTTTTCTTTCTTCTATTGTTGATTCTTTTCTCCCCGCATCGAAGATCGTCATATTCTGACAGACAATCCTTACCGCTTAAAATTTACCGTTATTTTTGCAAAACAACATGCATAAACCAAGAGTATCAACACTTTTGATGTGTTATTTTTGGATGCAACGGAACATTTTTATTTATTTATTGTTTTTTTTTTTTGAATGAATTGTTTGGTTTTTAATTTTTGTATTTTAAAATTGACAAATAAACATATATTATGAGCAAAGAAACAACTTGTTTGTAGGCGTTCAATAACATAATATCCTCCGATGAAGAGAAACTGGTTGGGCTATCAAGACTTTTGCTGCATACTGTATCGGGCGGAGGATGCCAAGTTTAGAAATAATTTATTTCTAAACGGAATGAATTTATATACGAACACAACCAGCTTTCTTGCGGAAGCTTGGATATTCAACTTGTATTAGAGAAACTTCCTTTGCGCAATAGAAACTCTTAATAAAATCTTACATATGTCACAATTGGTTGAAGTCTACTTGAAGTGAAAAGTCAAGAATAACGTCATGAATTCAAACATACTTTGCTTTCAAAAGAGTTTGAGTTCAATTTCATAATTTTCGTATATCGTTTTGAGTCATTAGTGAAAATAACCTAATAATCCAAAACGTCCAAATAAAATAAGTTGATCAAAATCTTAACCAATTAAAGTTTTACTAATTTATAAAATTTACGTAAAATGAACCTTTATTAACTTGTTAATATTTCAAACACTTTATTCTAGTAAAAATTTCAACGATCATTTTTAAAATTTTCTTTTACTACCCAACCAAGAGGAACCATAACGCGTTCTCGAACCTTACGCAATAATCTTGACACACCTCTTAATAGGTTACCTAGCAATTATCAAGCGGTACAGCACACTCCTCCAAGTATGACATTGTCACCTAATTGTCTCTCTGAATGTAATAACGCAAATAATTCAAATATTGTGTCTACAAATAGTGGACATACACAAACTGCTTGCACGACTACTACTATAGCAAGCGTTACACTTCCAATTACCTCTATAATAAGCGATACAAACACTGTTGAGAAGCAACTCCCAATGCCTACTGGTAACCAACAAGTCGATAATTTTGTTAATGCTGCACATGCAAATATGACAAATGCTGCCAGCAACATTCGATCAGCTGATCGTCTCTTAAATATTTTACAAAATCAGTTCATCCCCAGCAACCCACCAAAGATAAAACAGCTGGATGAACACATCAAGAAAATTGTGAATGAAGCATTAGAAAATTTAATTCCTACTTTGATTACAAATAATATAGAGAAAGCAATCCAGCTTTTTATGAACTTACAAATGAACAACCGTGACCCAATTCTCATCCCATCCGCAATCGCTCAAAGCAAACAACCTCTTAATAACTCTTCACGTGCTAACCCTTTGATTGGTGATTTTCAAAATCACAAGATAGTTTGGGGTTTAATAAAATGTGAGCTTTGGTAAAACAATTTTTAAGTTAACGAAAATGATTTTGAAATCATAAAACAGCTCATGGACAGGAGACAATTACCTCGGTAAATTTTCGAAGAGTTTTTCAATTCTATTCTGCAGCTAAGAGGTCAATTCCGACAGCCGATTAGAGATCAAGATCTTATTCAAATACTCCGATATATAATCCCAAAGCTAATGCAATTTATATATCCCATGAAAATGTACTCCCTCGAGAATTTCAAAGATGAGTGTAATAGAATGGAACGAATGCTGAATTCGCGATTCATCTTACAAAATAGGACTATACCCTATCGTTCAATTCACGAACTCGAATGAATAAGTGTTTTCGTTATCATCGGGTTTACTAAAATCAATGTTTTAGCAATTTTAAACACTTGTTGAATTCTTATAAATACTCATATGCAAAAGAAACCATTTTCACCGAAGATTTCAAAGTGTTTGGAAGTAGAAGTGAAAATAGATGGGATGCTATTTTTGGGGGTGATAGAAGCGAGTAATAGTTCATGGAGTTCACCAATTGTTCTTATCAGGAAACCAGGTAAAAACAGACTTTGTTTAGACTCTCAGAAGGTGAACTCTCTAACGAAGAAAGACGCTTATCCTCTTCCTCATATAGAGGGTTTGTTGAGCCTTCTCAAAGATACACATTATATCAGTAGTGTGAATCTTAAGGATGCTTTGTGGCAAATTCCGATACAGGAAGAGTCCAGAGAAAAACAGCCTTCACTGTGCCAGGAAGACCACTCTATCAATTCACTGTCATGGCTTTTGGGTTGTGCAATGCTGCTCAAAGGATGTGTCGACTAATGGATAGAGTGATTCCCAGCTCACTGAGAGAACAAGTTTTTGTATATCTGGATGATTCGTTGGTCATGTCCAAAGTTTTTACTAAACACTTATAAATTTTAGAGAAAATTTCAGAGTGCTTGCGAAACTCAAACCTAACAATTAATGTGGAAAGGTTTGGTTTTTGTTGTAGAGACTTAAAGTACTTAGAGTACATCGTCGGAGAGGGTCATATAAAACCAGACCCTAAGAAAGTGTCTGCAATCAAGGATTTTCCGGTGCCAACATCTATGAAGCAAGTGCGAAGATTTCTTGGCATATGTGGTTGGTACCGAAGATTCATCCGGAATTTTTCTGCCATCGCGGGTCCACTCACGGATACCCTTAAGAAAAGCAAAACCTTTGCTATGACTCCTAATGCCATAAGGTCCTTTGAAGCTCTAAAATTAGATTTTACAAAAAGGTTCACTATCCAATGTGATTCATCAATCCTAGGCGGTGTTCTTTTTCAATACGATGATGAGAATAATGAGAAGCATATAGCATTTTTCTCTGAAAAACTTAACGAATGTCAACGCAATTATAGCGTGACTGAACAGGAGTGCTATGCGGCTGTGCAAGCAGTTAAAAAGTTTTGTCCATACATTGAAATATCACCTTTTATCATTGTGACCGATCACGCCAGCCTTAAATGGTTGATGGAGCTTAAAGATTTAAGTGGAAGATTAGCACGCTGGTCGCTGAAACTTCAAGCGTTCTCCTTTGACATCTAGCGTAAAAAAGGGGCACAGAATATTGTTTCCGATGCATTTTCCCGGGCTTTCAATGAAGAACTTTTTAACGTTGCTAGGACTTCCTTTTGCATCGATCTCGATTCAACTGAATCTAAGACACATGAATATCGAGATCTCATAGAAAAGATTAGGACTAATCAGGACAAGTTACCAGAATTAGATATACGAAATGTAGTTATTTTCAAAAAGATAGCTCAGAAAGACGAAAATAGCCTGCTTTCGGAATTCCAATGAAAGTTATGGGTACCTGAAAAATTAACACAGTCTGTGATAGAAATGTGTCACCAGCCTCCAAACTGTTCCCACGGAGGAATGCTGAAAACACCTTCTAAGATTTAAGAACTTTACTTTTGTCCAAATATGACAAACCAGGTGCGCAATTTTATTCACAACTGCATAAAATGTAAAGAAAACAAATTGCCTAGTATGACATTAAGTCCTCCAATGGGATCTCGTCAAGAAATTCATCGTCCTTTTCAAAAATTTTACCTAGATTTCATGGGACCATATCCCAGATGGATTGCTAAAAGCAATGCGTAAAGTCATAACAAGCGCAGTAGTTGAATATTTAGAACAAAACGTATTCCATCACTTTGGAGTGCCAGAGTTTATTCATAGTAATAATGGTCAACACATTCAAAGATTTTCAGCAATTTCTTGAAAAATACGGGTACATTCATATCCGAAATGCAGTCTACTCTCCACAAGTCAATGCGTCGGAAAGAGTAAATTAGTCCATTTTAGTTGGAATCAGGATGCAACATATACTCGCAAACATCAAAAATACTGGGACAGGCATCTTTCCGAAATCCAGCAGGCTTTGTGTATTTCTGTTCATCAATCCACGGGGACAACCCCATATTTTTGCTTTTACGGTCAACACATGTGTACATATGCAAATGTATTTGAATTTGAATGCTCTTGTAGATGGAGATATGAAATGCCTACCACCCAGCAATAAACTAGATATCATAGGAGACAAAGTGAGAGATAACATCAAAACCGCTTATGAAAAAAATGGAAAAATCTATAATCTTCGTAGCTCAAAGAGATCATTTAATGCCAGAGAAATTGTATTCAGAAGAAACTTTACAATGAGCAATACGTCGAAGCAGATTAATTTAAAATTATGTCCTAAGTTCATAAGATGCAAAGTAGTGAAGTCAATTGGAAACTTTATGTATGAAATAGAAAACATGGATGGGAAAACTATTGGAACCTACCACGCTAAACATGTACGCAAGTAATTTTGGCAAGATATTAATATGATATGTCTTAGTCCATATTATGTTCGCTATGCTCAGGGCCATGGGTCGACTTGCGCATAGTTAATTTTTTTATTAGCAGAGACATATGGGATCAAGGTTCTTCGTGTCTTTCCAAGCCAGTAAATGACTTTCAAATGCACGATTTTGTAGTGTGATCCGTGCAGAAATTCTACATCAAATCAGTTTTTTTTAAAACGTATAACAGTTCGCTCAAACCGGCTTTAAGCGTGAATGCGACCCTTATACCAATTTGTTAATTTTGGCTTAATTCTCTAAACACACTGCAGAGTAAGGCAGTGCAATATCTCCTTCTTCCTTCTTCTTTTAACCTGCCTTTCACTGCTTGGACATCTGCTGCGTAAGTCAAACTTTTTTTTTTTTACCGTACTACAAATTCTATTCTAGCCTCTCTGCATTTTTTTTTAAATTTTTTCTATGGCACACTAATGGACTTAAGCCATAAGTACCAGTGGAGCTCATAGCTCTTCTGAACATCACAAGTGCCCTTGGAAAAAGAGCAGGAATCAACAAAAAAAAAAGCGTATACAAAGAGATAAGCATTTTGGATTACTCGGTGAACACAAATGTATGTACTTAACCAATTTCACAGACACGTTGACTTTAGGAAAGGTTTTTCAAGGTTCCAATAGGGTCCATTTCATTTGTGGATAGGTCGCAAAGGCTTTTGTGCGGAAAACGAACCCACCGGGTTCAAATTAACCTCCAACTGTCCATATGAATGCCCCAAAATATGTTGAGCGTTTTGAGCACATAACCTACATACATATGTTGGTATGTGCAGAGATGAAAAAGCCAGGAAGTAAACCACCGAATAAAAGTTAAAATATATATATATATTAAAATATATAAAAGAAACATAAAGCCATTCGAAACTAATTTCACCGCTAGTACATATCAGAGTGTTTCTTTGTAAAGTGGATGTAAAATGGATTTAACGTCACCTCAAAATCAGTTATGCGCCTTACTGATCGGAATTAACCGAATACATCCCCTAACCATAGCATTTGCATTCAAATTCTTCATCGCGTATAAAAGAATTGATTTGTAATTGAATAATTTTTTTTTGTTGCCAATAAAAGCACAATAACTTGATTTCTTAGTAGTGATAAGATTAGTGAATACAAAAAGAAGTATATATATAAATTTGTTAAAAGCCAAGAAAAAGTGATAAATTAATATTAATCAATGAAAATTATATTGTGCACAAAATTCATCGACCTGGATATATTAAAAACGTGAGTACATAACTATTGATTTACTTTTCACTGGCTTATTCTAATAATTTTCAAACTTAATTATTTCACATATTATCTTCTTAAAACTTACATATATAATTTTGCCCTTACATACTAACATACTTGGACTTGGAATAATAATTACCTAAATATTTAATTATATTTCGTACATTTTTTTTTTTTGATTTTTATATATAATATTATTATACAATACACTTCCACCTAAATTACGGCCACCCAAAACAGGAGTACATTGCCCATATCTGGTCAGGTGTTTCTAAGACCTCTTTGCACTTGTTAGATAGTATCGAAAATCGTGCGATAAAACTCATAGGTGGTGGCAATATTACACAGTTAATCGACATCCTCGAGAACAGGTGTAACGGCTCCTATCTCACCTTGTTATGTCGCTATTTTGACCACTTATGTTCCACCGAAATTGCCAGTAGCATATTGTCCCTTAAAACTTTTAACCGTAAAAAACGTTTCGCTTTCAATGTTCATCAGTACACTCTCAAGCATACCTTCGGACGTACTCTGGACGTCTTCCGGTGATAACTGTACATTCCATTCCTATCGAATATTCTCCTTAAGACTTGTTGCCATGAATCCGCGACTTTAAGTAACTTTTAAGAAAGAAGTCTGGGATGGTTAAATCGGGCGATTTTGCCGGCCATGCCAAATCACCAAAACGGGTGATTACGCGATCAAGAAACGCTTCCTTCGCAATATCCATTGTGACTCGTACTGTGTGAGCGGTTGCACTGTCTTGTTGAAACCACATGTTTCCCAAGCCCTGCTTATCCATTTCCGGCAGTAAGAAGTCGTTTATCAGTGACCGTATTGCCGATGGCGTCCTCAAAAAAATACGGCCCATTCATACCTCCCGCGTGAACGCCGCACCCCACAGTGGATGTGAGTGGATGTACTGTCTTTTCGTGCAGCACATACAGATTTTCAGTGCCCCAGAAATGAAGGTTCTTCTTATTGACGTAACCGCTTAAGTGGAAATGCGCCTCGTCTCTGACGATCAGGAGGCATTAACTGATGCATTGTTTGCACTTTGTACGGAAACATGTGTAAGTCTTTCACTAAAATTCGCTGTAGGTTTCGTATGGTGATGCCCAATTGCGTGGCTCATCGTCTGGTTGATGTTTCGTTGTTATCAGCGACATCGGCAGCTACAGCCTTGATATTATAGGTCAAACGACCAGTTAAGTGGCGGCCACGCTCTGCATAGTCAATCGCGACACGATAATTTGTCAAAAACATCGAAACAATTATTCCACGCTCTTGCGGACTAGCACTCCATTGCTTATCTGTTTGTATACTGCAGCTGGCTAGTTCACAAATGTCAAATTGCAAAATGTCAATCATTTGCAAAAATTATATCATCTTCCGACAGGGTGACTAATTTGTAAAAGAACAAATGGGGGTAGTCTGCACTCTACCCCCACTGCCTTATGTACTATCATACATAAAGTGTTTATTAGAAGAACTGGTTAGAACTTTCCAATATTTAACTTGTACGAATAAATAATAAGCTGCGTATGTACAACCATTTAGTCGGTATTGAATGAAAAAAGAAAATAAGTAAGCATTGGGAAGAATTTTAAAAAAAAATCTAAATTTAAAATAAACTTTAATAGCGTATTATTTTGGACCGCCACTCAATGATTATGTCAACACCAGAAGATTTACACTCACTAACTACATAACAACTGCAGTCTATTTTGAAGAGTCGTAATCTTCCAATTAGATATAATTTAAGGGGGTATTCTAGCCTATCGGCGGTTTTTGAAATTCTATATATTTTTATTATCCAATTTTGATCATTTGTTTATTTTAAGATTACATAAAAAATTTACCGAAAAAAAAACTCAAAATTCACAAAATTATGAGTTCAAAAGGTGGGGAGAGGGGGGTCCAAAAAAATGGGTGTCCTGGCGTGCATGATTTCAACCCTTCTGAAGCCTAAAAGGATTCTTAATTAGTATAGATGCCGTTTTAGCCCGAACCTTGAAAAAGTCGAAATAAAAAAATTTCACAAAATGGCGGCCGTTTGAAAGAAAATTTTTTTTTGGCATGTTTTTTTAACAATTTTTAGCTATATTTTTCAAAATAGTAATATTAAAAAATCTTAGCGTGTTTGAGGCGATAAAGGAATGTTCAAAGAATATTTACACCAAATTTTAAATAAATCGGTTCTTTAAAACTTGAGATATAGTGCACGCCAACTCGAAAAAAGTAGTTTCGAGAAAAACAAACAGTTTTGATTAAAACAAGTAGTTTCGAGAAATACGCGTTTAAAGTTTTGAGACAAAGTTGTTCCGGTCAGAACCGTAACTAATTGAAATTTTGAAAAATCCTTTTAAGTGCATATTTTTGAATGCCTAAACTTTGCATATATGAAAAAAAAAAATTTAATTGGATAGCCAAACGGGAAAGGTGTTTCTCATCTTAGGTCTGAAGAAGATTCCAGCGATTCTGGTAGTTTTGAAAGTCAAGAAAAGATAGCACTATATCCGGAAATTGAGGGAGAACTAGGAGACGAGTCAAAAGTATTTAAAGTCGAGGTTACTAGGGTAAGAGGAAATCCGCAACAAACAAAATAGTTATCAAAGCAATGACAGTAATATTGCAAAAAAATTACGGAACCCAAAATCCAAATACTGCAGACTTGAAAATAGAGCTAGGTCAGATTACCTTTAAGTTTAAAGACATTATAACTATCAATGATGTTCAAAAGTACTTTTACGGAATGTGTCGTCAAAATTGTTTGAAATCAATATTTAGAAAAGAATTTGGTCAAAGAGAGATCGAAAACGTTCATAAGATTCTTCAAACAAGGAGACATGTGAGCAACGAGACGTTTCTCAAGAATTTTTGTAATATGAAAAAAATATCGGCTAGAGTTACATAAATTTACATATATTAAATTATATTGTAATTTATATAATTGATTTATACTAAACAGGAGCAAATTTAATGAGTCAAAGAATATTACTGAACTTAAAAAAATCGTTAGTTCTATAAACGGATGAAAGCTGAGTAGTCACATCATCACAAAAATACATAATCCTGCGAAAAAATTTACGGAACCCAAAATCCAAATACTGCAGATTTGAAAATAGAGCTAGGTCAGATTACCTTTAAGTTTGAAGACATTGAATAACTATCAATGATGTTCAAAAGTACCTTTATGGAATGTGTCGTCAAAATTGTTTGAAATCAATATTTAGAAAAGAATTTGGTCAAAGAGAGATCGAAAACGTTCATAAGATTCTTTAAACAAGGAGACATGTGAGCAACGAGACGTTTCTCAAGAATTTTTGTAATATGAAAAAAATATCGTCTAGAGTTATATAAATTTACATTTATTAAATTATATTGTAATTTTTATAATTGATTTATACTAAACAGGAGCAAATTTAATGAGTCAAAGAATATTACTGAACTTAAAAAAAATCGTTAGTTCTATAAAGGGATGAAAGCTGAGTAGTCACATCATCACAAAAAAACATAATCCTGCGAAACAATTTATAAGTATTAAGAATAATACTTGATGGAATATGACGGAATTTCTGTAGGTTTCGGTGATCATTGCACCCTTGGCGCAGTTCTTCTTGGAAATCAGATCGATATTGAGAATTATGATATTCTCTGCCACTTCGTACCGGGCGCTTGATTTCACATGAAATTTTGTTGGGAAAAAATTTTATTATGCTTGTAAAGTAAGCGATTGAGAATGGATTACCAACAATTTATAAGAAAATTGACGAAACAGAAAACCCATTAGCTAGCATCAACTTTATCAAAAAAATTTAGATTCTAAATCCCTTCAAGAGAAATGAAATACTATAATGGATGGAACTGATTTCAGCGTAAGAGCCACGACGACCAAGTACATCGTAGTTCACTATCACATGAACCACGCCCACTCACATTTTGGGCGACGAAAAATTACTATATCAGAGACCTAGGCGTTTAAATTGTTCGTAGTGCTTGTTTACAATTTCTGCGTTTGTAATGAAATCAGAACTTTATTCTTTTTTTAACTGTACCATAGACAAGGATATCTGTAGTTAAACAGTAATGTCTATATACAAAAAGCAGAGTAATTTGTGTGGCAGAGTGGCTTTGAATTTTATTTACGTTTGAAGTTGGGTTTTCTGATCAGTTAATAGCTTATGCTATTCAATGAATCTCTACGTTGGTTTATGCATTGATTCTGCCCCTTTAATTGCTTTGGGATTTAATAATGCCTAATATCGACCCTAACAGGATTTAAAAGAATTTTTTTATTGTGAATCTCGGTATGTGAGAGATACCGAAAATGTATGAATGGATTAAGGGCAAAAAGTTATTGCTTCATGAACTTGTTCAGAAAGGATCTCGCTAGCGTACATCATCTTGTTTTGAATTGCAAAAAAGGCTGTTCTTTTTTAAGCAAGAGGTAATATTTCTTAGACATATCATAACGAACAAGACTATCAGGCCTTCCCAAGAGAAGATTCTTGCCATCGAGGTAAGTCAGTCCTTAAAAATATAAAATCTATGATGCAGTTTTGGGTGTAACAGCTTATTTGAGAAAGTTTACTTCAGAGTATGTAGATGTAGCGTAACCACTTTTGGATTTAACGAAAAAAGGTTATAGTTTTGTATGAGGTCCTTCAGAAGCTACTGGTTCTAACCATCTCAAAGAGATCCTATGTGCTGATCCAGTCCTGAAGTTTTTCAATCATAATCTCCGAACATAGATGCATACAGATGCAAGTAAGAACGGCTATAGGCGGAAATAACGATGTCAAAGGCACAAAGAAGGTATAAGCTGTGTGCTACATGAGCAGCTTCGAGCGTTCACGATATCGATGGAAACCTACGGCACTTCTCTTCACCAATAAGCACGTTAAAATAGCTTAAGAAGGGTGGACACGAAACCTTGTAAAGAGATACGAGGGAAATAATACAGAATGCCAAAAACTCATTTAAACAATTTTAAGGAACTCCAAGCTAATACAAACGCCAAATGGCGTCGAGCGCTTCTGTATCGTGTGACACAATGCAAATAACACAAGGATTTTGCGTAAAATGTGATACCGGTAACGGAAAAGGGAATCAATATCAACCCTCTCAAGAGACGCTAAAATAAATCGTACCATAAGAAGTGTAAAATATAACTGTCTCGACTGCCCCGATGAAATCACCTTCAGGAGTTTCTGAACAATTTCACTGGCAGAGCTGCTATTACTATTGAAGGCTCCTCTTCTGCTCGAGCACACTCCTGGAAACTTTAAAACCAAAACTTATCACCAAATCTGTAGAAAAAGTTGTCGACTCAAGATCCATCAATATGTCATCTTGTTTTTCCTTTCTGATAATGAAATCGTTTTCATTTACGAGTTGCTCTTCTCTTTTTAAAGTGCAAACCACGGAGTTGTGCGAATCCCGGTTTCAATTTATTCAATTAAGTTATAGTGACACTAGAAGCATATTATTTCTATTTTTAGATAAGTATGTGCTGTTCCAACAGACAAAAGGCCTGTGTACATCGAACACTGAGCTAGGAATACGTATGTAAATATAATAAGAAATCTAAACTGTCTAGATCGAACGGCAAAATTTACACGGAACGTAGCAATGATTTGATTTAATGATTTAATGATTTGTTGTTGATTTATAGCAACAAATTCCGAAAATGACAATTATTTGAGAAATAATGTTGATAAAAAAGTAAGTGTACAGAGTAACGTGATCATAAGCGGGTTCAGAATCCTAAGGACAGAATTTTCAGTCAAATCTGACGACAAATCTCCCTGCAAATGCAATTGGTATTTCCGTCAGTCACTTTCAATACTTACTTAAAACTTGTTGATGAATTGACCACCGAAAAGAAAGGTCAAAATAAATTTATACAATATTAAAGCAATTAGTTCGTGTTTTCTTTTTTTTTTTTTGTATTAATATCTTAACCAATTGACTAGATCCAGTGGCGCCGGTCGTCTTAAATTTAAATATAATTAATATTTAAAGGAATAGTCCACGCAAAGTTTGCTAATTTCAACGCGAAATATATGATCCTCTTGTGATGGATTTTAGGGATTTAGACAGTGTAAAACAAAAAGAAAGTCAATACGTATAAGACATTGTGAACGAAAAAATCCCAACTAAGTGCGCGCTTTGCAATTGTGCGGTGAATCAGTTTTATTAAAGTCGCCATAATACTTATTTGGTGCAGCGAGAGAGCAACGCAGAAAGAACAGGTGCTATACTATACATCTATCATTATAAATTACAATAATAAAAATAAATAAACTATTGTTTTTTATTGATTTTAATATTGGCAAAATGAGTAAGCGCAAATTAGGAACGATACAGTTGATTCAGGTAGAATTAGAAGTCGAGGTCTATGCAGATCTTGCAAAGATTAATGAATTTGTTCATATGAATGGGGTGTAATTATTTATGTTAGAAAAAATTTTCGATGAACCCAGGGAGCTTCATCAAAAAATTAATGCCTCTCTCAGTGAGAAAACTAAAATAAAGTATATGGAAGCTCTTACTTTTCATCTTCCAAAAAAACTCTATTTTAAGTACTTGGCTGATAAGGATCAGTTGTCCACCAACAATAGTCATAACTAGTTACAAAGTCCGCTAAACAATTCAACGACGCTGTATACGATAAGGTGATGATACCAAAACCAAAATCAATCAAAAAAACGAACTTCAAGCTAAACGAAATAATGAAGACGCGATGCTGGGAACGTCGATGTCCTTAGAAAATATTCCTCCACTGAAGTTCCTAAAAACGAGAAAAGCCTGGTTTCCAAAAATTAACAATTTATTATTTAATAGATTACCAATAAATGCTGTTGCTGCTGTGGTCAAGATCCAAGTGGCACAGAAATTGGCCGACCGACATCTTTACCAAAGGAACATTTTGCGTATAATAAAATGGTGTGCGTGCGCACTGTTAGGTAATCTTAACAAATTACGATAATATATAGAGCAAATAGTTAATGGTTTTAATTTAAATTATGTGATGTAATATAAGAGCGTTCTCAAAAGAGCGTTTGTGGCAAGTCACTCACGAGCTCTAGATGTGTGGCTTTTGACACTAAGCACACAAACAGCGATACGTAACCCTATGAAAAGGTGGATTTTCGTCCCGATTTCACTTTTAGCGTTATATGTCCCGCGTTAGTTTACTTAGCGGGTTTACTTTACTCTAGTCGACTGCGAGGGAGACTTCCCATCAGTTGCGTAACTGTGTCCTTACATTAGCGAAAACAGGGAATACACTCGTAGGTGATCTTGCGTATCAAGTTGCGACATCCGAGCACCCACTACTTTTGACGGATAAGCGGGAATGAGGTCGAAACTCCAGGATGCAGGTATTATTGGGTGTTTTGTGTTTTTTGAATTCGTCCTCCGATCCGTAGAATGTTTTTCTGATCTAAAAAGGGAGCGAGGTTTAATAGCTGCTTAAGTATCGTTGAAAAGTAGAGTTAATAATGGTTATAATATAGTCACCGAAATAGTGGAATACTGTTTTCTTGGCATCGTAGGTAACCCGATGAAGCTTTCTCTGTTTTGCGACATCTAGCGATGAAGCGTTAAAGTGTTGCGACAGTTCGAAAAAGTATGTTCCAAGATGAGACTCCTTGTCGTTGGTCGTGAGGTAGGATTGTTCTGGAACCCTTTTTGCTTCATTCGCGCACATAGGTGCTTCTTCCACTTCCTTAACGATTTGCCAAGTATCGACATCTTTACGAAGTCAAGCAGGGCCCGTCCACCAAAGAGAATGCGATATCAACTAGGAAGGCGGTATTCCGCGTGAGGCACAGTCTGCTGGATTGCATTCCATTTGCACGTGAAACCACCTATTTCTGGGTATAATTTCCAGAATTTCTGCTGTTCGATTCCCTGTGAAAACATTCCAATACTATCTTGGAATCCGACTATATTGCGAATCTTATTTTTAATGATTTCTGCACCGAATCAAGGAATATAGCGAGTTGAAGAGCGGCGCAGAGCTCTGAACGAGGAATGCTTAACACTTTAATTCACGAATGCGCTTCAGTATCTAACGAAATAGGGTTCACAGAAAGGGAGTCAGAACCTTCACGTAGCTCGGTACAATTACTTTGCCATTTACTGAGTTTTATCCCTTTCGTAAGGAGTTCAATTAAGGATTTCTTTTTGAGAACAGCTTCAGATAATGTGTCACCGCCCGAGACAACGTCATCGACATAAAAATCATTTAAAACAATTTCCGAAGCGATTGGATACTTTTCAGCGTAATAGCGCGCGGCTTGTATCGATAAATATTACGCACAAGATGTTCCGTACATACCCGTGCGTAAGCTGAAGTGTTACAACGGCTCGGGGCATGATTTTCGCCATACAACACGTTGAAAGTCTGTTCAGCCGACAGAAAGATCTGGCGAAATATTTTTACGATGTCGGGCTTAAAAAGGAATTTCCTGATTAGTCTTTGAAGGATCCATGGAATACAACTCGCAGTTTTGTGGAACTGCTGTCCGGCTTTAGAACCGCGTGGTGAGGAATATAAAAGATACTAAGTTTTGCTATTTCCGAAGCAGCAACCTTAGACATATGTTCAACTGAGAGGTTTTCATCGAGGCACTTGGAAAGGCTTTCGAAGGGACTCTTGTATATGCTGAATTTCCAATCCATCGAAATGAGCCGCAAGACAGCTCCGTTCAAGGTGTAAGTAAACTGCGGTGTAGATTTGAAAGGAACTTGGATGACGTATCTGCCATCTTTGTCACAACGGTGAGTTTTAAGAAAATGTTCCTCAATCTGTATATTTTCCACAGAAAAATTCGATTTAGAGTTAATTTCTTTTATCGTCCAAAACGAATTGTATCGATGTCTACAACAGAGTGAACAAAGTGTGTAATGGGTTCTGTCTGGAACGGTAATTTCCCTGCTAAAACGTAGCCAAAAATAGTTTCGTGTGCGACACGAAAACGAACGAACGAACGTCCAAAACGAATTGCATCGATGTCTACAACAGAGTGAACAAAGTGTGTAATGGGTTCTGTCTGGAACGGTAATTTCCCTGCTAGAACGTAGCCAAAAATAGTTTCGTGTGCGACAGGGAACCCATGTTTGCTATTCACCACATCCTTTTGCAATATTTCCCAAACCTTGTCTGCTCCTAATAATTCCTCAACTCAGTTTGATTGATTGAAACAAGGATCAGCGAAATCCAACCGATGCAAATGTTCTCAATCCGAAATAGAAAACGAGTTCATTGGCAAATATGTGTTAACCCTAGATAAGTTATAAGTATCTACCAAGATGCTAAATACATCACAGCGTAACTTTATGGCCAACGATGCTAGGCCTCTGGATTTACCAACGCTGGTAGACTGGGATAGCCCGTGAGTATAGTTACACCTAGGACAGAATGAGGACGACGATGAAGCATGTAAGCTCCTGGCTACTTGCTTCTTTGGTTTGGATTCACGAATGGCCACCGCACAGCTTTGAAGGGCCTCACACCGACGTTCCAGAAATTCGATAAATTGATCGATTGTAGGATAATATTCAGAAAGGCTTTCTGTAGACTATGCCTGCCGAGTTTCAGGGTCAAACTTGTTCAACAAGATGTGAAAGAGCCACGGATCCCTGTTGACCGTTTTGATAGAATTTAAGCCTCTAAGAAATTCATCAGCTCCATTTGAAATTTTTCGAAGGTGGCCAACGTTTAAACTATGCGCCGGCGGAAGATACATAAACGAATTTATGTAGCTGTTGATGACATATCGCGGCCTATTGTAGCGCTTTTTTAGCCATTCTTATGCCTGCTCCTACGTATCATATCAGATTGGCAAATGGTTAAGGAGACTAAGCGCTTCGTTCCTAACAGACGATTTAAGCTAATGGAATCTCTGAATTGGCGTTAAGCTGGCCTTGTTGTGAGCTGCACTCTCGAACATGTTTCGAAAGGTAGACCACCACTGGAAGTTGCCCGAAGAGGGTTTTATACGAAGCGTGGGAAGGTAATTATCTGAACCTTTTGAAACCATTGACTGGTTTAACTTCTCAATCAGAACCTGTTGTTGATCAGCGAGTCGGCTAACAACAACTTCACTACGAACCGCGTGTAGTCCACCTAATGGTGGACTGTAAAACCGTTTTGACCATAAGAAATTTCGCCTCGACTTCCTTAAAGTCAAAAACCGGATCTAAATAGCATTTCTTCTTTAGCGAATTCGTACATATTATTTTGAAAAGCGTCGAATTCGGCCCACAGATCTCACCTTAAAACGTCGTGTCCTTTATAGACACGATAATTACAATTAGTAACCATGGCTAATTTGGTAAGGGAGCCTTTAAGATGACCGCGTGTGAACCGTAGCGTAGACAAAGTAACAACGTTATTACTCATTTTTCCTAATTACTGAAATAGTCACTTCAATGCAATTAAGAATGATTATGACTCCTAAAAAGGTGTTTTAACCAAATGTGAGGTCAATAAGCTCAGTTAATACAGTAATACACGTAGGGACTTATATAGATATAATTAAATCACAAAGATCTAAATCTAATATTGTACTTACCACGATTAATGTTAAATGACAATCACAAAAATAACCTCAAACTAAATGAAATGTTAAAAAGGTGATAATAGGAACGTCGATGTCAATAGAAAAAAGTCCTCTACGGAAGATCTTCAAAACGAGAAAATCCTGGTTTCCAAAAATAAAAAATTTATTAATTTATAGGCTGCCACTAGATACTGTTGCTGCTGTGATCGAGATCCAAGTGGCAGAGAAATCAAACGACCGATATCTCTACCAACGGAACCTTCTCCGTTATGTTTTTTTTTTTATAATAAGCGCGCGCACCAATACGATGAATATCCTTTTATTGGCTTTTCTCCCAGGTGCGGGCGGGTGGTGTAGTAGTTTGAAACTCAGGTGATATTTTTCCCAGAGGTGCTTGTCAAACTGGAGCCAGTGCATCCTCAACCAGTGGGTCTTAGTACGTGCCAGTTGTTAGTTTGTTACATTTAGCCCAGCAGCAACCACTTTAACATCAGTGTTATGCCTTCATGTCAGAGTTGACGCCGAAGGGATTTCCATATAACTACATACAAATTCTATGAAAAGACTTTTTCAGAGAATTTACAGAGGCAAGTAATAAAGAAATATATAAAAAAATAAAAAATTACGTTAATATATACCAAGCAACTAGAGTGCGTACACACAACTCAGTCATTCAGAAATGCTCCATGTCCCAAGGAAAACATTTCATTTTTTCAAATTCAAGGCACTAAATAAAAAAAAGGTTGGATATTGTAAAGAAGAAACGCCATAATAAGACATATATATATGGCCACACCGCCACCTACTCAACCAATCTTTTCTTTAGCTCAAAGCCCACAGTCGGTGAATCAAGATAACTCAATCATCACTAAACACTTACGTAGCCGAAACAAATCAACCACATACTGCTCTTCTGGTTACTGCGCTCATTAATGTTTTTACAACTGTTGGCCAACCGTTTGTGATTCGGGCTCTACTGAACTCTGGATCGGAGGCTTCCTTTATTTTTAAGGCTGCCGCTCAACAATTGAGGCTTATAAGGAAAAGGAGCTGGGTAAGGGATTATGGGAGTGGAGCAACTAATGCCAGCGTAGCCAAGCATAAGGTTTCACTTACCATTTTCTCAAGGGTAAACAACGACTTCAACTTACAATTAAAAGTGTTTATCTCATCCAAACTCACTGTTTATCCTAAAACACGACACATTCAAGGTGCTAATTGGTATAATCTTCAAAATATGGAACCTATAATATACCAGGAAAATTAGATATTTTACTTGGCGGTGATGTCAATCCATCAATTTTACTTGATGGAATAGTTTAGGGAGACCCGGACCCTTCTATGGCTCAACGGACGGAGTCTGGATAGTTGCTATCAGAATGTGTCGCTTCCAACAATCAGAAAACAATAAGGACGCACCATACGCACTACAAAAGGGGGTGAGTTAGGCCACATTTTGTACAAATTTTGGAAGCTATTAAAAATGGCTAAAAATTAACCGCTTCCGTTAGATGAAGAGCAATGTGAAACGCATTTCCGCCGATTACACAAGCATCAAGGGGACGGGAAATATGTTGTTGAAATTACCTTCAAAGAAGAAATGCGACCAGTGTAAGGTTTGTCTCACTGCAAATTCGAAGAAATTCTTCGTTCCTTGAGGAATACAAAATAGTTAGGAGTATAAGGAGCAGGGGAACATGACAAAGATAATCCCCGCTTCACTTACAAAGTATCATTACTTCGCCACTCATCACGCGGCAATTAAGGAATCTTGTTTCACTGCGGATTGTATTTGACCCGTCTTGCAAAATCTCTGACGGCACATCACTGAACGATCTCCTCTCTTTTGGCCCATGACTCAAAGATGATATTTTTGTACACGTTGCGCGATATAGAAATTACAAAATCGGTTTTCTTTGCAGACGTTAGTAAAATGAGTAGGCAAATTTGGGTTCCATACGAAGATGTTGCATATCAATTAATTTTGTGGAGAGATCAAGATGGAGAAGATATCAAAATACATAGACTGAATGCAGTGACGTCCGGTACGAACGCCGCATCATATTAAGCAGTACGCACGCCTTAATAACTGACATCAGACGAAAGAGAAAACTACCCAATTGCTTCAAAAATTGCCTGGATGAATTTCATTCACGGTGCAGGCTAGGAAGATGAAGCTATTGAAATGCAGAGCCAGCTTCGGTAGATGTTGATGCATGGAGGTTTTCTATTACGAAAATTGGCTTGTAACAGTGAAAGGTTAATGTCTGCAGTTCCTGAGAATTAAAAAGAAATCTAGGTAATATTCTCATTTGATGAAGGAAGTACCATAAAAACACTAATACATATATGTATGCGTACCGTTATGAAGGGAGCGTCAAGAGACAAATGTCTCGATAGGGAACGGGCCTTAATTTTTCTTTTGTTTGGTTGCTATGACATCTTTCAAACATATTGAGTATAAATCATTGGGCAAACAACATCATATGTTTTCATCGTTTTAAAAATGTCGAATTTTGTACCAGAAAATGATGACGAAAAAAATTGCTTCAGAGTCTCATCGAATTCTTGTCGAGGCATATGGTGATCTTCCTCTATCAGAAACAACATGCAAAAAATGCTTTCAGCGGTTCAGAGATAACGATTTTGGTGTGAGAAATATAAAACGTGGAAGACCACCAAAAAAGTTTGAAGACGCCGAATTGCAGACAATATAGGATCAAGATGACACCTTAAATCAGAAACAAATTGCAGAAATGTTAAACGTTGCACAACAAACAATATCTGACCGTTTAAAAGCTATGGGAAAGATCCATAATACTGGAAAATAGGTACCACGTGAATTTAATGAATAGGTGAAATTTTGCTTCAAAGACACGATAAAAAATCAGTTTTGTATCAAATTGTTTTTAACGATGGGACACTGGGGTGGTCGTGGTATAGTGAAATAGACTTCTCAAGCACAGGGTCGCGTGTTCGAATCCGGTGAGAAGCTTCTATGAAAAAGTCTTTTCATAGAATTTGTATGTAGTTATGTGAAAATCCCATCGGAGTCAACTCTGACATGAAGGCATAACACTGATGTTGGAGTGGTTCTGGCTGGGCTAAATGTAACGAACTAACAACTAGCACGTACTAAGACTCACTGGTTGAGGATGCACTGGCTCCAGTTTGACAACCACCTCTGGCAAAAATATCGAAACCTAATACACCTGACTTTCAAACTACTACACCACCCGCCCGCGCCCTATAGAAAAGCCAGTAAAAGTGTATTCATGGTATTTGTGCGCGCTCGGGATTATAAGAAAAAGCTAAGCAGCACTTCGAATCCTACGAGGGAGTCGAAAATTGGGTGACTTATTGGTTTGCTTCTTGAGACGAACAGTTTCATTGGCATGGAATCCATGTCTGAAAGATGGGAAATGTGTAGCTAGCGATGGCCAATACTTTGAATAAAATGTTTTATACTTTCCCATTAAAAATTAGTGTTATATTTTCACAAAAACCGCTCACTTCATATCGGTACACCTGGTATACATAAAAAAAGGAAAAGAATGATTTCGTCAGACATTGTTCGGCTTTTCTCCGTCCGTCGTCATTGGAAAAATCCTCATGCAGGAGGTTTGGAAACAATATCAACCGTGGGACTGCGTCTCAGCAATGATCAATTCACCATGGCATCGTTTGAGGATGGATTTAAACGCCCTCAACGGCATAGAAATTACTCGCTGGCTTAATGTTATTAAGCAGTCAAAGGTTGAAATCCACGGCTTCTGCGACACATTGGAAGAAGTGTATGCTGCAGAAGTGTATATATTAGTGCAATTAACAGGAACAGCATGTTAAGGAACCTTCTTTGCTCAAAAGTTAGAGTAGCACCGCTCAAATGCAAATCACTGGCACTTTTGGAGTTATGGGGAGCGAATCTACTGGCGCACCTACTGGTGTACACCGTGAAGACAATGGAATTCCAGAACACAAAAAAAAAAAACTTGGTGTGGTTCGCAAATCACTAGCTTGTATCGCAAGCCCTGCATTCATACGCACTACATTACTTGCTAATAGAGTGGCGGAAATACAGGAGCTCATAGATCCTAATTACTGGGAGTACTTTCCATCAGACATAGCGCGAAAACTCCTACATTTCTTCTTCAAAATATTGGCACGGATCGAAGTTCTTGCATACATTTGATGAGCGAATCGATTGAAAAGAGAAATAAAAGGCACGGATCATGAGTTAAGAATCCCATGAATTTTAAGAAGAAAAAATGACTTCATTGCATCTTCGTACCCAATCAAAACCAGTTTTTAGTTTTGCGTTCATTTCACCGCCTTCGAAAACAACCCACTCTTTCGCGGATTTTCATCATTACAACGTTCATTTCGAGCCACAGCGTATAGGCTTCGCATATCACGTCGTGACGAGATAACCGTAGCCCAAAAGCGATTTATTACGATCGTCCAGCAAGAGCTCTTTCACAGTGAAATTGAAAATATCACCAAAAGAGAAATGTTCCCTAAATTGGAATGCTTGCGCCAATCATCGATGAAAAAGAATAATCCGAGTTAGGGGCCGATAAGGAGCTGCTAAACTACACTATTCACAACGACATCAATTATATTGCCCTCAAAAAGTTTATTAACATCTCTATCTCCACGATATTCACATGAGAATGCTACATGGTGGTCAGCTACAGTGGTCATCAATTTATTTTAAATTATATTCTGCAACAAACGAAATTTAAACCAATATTAATTATGAGAGGAACTAAAATAATACTCATGGAATTAGAAACGTTAAATTCATAGACTCCTTGAACTATTTTTCCAGGGTCTCATTAGTTCTTCGAAAGCTTTCGATTTAAGGAAAACATTTAAAAAGGGCTATTTTCCGCATTTTTTAACACTAAAGAAAATCAAAATTATTATGGTCCATGGCTACCAATGAAATATTACAATCTAGATGCAATGAAAGCAAATGATCACGATGTAATCCAGAAATGGTATAAACAGATTAAATACAGTGAATTTAATATGCAAGATGAGCTTGTGGAATACTGCATCAGTACAGATTTTAACTGAAACATGCATAAAGTTTCGAAATATCTTCTTAGATGAATGCAATGTGGAACAGTTTTAGAAACTGTGCAATAGCATCTACATATAGTCTTGAATATCGTCGTAATTTTCTAAACCCAAACACAATAGGATTACTCCCTAGTAAGAATTACAGATGCACTGATAATTTATTAATCAGTCCACGCACTTAATTGGCTCATCTGTGAAGAAAAGAAGCGAAATTTTTATATTCAGCATGCAACTAGACAAACAGAAACTGTATTATCAGGAGTGAAAGTCGATGGCTTTTGCAAGGAAACGGAAAAAGTTTTCAAGTTTCATGGATGCTTTTATCATGGACATACATGTTTAAAACACAATCGCGATATGTCCTCAAACAACGACCCGTATGACACATTAAATTTTCGCTATGAAAAAACTCTTGCTAAATCGGCACGTTTAAGACAGCTTGGGTATGAGGTTGTTGAAATATGGAGTTGTGAATTTGAAAAACAGCTGAGTGATGATGATGTGCAATATTTGAAATTACATCCATTAACACAAAATACTCCATGGTGAAAAAATCAAGTACATAGATGTGTGCTCCCTCTATCCTTGGGTTTGTAAGTACGTTTGGGTCACCCTAAAATTCATATTACTGATTGTTCTCAAATAGATTTAAAAAACATCAACGGAATTATTAAATTTAAAATACTACCACCAGAGCAGTTATTATATCTTGTACTTCCCATAAAGCAAAATAATTAACTCATGCAGCGATGAACTATCAAGAGGAACATTCCACTAATACCGATGACGAAAGAGCTTTCCGCCGAAGCTCGGTTATTGACGAAGTTTCGAAAGCTATAGAGAAAGGATATTAAGTATTAGATATTTGCAAAATTTGGGAATAATCAACCGTTCAATATCACAAATTTAAAAAATCAGATAGGGTTTCACCCAAATGATGAATAAATTTATTAAAATGAAACAGGAAGCATTAGGATAGCCTAGTGAGTAATGGAGGAGAAGAAAAACTAATATATAGAGGATTTATTTTTCAAGAAAGATGTTAAAGAAGATCATACAAAAATTTGCGCTTAGCTCATATTAAATTCATTTTGGGGTAAACTCGGTGAACGGGAAAACCAACAGAAAACAAGTATAATAATTAATAATCCATCAGAATTATACGAAGTGCTTACAAATCCAAATGTTGAAGTGCGCCATGTACTTTCCATAAATGAGGAAAATATTGTAGTAAGTTGGTTGCATAAAGAACATGAAGTTGATATATTGTCAATTATTAATGTGTATATTGCAGCTTACACAACTGCACAAGCTCGTCTAAAACTGTACAGTTACCTGGAAATGTTGGGAGATAAAGTTTTATACTATGATACCGTTTCGGTTATTTATGTTAGCCGTGCAGGGGAACCCGGTCCACAGACTGGTGAATTCATTCGGTGATACGACCTATGAATTAAAGTGCTACGGACATGAAAGTTACAGTGTTGAATTTGTAAGTGGTGGTTAGAAAAATTATGCTTACAAAGTCTATAGTAAAAAAACAAAAAATCGTTTGCAGGAATCAATCTAAATTATTCTGCATCGAAGAAAGTAAGTTTTGACATAATAAAGGAATATTCATCAAACAGGAGAGCATGAAATAATCACCATTTCAGATATAAAAGCCTTCAAGCCCAAGGCAGAATGAAAAAATAAAATTTTTGTTATAAAAGCAAATAGTTTTATTTTAGCTCTAGAATTTTTTACCAGATAAACTTAAATTTATACATTAGATGAACATTTTACAATGCCAACATTTGCTAGAGATAAACATCTTAATTGTCAAGGTGGCGCTGCAATTCTTTTATGCTGGGGCAACCAGTTTCTTCAATATTCATGAAGGAAATATTTTGGCCTTGAATTAATTGCTTCAACCATTGGGTCTTTTCAGCCTCTTTAACGTAAACTGTGGTATTTTATATTTGTTTTAGAAGAAATTTTTTTATTTTACTTCTCGAAATTCAGTGAATCCCCCATTCCAATGTAGTCCATAGTGATTTATAAAAACACATTGAGTCTGCCTTTTTAGGTATGCCGACAGTTGATTCAAGTTAAATGGCGATTTAAGAATAAAATGATGGTAGTGTCCATTGTGCAGTAGAGCCAATTCTTTTAAAATAAAGGTATTATTTTTCCCTTTGAAAACCTGAACATCAATAAAATGCATTTTTAATTTAATGAGTTTACGTGCTTTTTTTCGATAGCCAACATTTCAATTACTTGATTATATTTCTCGCGAACTATTTGACTCAAAGGATTGTAATTAATTACCATATTATCATATCACGTAACATTAAGCAATATGCGGATGTATTAGGTGAAATTGGTTTTTTAGTTTTAATTTTAATATGGATGTCTTCTGGGCTGGTTTTTATTAATTCATTTTAATATCTACAATCTATTACGAAAATTGTTGCCTGAGTTTTAAATAAATCCCTTTGCAATAATGGTTCAGCAATTGCTCGATTGTAGTAAGTTTTTTGAAAGTCAATATACATATTGTACAAAAAGCTGTTGTCATAAAATTATAACGATGTAAATGTAATCTTGCCCTCAGCTACGACTCCATCGAAGAACACAACCCAAAGAGGAAACGGAAAAGTGAGTGAACATACTCCTTAAGAGCTGTCAAACAATATTCCACGAGGATTCGGGCTGAGGTCAGGAATATTGCTAAATAATAGTAAGTAACATATGCACAAATTAAAATGAATTATCCTTTTTAAATTAATATTTATAGAGAATAAGCTGATCCTATACAAAAAAGGGCAGTTTTATTCATAAAAAGCAAGTACGCGCACGCACATCTTAATTCTTATTTTTTATGGATATACTGCTGCCTTATATATATATTACATATCCATAAAAAAGTACTACTAGGATCTGTGGAAACACCGACGCCATCCACACCCCAGTTGCATTCAGAAACACGCCTCCGTCATCCAAAAGCCAGTTGCAGCAAAATCATCCAGTCATCCGACGCCTATTATTTTTGCTTGTCGCAGCCAGTGACAAGAACATAAGCATACGTATATTAGCCGTCTACTACTTTTCCCTATCGCAGCCAGCGACAAGAACATAAGTAAACGTATATTAGCTGCCTACTACTTTTCCCTGTCGCAGCCAGTGACAACGACATAAGTACATAGACGAATACATTAGCCGCCGTCATTTTACTCGTTAGCCACAACCAGCAACAAACATTTTACATCTGCCGTCTACATACATATCTTGAAAAGGTACATATCTACGCATTATCTACTATCAGCAGAAAACTGCGACAGCCGCCTTATCAACTCCCATCGTTGACACAAATTCAAAGTCAAATAGTACACATTCGTCTCTAACGACACCTCCTGCCGATGTATCAGTTCCTTCCATGCCAGCAGCCGGTACTCTCGTTACAAATAGCTCACAAGGGAATCCTAACTCATTGCCATCGCCATTGTAACAGCCCACAAGCCAGTATCGCGTCTCACCAACAGCTACACCGGTTACTTACCTGGTACCAACATTCTTGCCACCTCTGATGTCCGCACAACCACCCGCACAACAATTCATGTCACAGCCAACAGCAACACCACCTCTTCACCTATAAAGCCACTCAGTACAAAGTAACTTTAGTAATGGTCGAAAGTTGCAGCCCTTACCTAAGTTTACAGGTCGCCCTAAAGAGTGGCATATGTTCTCCATTGCATATCGAGAGTCGACGTCTATGTACAACTATACCAAAACTGAAAACCTTTTTCGCTTGCAAAAGTGTATAATCGGCAAAGCTAGGGAAGTGGTATAGTCATTGCTCATCCATCCAGAAAACGTCGATAACATCATGGCTGCCCTGGAGTTCCGATATGGACGCCCCGAGTGCTTGCTGAGAAGCATTAAGTAAGGTGAGAGAAATTGCCAACATAATGGAGGACAAGCCGGAGATGTTGATACCTTTTGCCACAAGGGTAAGCAACCTCTCAACATTCTTAGAGGCCTGCGGTTTGCATCAGCACCTCGCCAACCCGACGCTGATTGAAGAACTGATATGCAAATTGCCTGTGTGTAAGCGACTGAAATAGGCCCAAAGAAGTATAAGCATTTTGCCGTACCCAACACTAAAACATTTTAGTGAATGGATAACCGAAGTAGACAGGTTTATATGTATGGTAACAAGCCAGAACTCCATTGCTAACAGATGCTGGTACTGTGAAAGGAAACGACATCCAGTGACGGATTGCCTTGCTTACACTAAGCTAGATGTTCCAGCCAGGTGGGGATTTGTGAAAAAGAATAGGCTGTGTTTTTCCTGTTTGAAATTCGGTCATAGTCTTCAATTTTGCAGATCCCGAAAAGCCTATGCATCTCTACAAGAGGAACAAAAACCTGTATTGTCGATATCAGTAACGGGCGACGAATTCACCGAAGGACGTGCGAAGTCTTTATCCAACTGCAGTGGTAAATCCAACTAAAAAATTTTCTTTCGAGTGGTACCAGTAAGACTATGGCAAGGACGTTGTCGTAAAGACGTTCGCACTTTCTGATGAGGGGTCATCCGTTACCATCATAGTCATACCATACCATCATCATCATCAACTACACCTGAATGGACATCAGAAAAATCTAAAACTTCAATAGTTCGACAGCGAAACAGTGACAGCGGTAGAGCCAAGCGATACAACATGAGTGCAAACAGTAAACGCGCTTCGCCTACCTACCCAAACAATCACTTCTGTCGAACTACAATGATACGACTTGGATATAATTTCATTAACCAGATACGAGAACGCCAAACAACGTATCCTGATTAGTCTAGATAGCTGCCATCTAGGAATTTCGTTGCACCCAGGGCCACTGGAACAAGACCTGTCGTAGTCCAGACAAGACTTGGTTGGGTGGTGTACGGTAGAACTGTCACACAAGATGTCGTCGAATCAAAGAAGGAGGTGATTCTACACAGTAGTCAGTCGCCATTAGAAGAGGGCGTGTACCTGGACAGAGCGGTGAGGAATACTTCAACATAGAAAATTTCGGAGTAAAAACACCAACTATCCAGCTCGTCTCCGCTGCTGAACGCAGAACATTGCAGATATTGCCGTCAACAACAAGACAGGTCGATAGTCGATACCAGACAGGTTTGCTTTGGAAAGAGGACATTTTGGAAATTCCATACAGTTATAACATGGCTAAGCGAAAATTATTGAACCTGGAGAGCCGGTTAAGAAAATGTCCCAAATTAGCCGACACCTATATGCAAATCATTCAGAACTTCCTGAAAAAGGGGTACGCCAAGAAGTTGACGAGAGAGGAAGCAAGCAGAGAAACACCAAGAATCTAGTACGTTCCTCACTATGCTGTGAGTAATCCAAACAAGCCAGACAAAGTAAGATTGGTGTTCGATGCAGCCGCGAAGGTAGACGGCGTTGCCTTAAATTCCTTTTTGCTAAAGGGACCCGATAATAACAAACCGTTAGTTACCATCTTGTTTTACTTCCGTATGAGAGCCATTGCAGTGTCTGGTGATACAAAGGAAATATTCCACCAGGTTCTTATTCAAGAGGAAGATCAAGAAAGCAATGATTTTTGGCGCAAGCTGCTTACCATGCAGCTGCAAAACTAAATGCGCTCCAAAAAAGTTGATGTCAATGCCTTACCTTGAACTTTCGAATAGCTGAAATACTCGACAGTTGTCAAGCTAACCAGTGGCGATGGGTGCCATCTAAGTTTAACCCAGTTGACGAGGCGACGAGGGCACGATATCCTCCAAAGCTTGACCTCAACAGCAAATGGATTAGCGGACCAAAGTTTCTTCATTTGGCAGAAAGGTATTGGCCAGCGCAACCAGATGACGTCAGCAAGCAGGTGTGTCAAGAAGAAGTGCGTCCGAAATTCCTACTTCACACAAGCGCAGTGAGTATCCCTGTAATTGACATATTAAGGTTCAATAGATTTTCCAAACTCCTGCCTCAGATGCTTGCCTCAGAAATACGAAATACAGTGAGCTTTGCCTTCAAGAGCTTGATGCCGCCGAACAACTTTTGGGTCGACAAGCGCAAAAACAGGAATTTGCGTTTGAAATATCTAAACTAAGTCAAGAAATTCCGATTGGAAAGGACAGCAGCATATTCAGGCTTACTCCGTATTTAGACAATGCCGGGCTCCTTAGAGTCTTGGGACTAATTGATGCCGCTACAACTTTACCCTACTCCGCCAGAAGACCCATCATCCTTCCAAGAGCACACCGCTTTACTAAGCTAATAGCCGACCAGTTCCATCATCGTTTACGCCACCAAAATGACGAAACTATAATTAACGAGATTCGACTACGTTTTTGGGTACCTAGTCAAGAGAGCCAAGAGTGATTGCCTATCTTGCCGACTTCGGGCCGCCCAGCCGTCGCCACCGTTGATGGCCCAATTTCCTGAAGAACGCGTAACGCCATTTGTCAGGCCATTCACCTTTACTGGGCTCGATTATTTTGGGCCAATATACATCACTTCCGGCCGTCGTAAGGAAAAGCGATGGGTAGCCCTTTTTACGTGTTTAACAGTGAGGGCTATTCACTTGGAGGTGGCAGCTGACCTCTCGACGGACGCCTGCATACTTTTCATCGTATAAGGGGGGCCAAGAAGGAACTACTTAACGCCAACTACTTAAAGCCATTAAAGCTGAGCTATCCTCAAAAGGCATTGAACGGCTGTTCAAATGCCCATAGAACCCACATGCAGGTGGTTGCTGGGAGAGGATGGTCCAGTTGGTCAAAAGAGTTCTCTCACACACGTTACGCGAGTTAGCGCCGAAGTTCGAAACTTAACTGAGCTCCCTAATAGAACTCGAAAACATCATAAACAGTCGTCCGCTTACGCAACTGCCAGTGTCAACTGACGCCGAGGAACCCCTGAGGCCAAACTATTTTTTATTAGACGTTCCAAATTCGACGCAAACCCCGGGCCTAATTGATCAACGAGTTATCTGCCTTCGAAAGCAATGGCGAGTCAGTCAACAAATTAAGAATCGACTTTGGAAGAGATGGATTCGAGAATTTTGGCCAATCCTGACCAGGAGATGCAAGTGGTTCAAACGAGCTGAACCAATCAAAGAAGGAGACTTGTGCCTTGTATGTGACGCCGATGTGCCCAGAAGCCAGTGGAGACGTGGACGAATATGTAAAGGTGTTCCCAGGTAAAGACGGACAAACACGAGCAGTCGAGATCAACACCAGTACAGGAGTTATACGTAGGCCAGCTGTCAAAGTAGCAGTGTTGGATATTGGTGAGGCCTCACAGTTACCAGGGCGCCTCAGCTACGACTCCATCGACGAACACAGCCCAAATCGGAAACGGAAAAGTGAGTGAACATACTCCTTAAGAGCTGTCAAAAAATATTCCACGAGGATTTTTTCTTTTACGTGTCGTGCGTCGTCGAAATCGGGCTGAGGTCAGTAATATTGCTAAGAAATAATAAGTGTGTACAATTTAAAAAGAATTATCCTTTTTAAATTAAATATTTATAGAGAATAAATTGATCCTATACAAAAAGGGCAGTTTTATTCATAAAAAGCAAGTACGCGCACGCACAGCTGTACTTATTTTTATCAAAAGGTGGTTTTAAGTCCTCACAAGGGTAAGCCTCTGAATTCAAATAAGCTTTCAGACTTGTAACATAGCAATGGTCGAAAATAATTGGGTTTACTTTTAACGTTTATTAGTTTAAAGAGCAAGAATAATGTACTGCGGTTTTTCCAGTAGAGATATTGTTTTTACATTCCAAATGTGATGGTTGGTACTTGGCAGCACAGGATACTCCTATAGATCCTAGTTTCGGGAAGTGATTTTTATTGTTTGACCATCGCTTATAGGTTTGTATAATTTTAATTTGTACACATCTGACAGTGTAAGGTATTTTCCATTGGACTTTGAATAGGTTTATTATTGCCATCAATGAGTTTTCATCGGTAGGTCAACGTGTTAGAATTAAATAATGTCGACCATTGGGAAGTACCATATTCGTACCAAGTATTTTATTTAAAGGTACACAAAAATTAAAAAGAAAGAATTGACGTTGATTGCAGAATTAAAGAAACATGATGCATTAAGTAATATATCGCTTTCATTTTGATTCAAGGATATATAGTTTTTGTTAGGTGATGTAATACCCACATTACGATTGCTGTCAATTTCAACACCATTTAAATCATATCAAATTTCATCGAATAAAAGAGCTATTCCATTATCTATAAGTTTTGTTTTTGCAACTGCCATTCCATTAATTTTAGATACAGTAACCTCAATATAGATGTAGCTTTTTGAAGGTAAAATATTAAGGTTTTGATGTTGAACACAAATTTTAATCATATGATTTTTCTCAAAACTGTTCAGGTATGGTGAGTATGCATGATATTCCAGTTCTGAGATACTCTCGTCTCGATCGTCTCGGTTTTTCGAAAATATGAAACATACTTAAAGAAACCTAGCTAGATATATATACCTAGATATATCCTGTTTATTTTTGACAGGTATTGATTGTGTATTTACAGCAGTGGCTGTACTACCTATTTTTTTATAATCTAATGTGGGTGAAAAATATACGTATACTATCATTGTTGTGGCTTAAGATGTAAGCGAACTGTTATGGTTTCTCCTTTAAAGTTTATTGGATTTTCTTCTTGGTCGAAGAAATTCAAAGGTATTAAACTTATTTTATAAGCGTTCACAGGTAAATAGATAACATTGTTTACTGCACTAGTGATGTCAAAAAGGTCAGTTTCGGGTATCGAAAAATTAGATTTTTTCTTAACGCGTTTGAAAGGTGATGCGTTATCACTTGTGAATCATCTGCCTCATAGCAACGACAACTTCGAAGTCGCTTGGAGCTTATTATATATATATATATTCGACCAACCGGTGGTCAAAAGTGGATCGTTGCTCGAAATTAAACGCTTGTTCAGCATCACGATCGAGAATCTGAACGCTCTTCGTGCTTTAAAGGTCCCAGTCGGGTCGTGGAAAATAATGCTCGTTTATATTCTGACGCGTAAATTAGATTCGGAAAACAAAATGCTGTAGATTCGTGCGAGTAAAAGCGGCAGTCACCAATCTTTTACCGATTTTACTAGTTTTTTAAATTAGCGTATCAATGAGCTCGAAAGCTTAAACCTCTCAAATTCGTACACCGGTTGTAATACGATAAGTGCGCATAAGGCTAAGGATTCGGGCAGACGCGTGTTAAATGTGACAATTCTATCGTGTCCTAAATGCAAACTAAAGCATATGCTCTATCAGTGCGCGCAATTTCGAGATCTCGCGGTGCCAGCTAGGTGTGAATTCGTGCAAGCAAACGGAATTTGCTGCAGTGTCAGAATGCAAATTTTCTAATTGCAAAGCGTGTGGTTCGAAATATAACACATTGCTCCATTTAGATAAAATTTCCCCACCATTTGTGCGTGCAAACCATGCGTCTAATCAGCCTGCTACATCGAGTAGCTTCGTAACCGCAGTTTCCGTGCGTGCAATCCCGTCCCATCGCCAGTGTTTGCCAATGTTACCAACGGCAATGGTAATGGTCAAAGGCACTAATGGTGAGTTACAACCGTGTAGAGCTCTCCTTGACTTCGGGTCACAAGCTACCCTAGTCTCTGAATCGTGCGTACAACGTCTTGGATTAAAGCGTGTTCATGCCAAGATCCCGGTAGTGGGCTTGGGTCAGTGCGAAAGTACCCAGGGCACACGGGGTAAATTAATCTAGTAGTGTCTTCGACGTTAAGTTCGAATGCTTCCATTTCGGTTCAGGCCTTCGTTCTCGCGAAATTAATAAATGATCTCTAAAGTGTTGATATACCAAGCTACAATCTTTCTTATTTAAACAATCTGCCACTGGCAGATCCCAAGTGTTGTTACCCAAATAAAATCGATGTTTTACTAGGAGCGGACGTATTTTTTAACATTCTCGCGAAAAGGAAAATCGCTCATCCCTCGGGATCGCGGAAAACATCTTCTTGAGAGAAAAAGCTGCTTTAAGTGTAAACTATTCAACTGTGGATCTGGACGGGCTATTAAAATGATTTTTTGAGCCTGAAGATCTTCCTCAACATATTTCATCAATCCTGAAGGTAGGTATGTAGATAGTTTGCAGTTCAATAAAACACCCGTTGATTTCGGCGACTCTCGTAATGCGGCATTAAAGCTGCTGCATGCTATGGAGAGACAATTTTCTAAAGACGCGAATCTGAAGCAGCAATATGTGGATTTTATGCGTGAATATGAACGCTTTGGGCATATGGCAATCGTGTCTTCTGATTTCCTTGATCGTGCTTCCTTTTACTTACCGCAGCACGCAGTCCTGAAGCCCACCAGCGCAACGACAAGGCTGAGGGTTGTTTTCAACGCTTCCTCAAAATCCTCTAACGGCTTCTCTTTAAACGACTACCTTCTCGTAGGGCCTACCCTTCAAAAAGATCTCTTTACGTTCATTATACGATTTCGAAAGCATAAAGTTGCCATTAAGGCAGAGATCGCAAAAATGTATCCCCAGATCTTGCTCAATGCGAATGACATTCATTTTCAACGGATCGTTTGGAGGGAAGAAGTAAACCACACGCAAATATGTACTTCTCACGGTAACGTACGGAACGGCTTCCGCTTTGTTTCTCGCAACAAGGGTCCACAAGCAAATCGGCATCACAACGAACAAAGATTTTCCACGGGCTTCGAATAGTCTAATCGACGATTTTTACGTATATGACTTTATGTCTACTTAAGAAAGCCGTTGGGATAAAATGGGAAATACGAATTCGTACCCACCTACCTCTATCAAGAGTGGTCGGTGCTAATATGCGCCAAATCAAGAATTGCTCCAGCCAAGCCTCTGCTTTCGATTCCCCGCTTAGAATTATGTGGCTCTTTACTGCTAATCAAGCTGCTTAGCAAGTTGAAGGAAGCCATGGCTATTCACGACCTCGATTTGCCTATTCGGACTCTACAACCGTTCTACACTGGATCCAAGGATATCCACGTGCGCGAAACGTCTTCGTGGACAATAGGATATCTCAAATCGTCGCTCAATTCCCCGGATCTATATGGCATCGTGTGCGCTCCGCTGAGAACCTCGCCGACTGTGCCACTCGTGGCATTATGCCGAAGCACCTAGCCAATCTAGATTTATGGTGGAACGGCCCCGACTTTTTGCGCGAATCGGTGATAACGTTTTCCGGACTACCTAGCGTTATCAGTGTTCCTGCCGAAAATAAGATCACCTGTCTAACGGTCACAACGGAAACAGTTGAATGGGAAACTCGCATCTTCGGAAGGTTTTCGAACCTCAATCGTCTTTTCCGGGTCATCGCACGCTGCATTCGATTAGCCCAAACTCTATCGATTCCTCGTAGCTGCATATCAACGCATTTCCTATTACCATACAACATACGACTACCTAAACTTGCTTTCGTCAAACTTCCACATTCCAAGAAGAAATAGCTCTTTTGAAATGAGGGCAAACACTTTCGAAAAAGAGTAAGTATGCTTCTACGCGCCCGTTTATCCATGAGGATGGTGTTCTGCGGGTGGGAAGCAGGCTCGAAAATGCGCTCATACCTTTTGAGCAGAAGCATCAAATAATTCTTCGAAAGGATCATCCATTAACCCATTTAATCGTCAAGGATTGAAGTCTTAACAACCTGCATGCCGGGATGCTGCAGATGACGTACCTGCTCTTGCTTAACTATCTGGTCATTGGTATTCAATCTATGCATCTACCAGTGTATAATATACATGCGGCAGCGCGCAGTTCCTTATCAACAACGGATGGCTAGCTTGCCAAAGCAAAGATTGGAACCTGGTGTAACATTTGGCAACACTGGGATCGACTACACTGGCCCCTTCTTGGTTCGATCGTGGAAAGGACGAGGTTCCAAGCAGCATAAGGTTTATGTCTCCGTGTTCGTCTGCATGGCCACAAGGGCCTTACACCTGGAACTCGTGCCAGATCTTTCGTCTGCTGCCTTCATAGCAGCTTTGCGTCGCTTTGTTTATCAGCGCGGCAAGTGTCATTCCATCTTCAGCGATAATGGCACCAACTTTGTTGGCGCAAATCAACTGCTACGAATCTCCTAAACTCGTCAAGCTTTCAAGAAGATGTATCGAACGAGCTCACTTCCAAGGGAATCAATTTGTGCTTCTCGCCTCCCTATGTACCGCACTTCGGCGGTTTGTGGAAAGCTGCTGTAAAAACTATCAAGTTTCACCTACGTAGAGTGCGAGGCCAGACTTCACTGACATATGAGGAATTTTCGACCGTTTTGTGTCAAATTGAAGCATGTGCTAACTCCGGGCCATTGTACGCCATACATCTTTTCTACAGAAGCATCGCTGCGAGATCGATGGCAGTATCTTCAATGGTTGGTTTAATCATTCTGGCAAAAATGGTCTCAAGACTCTAAAGGCGGCCAAAATGGTTCGATAAGATAAAAAACATGCATAGCAATGATGTTATTATACTGAAGGACGAAAATCAGCCGCCATGTCTATGGCTTGTCGGAAAAATCAACAAAACGTACCCCGGACCGGATGGACTGACACGTGTCGCTAGTTGAAAGGAGCTTTCAACGGCGGGAGTATGTTCGACGATGTAATCACTTTAATCTTGTGTGGTCACCCTAAGTGGCCACTGAACGACAACTAAATTGCAAATTTAACGAATCATGTAACTTGCTCCATTTCCATCCCATTTTCTCCTTCCATCTTTTCCAATAAACTCTTCCTTTTCATGTCGAATTGTGAATCAACAAGAAAGCATTTTTATTTTTTGATCGGTCCTCCTTTTTCTTATAAGATTACAGTACTAAAAGTTTGCAATCGGTAAGTCGACAAAATATCCGAAGTTCCCTAACGCGAACAAACAAACAGGGCGGTCGTCTGCTTGACGGCCTTAGAAATTGCAGTCAACAACAAAAAACTAACCCGAATCCAAAAACAGCATGTCTCTTCATAAGGGAAGCTCTACGTTCCACTTCCTCCGCGGCGCTTCCTCCCATCAACATTTTCAGCAGGCAAGTAGCTGCGACTGCAACTCTTCGTCTTAAAGCGACTACATAGTGGGCAAACAATTTATTTGGAAACGCTAATATACTTCATGTATTAGGAATCCACTTAGAGAACATCGATTACACCATACCTAAACTTCGGTTTGACAAGGTCTTTCATGCGAACTTTCCCCCTAGATACTTCTGGGAGGAAGATCCTTTCATGGAGGACAAGTCTATCCATTTTTATACAGATGCATCTAAAACCGATGGCAGGTTTGGTGGTGGTGTTTTCTTAGATAAGCTAAATTTAAGCCTCTCATATCGTCTTTCAAAGCACTGTAGCGGGGTCCAAGCGCAAATTTTGGCGATTAAAAAAGCTATGTCCTTACCAAGGGGTGATATGAATTCACTTTTACGGCTTTTCTCCAGGGCGCCGGCGGGTGCTGAAGTAGTTTGAAACTCAGGTGTATTAGGTTTCGATATTTTGCACAGAGGTGGCGGCCAAACTGGAGCCAGTGCATCCTCAACCAGTGGGTTTTTGTACGTGCTAGTTGTTAGTTCGTTACATTTAGCCCAGCTAGCAACCACTCCAACTTCAATGTTATGCCTTCATGTCAGAGATGACGTCGACGCAATTGTCATATAATTACACACAAAATTTATGAAAAGACTTTTTCAGAGAACTGCCTCGCACGAGATTCGAACCCGCGACCCTCTGCTTGAGGAGTCTATGCATATATTACTACACCACGGCTCCACAGTTAAAGAAAAACGTGATATTCCACGGAATATGACATTCCAAGGAATTGTAGTGCCGACGAACTCGACAAAATTGAAACCACTCTACCTATTCTACCGGAAAAGGGCAGCATAGGTCAATCGCAACGTGCAAATTATTATTTGAGCTAGATGCTAATAAAAGAACAGACCTTAGATAGACCAGTGGGCCAACATGTATAGCGACTTAACAGATCTGGCCAAAGTTAGATCTGAATCGCTCCAAGAGTCTGATTATCCTAAATAGAAAACAGCTCAGCACCATTATAGGTATTATCACTGGACACTGCCTTATAGGCAGGCTTAGCACTTTTACAAACGATTTCTGTAGAAGCTGCATAGACGAGAACGAAGAAGAGACAATCCTCCACCTTTTCTGTATGTCCAGCTCTCTCCCAGAGAAGAAAACTCCACCTTGGAGCCTTCTTCTACAACGACCTAAGCAATCTAAAAAATACAGACGGTAACAGTCTCCTGCGCTTCATCGTAATCTCAAACTGGTTCCAGGAGCGACGGGATCATAGATCCACGTGGCAGCACAACGGGCCAGTAGCCCTAAATGGGTTGGTTTTCCAACCGCCACTCTAACCTTACCTAACCTAACTACCGCCGAAAACGATTATTAAATGAATCTATGTATATTAGGTATATCTATGATCTGACAATTAACTAAACCAACTTTTTGATGTAGGAATCGTTGGTTGGATAATTTGAATCTTCTGAGTAGTTAAAACAGGATTGCTCAAATAGTTCGGATATAGTTTTTGAGTCAGAAATATATCCCGCGTTTGTTTCAATAGTTCTTATTACCTGAAAGGGATTTAAAATGTGTCTAATGGTGTTCCAAATTTTTTGCACTCTTGTATCTGAGCGGATATACATTCTAAGTTTCTCATTAGTTGAAGTTTTGGATTTTCTAGACATATATTTAAAACGGGCTCGGAACTTTTTCTAGTTTAAAAGATTTTCGACGGTAGGCGACCGTTGTAGGGTATGAAATGCGTTTTGCTTCGTATTCCAAAGAAGCTTAAATTCGTTACTCCACCAGTAAACGTTCCGTTTTTTGTTTGGGGGAAAGAATAATTTACGCCATTGTTTGCTGCTTCTTTGTTGTTGTTGTTACAAGGTCTTCCTAAGTCTAGTTGTTGGTCAGTTATATTCTGAAATTTTTCCCAGTTTGCGTTTTTAAGGTAAGACTTTGGGGTGAAATTTGAGTTTTTTGCGAGGCGTTCGTTTTTGATTTCAATTAGTATTGGGTTTGGAGAGCATAGCGAGAGGTCAATATGGGTATTGATCTCAAGGTGGTCTCGGAATTTATAATGAACCAAGCAAGCAAGATTAGTTCCCCCCATAAATTTCTTACAAGATCAAATAGGGTTTGTAAAGTAACGATGTCGTTGGCATGTAGATACGTGTTTATTATAGTAAACCACTTTTCAAGGTGTATTTCTGCCGCTGCTACCAAGAGATTGGTACTTATGTTAATGGGTACATGTGGAATATCTTTTCTTATTAACAGTGCACCTCCATTTTTTTTGAGTGCAATAGTGTTGTGGTTTTTAAAATATGGTATGAAGGATTTAGTGGCATTGTGGTGTAAAATCTAATGGACAATGTGTTTCTATTTATTTCACTATTTATTGCAATTTGAAGGTCAGGATAATTATTTTGATAGCCTTGCATATTCCACTGAAGATTTTGAGGACCATGGTTGTAAACATTTATGGAGAGAGACACTCAACTAAGTTCAGGAGCTAAACCATATGGGTGTTGAAAATGTTCTGTTAGGTCTTATTTGTGATTTATTTAGAGTTTAAATTATTGGTGGAAATGTTTTTTTGCTTTTGCCTGTTGGTGATTTTTGGTTTAGTTGGTAGGGTATAAATTTTGTCGGTGTATTGGTTTAGAAGATTTTATGGGGTTTATTTTTCGCTCGGTGTTGATATTTTGCTGTTGTTGAGGGTGAGTTTAAGTTGAAATCGATGACGTGCTATCAACGTCATCGACGATCATTTGAGAGTCGTTATGCGTTGGTGTGGATTGGTTTTATTTTTTGAAGCGCTTGTCTCTTTTTTCTTTCCTCCATTATCTTAGAGAGAGATTCTTTCGGGATATTAGCAGTTAATAGGTCTACAATACTTGTTCATCTGACCAAATTTGTAATACTTCTTGCATTGCATTAGCTTGAGGATATATGGGTTAATTTTCGTTTTCAAGAAGCCTACACTTAACTCTGCGGGAGCTCATAGTGATTGAAGGAGAGAATATGCAATGAAGTGTAGTGTGTTTTACCGTCAATGAATTTGGTGTTTTTTGTAGCCTGTAACGTGCTGATCAGCGAGTACTTCGACAATTTCTTTCTCAGAGAGGTTTTTAAGTTCGAGTGAGAAAACAACACCACATGGCGTGTTAAGTGTAGCATGCAAGGAGACTTCTCCTTGGTGCGTGGTGCATGGTTTTTGTCAAAATCAGAATACTGCCGTCGGACATAAACTTTATGCTGAGGGATTCAGTAATTAGACCTGAAATTGCTTTTGTGATCGAAAAGATATTAAACTGGTTGAGTGTTTTGGCTGGGTCTTTATTTTTTATAACTTTGAATTTTGGACAATCCTTTGTTTTGGCTTGTCTGCGGAGGTTCATAATGGGAAAGTCAATGCAGTTTCTTAAATTTGGTTTCCTTCTGATTGGACTGACGGCCTTAATATCAAGCGAGGCCATTGTGCTTTTCTTATTAAAAATATTCTACTTACGAAAATGGATACGGTTTAATAAGATTGCAATTGCAGTTGTTGTTTACTTTTTTTGTGTGTTTAAACTGTTTTATCGAATACAAAAGCGCACTGTGAGATGGAGTGTAACCAGACGTAACCAGACTTCAAAATATTCGGTGGAAAATACTTTATTATTAGAGTGGATTTGTTACTACCTAATGTGGTAGTGACATTGCTGATGGAATAGAAATGAAACATTTTTTTTTATTCTTCATTTATTTATATTTAACATTCAAGTGGAATGAAGTGATATAAATGACCACATATATGTGTTAGAATTTTGACAATTGTTATTATTATATTGAATATTTTTACCTAGATATTTTACAACTTTTATTGGTGGATTTAAATTATCAAAACTATCAAAGTATTTTATTGTATGTTGATTATTACCTACCCAATGTGATCTCTTTCCGTTCTCTTCATATAAATTTATGACACCACATTCCTTAACATTCGGTCATTTTTGCCAATTTATCTCTTATGTAAACATCTCGAAAATAAGGATTATGTTTTTCCAAATTCCTTAACGTCTTTGAAAAATTCTGAGCCTTGAGGTTTCAAAAAAGACCATATCCTTTTTTACAGGGCTGTAGATAAAGTCCTTTACCCTGCCTACTCAAAATATTATAATTGTGACGTTTATTTTCTTCCAATTTGCTTCATTTAATGCTTTAGCTATACCAGCACCTTCGCCAGCTACTGACCCCATCGCTGATAGTCCAGCTAAGATAGTGAAAAAAGGTAAAAGACATCAAATCTTCGGAATAATAATTTTTTCGTTTATTTTTCGTAACTTTTTAAGCTGCTTGCAAGGCCCTTTATATAAGGGCATCTGGATTTCCACTTATTATACATTGATAGCTTTTTTAAATAAGTTACTTCTTTTACACAAATTTCTTTTTCTGAATTTGGTCCGTATAGTTTGACAACCCATCCCAAGCTTTGTTTTCGCTTTTATCATATTTTTTACCAATTTACTTTTTAATTTTTCTGATATTGAAGAATCTTTTGCTTGTATCATCTTCCAGGCTTTTTCAGCTAGAATTTTGTCTGCAATATGTCTGCAATTCAAGCTTTTATTATTTGCGTATGCGATGTCATGTTGGCGACAAGCTTCATTTAATTCATTTACCCCACGATCTTCATTAGCTAAACGTTTTTCTAATATAGTACCTGGGCTACAGAAATTATATGAAGGAAGATGCAATTCAAACGGTAATTTTTGATTAGCGAATTTGCTAATCCGTATCCTGAGAATGTATATTTCGTACTAACAGCATGTTATACTACTTCGTCTTTGGTGAGCACGCTGATTATTATGAATATCCAATCTATAAAATGTAACGATCTATACAGAATTTTTTTATTTAATAAAACGAGTCTCAAAAAGCAAGCAAAATAAAATGAGCAGATGGTATTAAAGTTAAAAACTATGATAATAAAATCATAAAGAAAATTAAACATAGTGCATTTTTTCCAAATGGTATTCGAGCAATAATTGTCCATCAAATTGTGGTAAAACTAATGTCATGTTAAGTATTTTCTTGGATCCGAAAGGTTTAAAATTTGAAAACCTTTATATTTATTCAAAATCACTAAACCAAGCAAAGTATTCAAAAAATGAATTTGAATTTGAAATGAATTTTCAAATAATTATGAAATTAAACCTACCTCCGAAGCAAGACGTAATACTATGTTGATTATGCGGCATGTGATGACCAAAACAACATTCGAGATTATTTCTGCAAGGCATAGCGAAGTTTACCACTTTTATCTATGTCAATCATATACTCCCATACCTAAGCATCTGATTTGTGATAATGCTAATTACATACTTCTTTTTAAAAAGGATGATCTTAATCTGAAACATTTATACATTTATAGTTTCGAGAATTGTGCTTAAGTTACTGGAAAGATTTATATGGGTTCTTGGTCATTAACAAAAATTTTGCTTAAAATAAAGGTCAATTTAATAGATCATTTAAAGAGATTATGATTTTGTGAGAGTGTTCACTTATTGAACCGCTGTTGGAATGAATATAGTACATCAGTTTGGATCCGATTTGTTAGTAACAGAACATATTAGGATCAACCCGGATAAGACCAGCCCTGATAGGAACAACCCTGGTAGAAACTGTTCAGTTTATATCGTTCTCATATATCGATTTATTTTGAAAGCAATTAAGAATGTTAATCCACATATACTAAATATGGTAAAATCATTAACTCTAAAAAACACAAAGAAGTAACATGCTCCTTAAAACTGGTAAGATAATAAAGGAAAGAGAATTTGAAAATACTTTGAACCGATAAAACAAAGCGGTTCAAATAACAAAATAGAAATAAATGTAGAACAATTAAATTCTGTGAAATTGGGCAGATCGAATTTTCATATTAACGAAAACAATGACTATTCTATCGATGATGAAATTTTCAGCAGAACAGGTTGGTTGTATGATTTAATTTTTTTAAATAATCCTTAAAATCACAATATACTGATGAGGATTTACAAAAATATTAATAAATATTACAAAAGGCGAATGTACACATGAGAAACTTTGACAGTAGCTCACAAGTAAGGGGTAACAAAAGTAAAAAGAATAAACAAATTATTAAATCCCTAATTGAAAATCTATTCCAAATGTGAAAAGCAAAGTTACTAAATCTTATTTAAGTACAACTCATATGATATACTCTATCAACCCTATCGATTATGTGAACTGGGATAACCCAAATGAACTTTGACAGATTATGACTTTTGATTGCATCCCAAAGCGTAAGTAAAAATTACCTCAGAAATGAAATAAACTCTATTGAAGAGTAGCTACGCGAAGCAAATATCATATATTAATACTGAAGATAAGCTAATTAAGTGTTATAAGTAAAATGAGTGTCTACAAGTTCGGGCGAGGTGCAAAGCAGTTATAAGGTTTAATAGCTGGTCTTCAAGAACCTCCAGTGGAAGGATTTATGGTGTTACCGTCTGGTAATTTTGCTATCGAAGGGAAATTCCTGTGGGAAAACTAAGTGCTCCACATCAGGCGATCAACAAAATATACATAGGCGATAGTACTGACTTTATAAATAATTCACTGATCGTTGTGCGGGAGTATATTTATAGTAGTTTTAACAGCCGTATCGTTGAAACTAAGACGTCCTTAAAATTACATTAAAATGTATATTTTGGTGGAAAACAGCAAGCAATTAAAAATATTAATTAACCCTACGATTTGGATGATGTTGCAACGAAAAAGTATGTCGATATTTGGATAATAATTGAATTTAAAAAATGTCTAGCATTAGATGAAAAACTTGAAAACATGAGAAAATACTACATGAATATTCAGATATGCAAAACGTGAATATAGCATATTTACTTAACAAGTTTCGAAAGCTTTTCTATGATGACCTCGAAAAATTAAAAAATAACACTTAAAACAAAATCGAAGAAATAAATTCTGAAATGTTGGTTTTTCAAGCGAACAGAACTCGTAGATAAATATTTCTTATCCGGCGGTTTAGAACTTACTACTCTTATTTCTCTTCTTTCTAGTTTGAAATTGTTTAAATAATTAGAAATCCATTAGTTAAAAAGATATAATGTCTGGCCTAACAAGACAAATTTTGTCACATATTTATTTCCTGGATGATTTCCAAGTATTTTCAGGTAGTTTCTACGAGATGGAGGAGACTGAGTATGTATATGTGAAATCTCTTAAATTAATATATTTTCTCAGTATAATAAATAAAACACAATAAGTATGAATTTATATTTTTATATATATATTTATTATTTCTTAAGATATCTGCATATGGTATATTTGTTTTGCTCTCCTAAAATCTATTAGTTCATAATTCGATTTATTATCTGTGCCAACGTGTTGTATTTTACCACTACTATAAATTCTTTCTAACTCGTGTTCTCGATACTCGAAACATCTAATGACCAGAGACACTTTCTTGAAATTGCTGTCATAAGAACAGCGAATTTTAGGTGCTTTATTTTTGTAAAATTTCAGTTTGAAATGTCTATAAAAGATATGCTGACTCTCAATATAACCGGAAATATTTATTTTCTTATGTATTATATCTTGCATGAACGCTTCAATAGCTTCTTCCACACTCACGTATTCTGAACCTTCAGGGTTAGTAAATACATCATCTCTGTTGGTGTTTTGCGACAAAGTTCTTTTTGTGGTAGAATAACTTGATATATTCAAACTTGAATAGTTCTAATGCTTTAAAAGTACAAATGACAAATCAATTTGTTCCCGATCATGATTTGGTTAAATAATCTCAAACTCGAGGTTTGATTTAAAATCGTCATAATGATTAATCAATGGTACTGGTGCTGAGAAAGTAGTTCCGATAAGAATAAACAAAATTAAATATGTAGCTATCATTTTTTCTTCCATTGCAGATTTCCGTATACTGAATTCTTTCGCCTAAATGAAATAAATGAAGAACTTATTTAATATATATGAATAAATCTATTGACTACATAATTATCCTTTAAAATTTGTCTGTGAAATAATATTCTTCATGATCTTTCTTACAATCAATCATTACACGTTCTCACCTCTAAAATCGTTATATTTTGCACGATGCAAGGATGCAACTACAAAAGCTTTAAAATCCTTTAAATTAAGTTTTCAAGGGTTCAAAGTCTACCTGAATTTTACAAAGCACTCTCTTAAATGCTTTACCCCACACCTCGGATTTTGTTTTATTTCAAACACCTGTAAGTCTATCTTTGTCACTCTGCTTTCATAAAACATTTCACAATGTATGCTTCATCTTTTATAATTAAATCTTCTATTATACACTTAAAATTTCTGTCCCATGATTTGCATTGAACTTAAATTCCTCAAAACAATGCGGTAGGAAAGATAAAAGAAAGAACAAATTTCTTTCAGCACATTTATGGTCTTCTAATTCACTCTCCAACGACGACCATAAACACTTTATACTCAAAAAGATAAACTACAATACTATTATTAATGACATAATACATGATGTACACTAATAACATTCAAACCGCCCTCTCAAACCACCCGCAACCTACTCCGCACGCATGCACGATACAAACCTCCCTCTCAAAACCCTTCTCTTTCCCACTAAAAACCTACTAATTACTTACACGATCTCTTATTTCGATATTCACACAAAACGCGTGCCGACGTGCCGCATGGCACCAACAATCCACAAGATCACCACACAAAAAGCGTGCCGATACACGACTTATCACATGCCGCCAATCCATTGTTATGTTGTTATGTATTGACTCATAACAATCAACATATTGTTTGATTAGTAGAAATAAAACGTGTTTACTGATCAAAGGTGTTTCTATATACCTTTATTAACTAATAGCTCAAACAAATTGAAAAAGTTTTTTTTTATCGGTGATCTTCTAAAGAAAACAGTAATTAGTCTTGGAAAGCATGTCCTCTGCAATGTCCACATCCTGATTTTGTTGTAGGAACTTTAAGTCCGTCGACACCATTTTCACACCGGTCACATATATACCGACGTACTGATAGAACCGTTAACGACTGAATGACGACTTCTGAAACGAGCACACTTTAAAATTGGTTGAACTAGATGATCACATGGTGGGCATTTTGAAAACTATTTAAATAAGGTGGTATTTTAAAATTTAAATTGTTGACAATAGATTTTTTTTTTTAAATTTAGAAATTCATGTGGTTCAATAACAACCATTGTAAGCTAAATGAGTCCAGCCGCACCTAATTATTTTTTAAAAATAATTCCTTAATTCTTTGTTGCACCTAGAAGACTTATAAATCAAAAATTTATAAATTTATAATTTATTTTTTGTTCTTTTTTGTTGTTTGTTACTATTACCAATATTTTATAATCAATTTTGCAAAACGTTTCTGTAAAGTTATATTTTCACAAATAAAAATAGTCAACATATTATCAAATTTCATACTGTGAACGATTCTACCATAAAACCAAAAAATATCAAAAGACAGGACTAGTTTGGATGATGGTTTTATTTCGACTGTACTCACAAACAAGAATTACATAAAAAACTCAGTATATGTTAATAAAAAAAGAGCTGTTCTTAAAGTCGTACGAGGGTACAGCTAACTTACAGCTAACATTGTGCTAGCTGTTTTGACAATTTTAAATTGAGCACTGGGTGTTTCATAAATAATATGCTTTATAATACATTTTACAGAAACGAACACTAAAAGTTATTAGTTATTACACATTTTACATAAACGAGCTTTTACAGCTATTATTTATCATACATTTTACATAACCGATTTCTTACAATACATTTTTCATTTATACATATTTCGGATAGCTAATTTATTTTTTAATTTGAGTATCCTTTAAATGATTGCACACAGTGCGGGAGTTAATTCTACCTCAGTTAAAATTAGTAAAAAAATATATAAAAAAACGCACTTGCTTTATTTAATATATTCTCAAGACTAACTTCAATATAATATCTTAGAGATGTTTACCGGTATGAAGTGAGAGTTTTATTTGTGAAAATAAAACACCCTTTTTTAACGGGAAAGTAAATAACATTTTATCAAAAGTATTGGCCATTGCTAGCTATACATTTTTCCCATCTTTCAGGCAACTTATGGAATCTACGCCAATAAAACTGTTCGTATCTTGAAGTAATCCAAAAAGTCACCCAATTTTCGACTTCCTCGTAGGATTCGAAGTGCTGCTCAGGTAATGCGTGTCCCATCGTTGAAAACAAATGGTAGTCGGAAGGAGCCAAGTCTGGTGAATATGGAACGTGGGGTAGAAGCTCCCAACCAAGTGCTTTGGTTGTATCCTGAACCAGTTTTGCTTTGCGTGCAGGTGCATTGTCGTGGAGCAAAATTACTTTCCCGTGTCTTCTGGCCCATTCTGTTCGTTTTTCGATAAATGCATGGCTCAAGTTGATCATTGTTGTCGGTTGTGCTCTGTATTAACGGTTTTATCAGATTCAAGGAGCTCGTGGTACACCACAGTTTTCTGGTCCCACCAGACACACAGCATTGTATTCTTGCCGAATCGATCTGGTTTTGCAGTCGAAGTTCATGGGAGTCCCGGATTAACTCATGATTTTTTCCATTTAGGATTCTAAAAACAAATCCATTTTTCATCGCCAGTTTTTCATTTAATTCATGTGTCAACCATTTTCCAGACTTTTGGACCTTTTCATAGCTTTTAAACAGTCATAAATCGTTTGTTGTGCAACATTCAACATTTCTGCCATCTGTTTCTGTTTCAAAGTGTCATCGTCATTTGCAATTCGTTATGTCTGAACCATTGAAACCATCTTTTGCATGTTGCTTCTGATAGAGTATGATCACCATATGCCTCGACAAGCATTCGCTGCGACAAGTTATCATTTTCTGATAATATAACGTTATTTGCTCAATGACTTTATGTATACAAAGTATGTTTGACAGATGTCATAGCAAACAAACAAAAAAAAATTAAAGCCCGTTCACAATAAATGTTCCCTGTCGAGATATTTGTATCTTGACGCTCACTTCATACAGGTACACCTATTATACAGTTTCTGAGGGGATGTAATGGAGTTCTCAGTTGTTTGTTGTTAGTTATTATTTCAGTGTGCATTTGCATTTCAGCACTGATACGGCATTTGATGATAAGCATGGGCTGTTTTGGCGTATATATGGTTCCTCAACTGTCCCCTTTATTAAGGAAAAGTTTCCTCACTTTCGTGCCTGTTGGGCACGTAGTCTTGTCTTTTCTGTTTGATATATTTCACCATATAATCTTCTTTTTTTTGCTTGTTGTTGGAACTCGTAGCAATGGCATATTTTGACGGAGCAGTATACTGGGAGTGCAAATATTGTATTGGGTCTATAACTTAATAATAGTACGGTTTGCTAAGAGATGGCGTAGCTTGTACTATTCCATTGTTATTATTCCATTGGAACATGCGTTGGAAAGCTACTGTCATTGTACGTCATTTCACTATATATCATTCATTTGAAGCGTAAACAACAATAATTTTTTTTTCACTCAAATATGTCGAACTTTGTGCCTGAAAAAATGTTTTTGCGGGGAGTTCTTCTTCACTACTTTAATATGAGAAAAACTGCTGCCGAAAGTCATCGTATTGTGATGGAAGTTTATGGTGAACATGCGCTAGCTGAGCGAACGTGCCAAAAGTAGTTTGCACGATTTAAAAGTGCTGATTTTGGCTTGGAAGACGATGAACGTGAAGATGAAGAACTGGAAGCATTACTCTATGAAGATTGTTGCCAAACACAAGAAGAGCTCGCAGAATATTTAGGTGTCACTCAAGCAGCCATTTCAAAACGTTTAAAAGCAGCTGGATATATTCAAAAGCAAGGAAATTGGGTTCCACATGAACTCAAGCCGAGAGACGTCGAAAGGCGGTTTTGCATGTCCGAAATGCTGCTAGAACTCCACAAAAGGAAGTCATTTTTGCATCGGATTGTTACTGGTGATGAAAAATGGATCCGCCCAACCAGCCAAATCAACGGCAAAGCAGAATATCCATGGCGCGAAGGTAATGCTCTGTATTTGGTGGGATCAGATGGGTGTGCTGTATTATGAGCTGCGAGAACCGGGTGAAACCATCAATGGAACACTGAGCACAATTAATCCGTTTGAAGAGAGTAGTAGCTGAAAAACGCCCGGAATATGCGACCAGACACGAGGCAATAATTTTCCATCATGACAACGCTCGACCCCACGTTGCTATTCCGGTTAAGAACTATTTGAAAAACAGTGGATGGAAAGTCTTACTCTACTACTACCATTTGTTCCGGTCGATGCAGAACGCCCTCACTGAAATACGGTTAACATCAGAGCAGAATATTAAAAATTGGTTTGATTCATTCTTGGCTGCCAAATAGGCGCAGTTTTTTTGGGATGGGATCCAAAAATTGCCAGAAAGATGAGAAAATGTCGTAACTTCAGATGGGCAATACTTTGAATAATAGTATTGTACATGTTTTTCATAAAATAAACGTTCAAATTTTGAAAAAAGAAAAACCGCACGAATTAAAATATATACCCAATACAAAAAACGAATGCTTCGGGCGAAGCTTGGATTTGAACACCGAACCTCCCGATTTGGAAGCCAGTCTACTCATTCATTTTTTTTCATTCATTTTAAATACATTTTTATTTCAAATAATTCTATAACTCTTACATGCAAGACAAAAAAGTCTTAACCTATTGTACTTAGCTTACTTATCATATCATTATCGTATTTGTTTTTTTCTTGTACAGATACTCCTTACTTTAGAGAAAGAATTTCCCATCACTTTTGTTCTTATTTAGTCACCAAAATTGTTGGCGTTGCCGAGCGACTCTATTTCGCCCTACCGAACCGGAGAAGCCCCGCACTGCCATGTGCGACGTCTCTGTCGAAGTTAAGTCGCCTGTACGCACCTGTTCTGGATTGTCCTGGATCAGACCTTTCGTATCGAGTAAGAGGCACGCTTCTGGAGAAACAAAGCCATTAAAGCGTGCTCTCATAATTGAGGAAGTAAGCACAGCAGATCAGGTTGCTCAACGAGGTTATTGCTCATCCAATGTGCCTTCAAATCAACATAATGACGCAATTTTCCACTCTTATTAGGTTCGCCCTATTGTACAAGACCTCATTAGGATAGAATTTTATGTACTCAGACTCTGGTGTTCTCTATAAGCGAAGACAAGTCCTAAGACAAGCCCTCTCAAAAAAACCAATCTTTTTCATTAACCTTGCTTTCAGGGCCATGTAGCAGATCACCTTCACCCTCGCATGGAGTCGGTTGTTATAAAACAGTCTCTTTATAAGGGCAAAAGCATCTTTTGCTGTGACTAGAGCAATATCTGTATGTTTGTTAAAATACTGATATTGATCTAGCCAGACTCCAAGGTATCTAACTACATTTCAACAAGCAAGCGAATGCCCGTGCTTGCCCAGGATCGAAAACTTTCGCCAATTCTTTCTGGTTTCAAGAGAGGCCCCAGACAAAGGCGTCCTAAACAAAATGGCTTCCCACCTCTGAAAGTTTATTTTCAACTTCCAGTCGTCGCAATATCACTTAATTTTGTCAAAGTCACGTGGCTAAAGTGTATTAATGACCTCAACCTTTGGACCTGATCTGTACGTGATTAAGTCGTCTGCGTACGTTATGGCATGGTGAGTGAACCTATTAAATCACATGTGCAAATGTTGAATAGGATCGGCGAATTAACCTCACCTTGTTGCAGACTGTTTTTAATGTGAAATGTACCAGCAGAAGTCATCTCGCCATTTTTCACGATGAAATGTCTATCTGTGAGCATACTGAAAAAAATATACAGGAGTAGTTTACGAATGCCCAGCCTGTCCAACTTAAAGAAAAGTCCTGGTAACCATATGGCATGAAAGGCTTTTTCTAAGTCAATCAGGCAGGTACCAGTGCACGGTTTCTTGCCTTTGTTCCATTGGATATCAGATCCCAGTTTAGATGCGGCATGTATGATGTCATGTCCGTCCTCGAAACCGAATTCATTATCCTCAACCTACAATACTTAGTCAGAACTTTATAAATCACCTTTTCTAAAATCTTATTGTTGTTTGGAAGAGGACTGATCGACCGGAGATTCGCCGGATTGGATGTGTCTTTATCCCTTTTGGGGATTGGATGTACCACCGCAGTTCTCCAATGTGCTGGATAAAGCGTATTATTCATTGCATTGTTAAACAAGGTGGTGTAAATGTCGAAGCACAATGTTCGGAATTTCATCGGTTTCCCTGATTTCTTACTTCTTAGTGATTCAAAGATAGTTTGATAACGGGGGTAGTGCCCTATCGTCGGCAATGACATTATTTGTCATATTCTCGTCACTGAACTGGGTAAAACCCAAGCTCCACTGTAGGTAATGACGCATTGCAACTTGACGCAAGCTTTTTACCATGGAGTAACTGCTATTTTGCTTCTAATGTGAATGACAAACCCTCGTACTTGGTTTTTTCAACAGGCATATCCCTTTAAAGACGGTTGCAATACATAACAAAAAATGTCTATGGTTCACTAGTGAAGTACACCATGCGATGAAAACCCGTAATAAGTTATATGCTAAATGGAAGTCATTGCCAACATATCTTAATTGTCGGGCACGCAATCGCTCTTCTTGTAATGGAAGCATTACAAGAAGAGGAAAAAAAAAAAGATATTTCTTATCCAAGTTGAGGCCTGAACAAACTTTGAAAAAGCTGTGGAACAAATTGCTTTCAATTGGTATTGGAAAAAAAGGCAATTGATAGAGATCTAATGCTAATGAACTTAACAATACATTTATTTTGTCTACTATCAACAAACCATCTTTTACCCCTAATAATGAACTGCAAATAATATATGAATTTGTTTTTGATTTTCGGGTTGTCGCTGAAACAGATATTGTTAATATCATACGTAATTTAAAATCGAATGCTATAGGGGAGGACGGTGTACCTATCCGATTTGTAAAGATGATTCTACCCCATATTCTTAGCAGCCTTACGCATATCTTTAACTTTTGCATCCCACCTTTTTCGATATTTGGAAATTGGCTAAAGTTATTCCTTTCCCAAAAAAATCTCACCCCTCTTTGCCAACCGACTTTTGTCCGATAGGTATATTACCATGTCTGTTCAAAATTCTTGATGACATAAGGGTAGAATCTGATGCTGGTGCTGTGTTTGCTAGACTTTTCCAAAGCTTTTGACAGCGTTGATCACATGGTACTATGCCAGAAATTTAAACTATATTTTGGGTTCAGTAAAAGATCTGTTCGAATGGTTTTTAACTATTTAGACAATCGCCAACAAAGAGTTGTTCATAATAACGACTCTTTTGATGACTCTGATAATGCCTAGATATATCATTCGAAACCTTCAGGACTTGTTAAGGATCTAGTCGTCAGAATAAACGAAGACTTATCTCAAATATATAACTGGTCATTATGTAGTGGACTCAGTCTTTATCCAACCAAATCGCAGCTCATTCTAACAGCCAAAAACATAATCAACTCAGATGAAATACCACCAGTATTCATGAACGACAACTTTGTGGAGGTTATTTCTAATATCGGGTTCAAATTAAATCGCTTACTTTTCACCGTAGGACATATCGACTTTGTTGTTAGACGAATCTATGTTAGACTTCGCAAACTTCGACTTTTATCTAGCTTCACCTCACTAGGTACTAAGCTTAGGCTTATTAAATTAAATTAAAATTAGATCAAATCCCTTAATTACTTTAATACCTCGCACCTATTTTTCATCCACGTCATAAGACTTTGGAACTCCCTTCCTATAACAACAAAACAAATAATGGGAGCTTCATCTTTTAATGCCACGTTTAGACATCTCAGATAATCACAACAACTCTACTTCTTCTATCTCTCACTCTTATACATACTCTTTTTCTTTATTTTCCTTTTATTTTTTTCTCATATAATATATATATTTATCTGAATTATATAATGAAACCCTAAAATATGTGCTATAACAGACATTTTCTTAGTTTTATTTGTAAAATCCCGAATTATATCGTATATAAATAAATTAAATTGAATTGAATTTTTGCATCATAAATCCACGCAAAAGATGTAGTGGCAAGAACACCAAGCCAATCATCTGCTTCTTTTTTTGCTCCAATGTTGAATAGCCCACAATTTCCAATCCCAAGAACGCCAAAAAATTAGACCAATCGAGCTTATCTCAAACTTCAAACGAAAATAATGAAGATGAAGAATTTTTACAATCACAGGAACAACAAAACCCCATCTAATTTCAGGAGAAGACTTTACTGATTTAATTAGAGATTTAAATTTGTCAAAACGTAAAGCAGAGATTTTGGATTTTCGCTTAACAGAATGGAATTTGCTTGTAGATGCCAAAATAGCTGATCAGTGAAATCGCCATGAGACATTTTCTTCTTTCTTTACAAAAGAAGATGGATTTTTTTTTTGCAACATCAAAGGTTTGTTCAAGGAAATTTGGATACCCTGTGTTCCCAATGAATGGTGGTTTTTTATTGACAGTTGATCAAAAAACCTAAAAGCAGCTTTATTACACAACGGAAATAAATTTCAATCTCTTCCAATAGCCCACTCTGTACATCTGAAATAAAACTGCGAAAGTGTTAAAATTTTACTCGAAGTTTTAAAATATCAAGAGTTTAAGTGTCAGTTCACTGGAGATTTTAAAATAATGGGGTTTTTATTAAGAGTGCAGACAGAATACACAAAACAGCCGTGTAATATTTGTTTGTGAGATAGTAGAACGGATGCTAGCACTATGTTCGTCGATCTTGGTCGATAAGAACGGAATTTTGTCTTGGAAAACATAACGTTAAATGTAAACCTATGTGTTAATGCCACCATTACAAATTAAACTTGCATTAATAAAACATTTTTTTAAAATTGTTTTCTAAGTTGTCAGAAGTGGTGGTTAAAGCTAGAATTTTTGTTGGTCCACAAATTAGAAAAAATTTGCGAGTGAGGAATTCCCAAAATTGCTAACTTGTGCTCAGAAAAAATGTTGCCATAGTTTTCGAGCACTAGTTTCTGGATTTTAAGGGAACTATAAAGTCGAAAACTATCAAGAATTAGTTGTAAACATGTTGTGGAACTTTAAAACTATGGGTTGCAGGATGTCTTTGAGAGCATTCTCTGAAAGAACAAGGAGAACGTTTTGATCAAGATGGACAATACAATGAAAATATGATAGAAGACTACATTTGGGGTTTAATACGAGAATGTACTTACGAACATAAAAAAAAGAGTGCCAGGGTTCACTTTTGAATTTTTTTTTCACACTTTCGTTAATTTCCACTGTAAATATTTTAATTACTACAGATGCAAAATTAATAACTAATCTATTTGATTTGATTTAAAAAAAAAAATAAAAATTTAAATTATAGTCTTAAAAATAACTCCTTAAAACGTTCTCCTCGCTACAAAAGCAAAGTTTTTTATCAAATAACTTAATTTATTAGGGGTACCATGGGAGTCAGTAAACCTTTTTGCAGACATGGTGGGCTTTCCCTTACAATATTGTTTTTAACTTTTGTTGGGGTAGGGGCTTATACAAATTTAAAGCGCTGGGGCAAACAATCTCAGATATGGTGGGCTCGTGGCCATTGTTGATGATGTTGACATCTCGGGGCATCAAGGGGCGGACCGTCCGTCTCCAGTTGTACCTATGTGGTCATCTCTGGAGCGGTAGGCCGGGGGAGGGAACTGAATTCATAGGATCCAGTGAATCAAACCTGTGCCGTGGCATCCAGAGCCTGACTGGAAGAAGGGAGAAGAAGAAATAAAGAGGTCAGCAGACAATAGATGGAAAAGGGAGTGCAGGATTTTTGGGGCATGATTTGCACGCAATAATTGTTGAAATTCGGCTTTTTTCCGCCCATATCTCCATCAGTGACTTATTTCCAAGCACCCTTGATATCGTATGACTTTTTATGTATGCCGCAGTTTGGATTGCTTCAGTCCAAAACGATTTAGGTAAGTTTGCATCGTATATCATTCATCGTAACTTACCTCCGATTATTCGATTCGTTCGCACCACGATACCATTTTGTTGGTGTTTGAATGGGTTTGGCGTTTTAAATTCGATACCATTTTCGTCAAAGAATTTCATAAAACGATTATTTGAAAATTCTAATTATTTTTCCAGTTTGATACTCTTGAACGTTCTTGAATGCACAAAAAAGATTGTATACTTCATCTTTTGATTTTATGAAGTCAACGAACACCATTCGGCTGTGATCATCAATAATTGTTAAGCAATATCGATTTCCACCTAGTGATTTGGTCCGATCAAATTACTATGTACCGTTTGTAGCGACAGCCTTTTAAACAAAAAAATAATAAGAAATGTATTTATTGTAGTGTTCATATTTGTGTCACTGTTCCAAGCCCAATGAATTGACCCCTTATTTTAAAAACAATTTCTTCCCCTCCTTATAATTGAATTGGTTGAGTTGAATTTTGTGTAAAAGGACTTGTGCGGAAAAAAAAAACAAAAAACAGGGATTTTATACAGTCGGCCTAATTCCCTTATCTACATACCCATCAGTTTCCGAGTTCTATACCAACCGAGAAAAATTCTTTGTTGGCAAAAAAAAAAAAAGTGACTTCCGCGGACTAAAATTAAATCTACGCATCCCAGCTACATCGCCTTCAAGGGAAAACGCCAGAACCACAACAATAAACAAAAAAAAAAAAAAAACTAAAAGGAAAAAAAGAAACTTAATGTGAAAAAAGTTCAATTCAAAAACCGTACAGTACATACATATGTATACGATAATATGTAGTATAGTTTAGGTTCAGGTCTGGAACTTTTTTAAGTTGTTTCAGGGTAATTTACATTTTTTTAATTTATTTTTTTTTTATTAAATTTTGTAGAGTGAGGATGTGTTATTAGATTTAAGTTAATTTTGTTTTGAATTTTATTTTGAGCTGAATTTTGGACGCAAAAAAAATTACAATAATTTTATGAAATTGGGAAAAGGGTTCTTTAAATTGCTAGCGCCAGAACGACGAAGAATCTGTAGAATCCGTTAAGTACTACATATATATATATATATATAGTATATAGGTCCTCATGACTAGAATTAGAATAGCCTATTAATATAAGTAAAATAAAATTAAAAAACAAAAAAAAGGTAATTTTACTTTCATTCGTTAATTTTTTTCTGTTTTAATAAAGTAATGTATGGATGGGCGGACCGACTGTGACATGACGTGACTCACTGACGATGAAGACATGACAGGAAATGACGTAACGGACTCTCTCTAATTTCTTTTCTTACAGGTGGCGACTGGGAGAAACTTCGTCTAGGGGCTACCATTCACCGTTTTGGACAGAATGGTGCAAGTGGTCGCATTTATGTGCGATAAGGTGGGTTGGCCATCCTCAGTCAACAACACCTGGCTTATTTCAGGTCGTAACGAGCTGACATTGATGTGTGTTCCTGGGACATATTATTCAGTATAGGCTACATAGGGTTAATTCATCTTTAGGTTTAATTTTAATTAGTTCAATTAAATTCGGTGTTTAGGGTATAGGTTAGTGTAGAATTAGTTAGGCTTGCACAGTGATGATGGCACACAAATATGATCTCCTTTTTCCTTTCCGCAGTCCAGGCGGAAAGCCAACGGACTTTGTGAGGTAGCCGGACATCTGCAAATAATCCAAGAGCGGTCTAGAGGGAGGAGATCTGTAGGCTGACTGCTGTCCGATAAAGTTGTTCTACGTTGAGTTCAACCTAGGTGTTCAACCATACACCTAGTGTGGAGAGAAGTTAAGGGTTATGCTTCAACACTCGTTATGATACTGAAATACCAGTCTCCACAATACGTGACTTGACCATACATTACGAACTTAACTTAGACTAATTTGAGTACCAATCCAGAGTGACTGGAAAATCAGTTGTAATTCCACACACCAAAGCAATTTATGAATTATTGTAGCACCAATAATTAATTAATAGAATTTCTTTAACCTTTTTCATCATTTAGTATTTAGATATTTATATTTTCTTATCTTAGTTTAATTCAATAAAATTACAAGTTTTATACACCGTTTTTGTTAAGTACATTTTGTTTACTTATATATCCTTTTTTTGAAGTACATTCCAAATTTTGAGTTTTGTTTTTTTTTTGCGAATTATATATATTTAATTTAAATTTTTATTGAGTCTTAAATTATTTAACAAAAAAAAAAAATCGGCTTGGAAAAAAGGTTAAAGTTAAGCCGTATTGAACATTTATTTTTTTGCTATCTATTTTCGGTTTTCTGGTTTTTTGCGACCATAATGGATAAAGAAACAGGGGCAGTTCCTAGGAACATTTCCACGGGTGATGTAGCTACTGGAGGTTTTGAATTTGAGGACGAAAGAAGAGCATGAAGTAACAGTTTGGACACCAGGCTCCTAGGAGTCGCAACAGAATCTCCGTGGAGGAACGACGTGTTTAGAACAGGCAACCACCAAACACATATGATGCACAAGGCAATACCGAACCAGGGGGGATGCCTGGACTTCACGACGATCTCCTAGGACTTTATGCGGTTCAGTCCAGATCGACAAAGTCAGAGGCCCCAGGGTGAAGCCTTAAGGGCAACGACTAACAAGAGGAAATCCCAGAAGTATCGTGGAAGAAAACTTGCTCCAACCCATCCGAGCAGGGGCGTTTGAGCATCGGCAAGAACGAGCTTCGACAATCAAATGGGTGCCGATAAAAAGTCAAGACGCGTACTATCAACACACTCTACAGTACGAAGATTAAGAACATGGCGAGAGACGACCAGGAGGGAGGCGCAGAACAGAGGACGAACATGACGACTACAACATAAGTGGACAGAAATAAACAGAGGAGAGCGAAAGGACATACAAAGGACAAGACGGTTACCTAAGGAAGACAGAGAGAATCGAGGACAACTTAATGTCAAAATTCGACGAAACAATGAGCACATTGATAGCAACTTTTCGAAAGAGTATTGCCATCATGAGCGAGAAAATCAGTTGTCTCGAACTTTCAGCTGCCTCGTCTTCTAAGTGTAACATGACGACGGGTAACAGATGGTTAAATGAACTACAAGACAAACTTGAATCGCCTACATACAATATAATGACTTAACCAAACGGACAACGAAGAAATACTTACTGGACAAGGACGGACGGGTACCAGGACACATCTGAATACTACCGTCGCAACGGCGCTCGGAGTATTTACAGCACGTAAAAGTCAATGCCTGTCGAGAGTTTTGCATTCCGCATTGAAACTCTGTAAAGAAAGAATGGGGTGACTTCTGACTAGCTGCTAGCCCAGTTCCATCACCGAGTTTTAGACCCCGCCGAAAGATGGTACTGGGAAGATCTAGAAAAGGTCGGGGGAGCAGAACAGCTTAGCTACCATGACCTTCAAGCTGAGCTGATCAAACAATTTAGAGATGGACGACGGGACCACGAAATTCTTAAGCCCATCATGGACAGGAAACAGTTGCCTCATGAAACCATATACATATGACCAAACGACCGCACGAACTATACAGGACCTCCGCGATGAGTGCCAAAGAGCCGAAAGTTATTCATCCACCAGAGAGCAGCATTATAAACGTCACGTGACCGAGACTGACGAATCACCTGTACGCGAAAAACCACCATGACTTAATAAAAAAAAAAAGCTCAGACCCAATACTTACACTAAACCTGACTGACCAATTATAACTGAAAGAACGAACGTCTACAAAACTAAGCCGATGATTACTTTGACAATACCACTGTCTGTCTGTTCTTCCGAAAGAGCCTCCACGAACAGAAAGTGGAATGCAACGAAGCGAGAAGAAGTAACAGTACCTGTGGAGTATTCAAGAAAATATAAAAAAAATATAAAGGCTGAGGGAAAAATGTGCAATAAAAACACGACAACTAAAGAGATTGCTCGAATCTGTGATAGCAATACGACACGGCAAGAGACCGTTCGCCTAAGTAAATATCGTGGAAAAGGATGTTCTCGGTCTGCTAGAAAGTAGTTTATCCATAACCTGCTTCGAAAAGGGGGCCCAGGACTTTATAGAAATAACATTACCATAACGAACATGAAGACCGATATATGGACAGCTGATGGCAACTATCAGAAAATACTCGGACGATCATGGGAAGACAGAACCAGGGACATAGAAATATTCGTTTTCTCGAATCTACAGTAACCATTATATTTAGTGGTGGATCCAAGCACTCACTCAGTCACAAATCGAACAGTTGGAAAGGGTGAAACAACTTTTTCCGTCGTTCGCAATCCTGGGAGTAGGCAAGACTAACCTTCTAGAGCATGTCTTAGAAGAAGACGACAACCAAGCTCCTATCAAACAGCGACATTACCCCATTTTGACTGCGATACAAAAACTCTTGTATGACGAGCTGGATTGATCGAATTAGCGGTAATAAAAAGAAGCAGAAGCGCTTGGAGTTCGCCGGTAGTCTTGAAAAGAAAACCGGGAAAAAATCGTCTATACCTAAATTCGAAAAATGTCAACGCAAAGTATGCCTACCCTCTTCCCCACGTCAACGGTTTACCAAGTCGCCTCCAAGATACCAGGTATATCGCTGGTATCGACTTAAAAGACGGATTTTGGCAGATTCCTCTGGAAGCCAAATCAAGGGAGAAGACACCTATCACAGCCCTGGGCGGTAACATTACCAATCCATATTGATGCCATTTGGCCTGTGTAATGCAGCTCAGAGAATATGTCAGCAAATGGACAAATTTATTCCCCATCGGTTGAAGGAGAACCGATGATCTTTTGGTTTGGTCTCCAGATTTTGATTCCTAAGCCAAATTACTATACGAGGTGGCGAGATGTTTAAGAGAAACAGAATTGACGATCTATGTCGGAAAAGGCAAATTTTGCTATCGCGAAATTAAATATTAATAATACATAGTTGGCGATGGCAGTCTTAAGACAGACACAGACAGACAGAGATGTTCCCTGTGCCGGTGACTGCTAAGCAACGATGGACTGCCTTAAGAAAGGACAAACATTTACTTTCACAGATGTTGCGCTAAATGCGTTTGACAAGCTTAAGGCGACCTTGGTGTCCGTACCCATACTGTCAAATCCGGACTTTAAAAGACGCTTTTACATACAATACGACGCTTCGACGACTGGAGTGGGTAGTGTGCTATTCCAGATGGACGCAGAGAAAAAGGCCAGGTAAAGCCTGAAACTTCAGGGATTCGACTTCGAGACCGGGCATAGAAAGGGTACTCTAAACGTAGTGCCCGATACTCTCTCACACGCCTTCCTGAAAGAACTCAGTACCGGGTCCGAAATTCTGCAGATTGACCTCAACTCCCCATTTTTTTTTTTTCAGAGAAATATGAGGAGTTGAAGAAAATCGTAATAAAAAATCAGGACCGACTTCCAAATATATGCGTTTCAGAAGAATTTGTGTATAAACGAACTGACATACATACGATACAAAACGATTTAGATTGGAAACTTCGGATTACGAAGGAGTTGCGTGAGAGCTTGGTGGAGGCAGCACATGTTTCATTGGCAGGATTCACAAGACTCTGGCTCGCCTGAGGCAGATGTACTTCTAGTCAGATATGGTATCTGATGTCCAGAATCTCATCAAGTTCTGCTAGGTCTGCAAGTGCTGCAAGCCACTTAGAACGGTATCTAAGCTGCTGATGTGACAGCAATTTGTTACGGAGCGATCTTTTCAGCGGCTTTATATTGACTTCTTAGAACCCTATCTGCGAACTTAGAACAGGAATACCCACATTGTTATTGTGTTGTACCACTTTTCTAAGTATGCCTTTTTGAAACCTGTGAAGAAGGCAACAGCAGTAGAGGTAGTACAATATTTAGAGGAAGGCGTATTTCTTATGTTTGGTGTGCCCGAGTATGTGCATTCGGATAAAGGCAAACTATTTGTCTCAAAGTTGTTTGCCAGTTTTCTAGGAAAGAATGGCATCAAACATGTTCGAAGCACGCTCTATTATCTTCAAGCTAACGCACCAGAAAGGGTCACCTGGTCTATACTGTCCAAAATACGGTCCTACATACAGGATGACCAGAAGAACTGGGACCTACATGTGAACGACGCGGCATTTTCTTTGAGGAGCGTAGTGCACAGATCAAGTTTGAGTCGTATTATGCCATTTTTGAGACACATATAATTCAACGTGCCAATTTATATGAAATATTAAGGAAACTAGACGTAGTGATATATCTGAACACTGAAGTATTAGAAAAGAATGACGAATTTTTGACAATCTAAGGCTAGCACATGAAAAGGCGACGCTATCGTAGAATACTGGGAGTAGGGACATAAGATATAATGACAAATAGTGTACAGACGCAATTTTAAACAAAGTAGTTCAGCTGATAAATACAATGCCAAATTAGGACAAAATTTTATAAAATCTGTGATATTAAAAAAAATGGGCAATTATTTATTTATTTATTAATTATGAAGTTGGCAACCAAAGTGGACTCGCAATTTCTCAATTGAATTCAATATTCGTTGCTCATGTTGATGACTCTGATGCAAACCAATGAAAAAATTTGAATAAATTATATTACCTAACCTATATATACGCCGGTGTTTTAATTGTTATAAACACACCGTCTATACCGCACACAACAGCAACAGCAAAAAATATGCAAAATATTTCCGAAAATATATCTCCGCACACAGCAGATTTCACTTTAATTTACACACAGCAAAAAAAAAAAAAAAAATATTCGTAAAAAATACCATTAACAAAACCTTTTCTGGACTCATAACCTATTGAGAGTATATTGTACATATATGCATAATGAAAAATACGTCTGGTTTATGTTAAATGTGGAATAGAATAGAACCTTTAATACTCGCTTTCACATTAGCTGTCATGAATTGATTAGTACATAAATAAGGGCTTATACACAGTGTTTCAATAGACATGCAAAAAATCGTTCTTAAGGTTTTGAATTAGTTTTGAATTCATTTTTGGATTTTTATTTTCACAAATAATTACTTTTACATATTTTATCTGCAAAGCCAAGTGGCTTGTCTGCAGAAGACTGATCATTTAAATTAGTTGCATTATTTAAGTTCAAAATACAATTCATTTTTTTCACGAGTAAATAAGTTTAACAGAAACAAGAATTTAACATTATTTCATTCAACTTAATATTGAATTGAATTAATTTTTAAACAAAAAAAAAAAAAAAAAAAAAATTCGGAAGGTTATTTCGATTCGTTGGAACTGCATTGAATGTTGTCGAAACAGCTTCTGCAAATTTTCTTCGACTATATTTGTTCCAATATCTAGGGAATTGGACATCTAATGGACATCGACAGATCAGACTATAACTTCTGGGTATTTGTACGTAGCTCGAACAAGTTGATGGCTTTTAACTTTATGTAGACAGTCATAATTATGCATTTTAATTGTTACTTCATATTTTAAGATATATGGTGGGCGTATATGCATAACTTTGGTTTTGTTGGCGTTTATGTCCAGGCCGCTGTCATGACACCATCTTGTGATAACATCGTACTCTTTCTGCAAGATTTTTTCAGCTGCTTCTACTTTTTTGTTATTAACGATAATCGCCGTATCTTCAACATTTGCTTAAACTGTACTATTGCTTAGAGCTGTAAGCAGTTCGTTCATTTACATGATAAAAATTAGCAGTCTTAATTTTGATCCCTGTGGAACTCCAGATGATGCAGCTTTTTCTTCATTACGATGCTGTCCTATTTTAACTATATATTTACGATTTGTCAGATAGCACTGAAACCATGTCAAACACCAACATTTTCCATTTGTCTCAATATGTTTTTATGACATAATGTATCAAAATCTTATTTAAAGTCGATAAATAGTATGATGTATTAATGTAGTATTTATCTTGATTTTGATTGATTTGGTTTGAAAAGTCTTCTTTTTAGCTAGAATACCAACATTTCTAAATATATAGTAAGCCTTTTGGCGACAGGTTCTTCAAGTATATTATCTATTACGGATAGTGATAGTATTGAAATTGGGCAGTAGTTCCCAATAACTACTATAACTATTTGTGCCTCCATTGTGTATAGGTCGGATAATGGCTATCCTAAGCCTTTCTGGAAACTTTGATTGTTCTAAACTCTTGTATATGATCTTTGCTTAATTAGGAGCCGGAACTTTAGCGTTAAGTCTTTGGGTCGTATTTCATCTTCCACTGTTGATGTATTGACATTTAGTGATTGGAGAATATTTTGCACTTCCCCAACAATAATATCATTGATCGCCTTACACTGTTCGATGGACCTGAATAAGAATTACGTTCTTATGTGCATCGAGTTTTCAACTAGAATATCATCCAAGTTTGTAGACTTCTTTCCTAGTATTTTGTTGACAATCTTCCATGTTTCCTTTGGATTATTTTTTTGTTTTTGAGAACTGTTTTTGTTCAGTTTATTTTTGTGTTAAGGTGGTTTCGAAATATTTTGTATTCTTTTTCGTTGTTCTAATTTCTTCTATTGTTTTTATATCTTCTGTACAGCCGATCTCTTTAAAGCATACACTCTTTAAATCAGCAGTCATCCAATTTTGCTCATTTTACCTTCCCCTGTATTCTGTGATATTGAACCAGTCTATTGAAGTGGTGTCTAAATTTATTGTAAAACTTATCTGCATCGCTTAGTGGGTGTCAATTAAAGTGTCCAATTTTTGGTGAAAGCTCAATACTGTTGATGTAGTTGCAAATTCTTGCCTTCCAACCGATTCAGGACTTCATCTTTTTGCACCATCGGTAAGCTGTCCCTTGTAATTTTTTCGTTCAGTTTGCACAATGAAACACAGCACAATCTCTTGCTCCCGTCCTTCTTTGCCACTAAAACGATTGGTGACGTGTATTTGGATCTAATTTTTTTCGGCCAGACAGCTGTGTATTTGTTTCCGCACCAGGATTTAGTCAGCGTGAGCCATCTGTCTTGGTCTCTCGAAAACTTGGATCTGATCCTTTAGTACGAGCTTCATTACGACAGGAGATTGCTTCTCACCTATTTGGTTGTACCCTTCAATAACCTCCATTGTTTTCTTCACCATTATCGGCCGTGTACTCCTGGTCTCCGCTACTCACCCTTCGGTAACCTGTTGATGCAGAGTGACCCTTACTCCTCTCTGACCGCTGAAACATGGTTGGTTTTATATCCGCTTTAAAGTCGCGTTCTCCATGCCTCGGCTTTCTGCACCTGAAACACTTGACACTCTCCATGCTTGAAATACGCCTTGTCCCTTATCTCTAGCCTAACTGATTGCCTAAGCTGGTTGGTGTCCGTAAATTCCCTCTCGTTCGTTCGTCGGAAGCTTTTATCTTCTCGTACATCTTTAACTTTCTTCAGCTTCCTTCCAAGAAATACTGTTTTCAACTTTCGTCGTCCAATTGGATACACTTTCCTAATTTCATCATTTGAGCGTTTGCGACGGTCTTTTCCCCGTGTTCTCAACCGAGGGTGGACCTCCGATGATAACGCTTACGACCGGAATTCTTCGATAAGTGCATGCTTTAGACCACCCCAACTGGTTAAATGCACTTGAATGAAGAGGAAAAATCCCATTAAATTGGGTCATCGAGTCTTCGATGTCGCGAAGAATGTATGTGGCTGGACTAGCTGACACCGTATGTATCGAACCTGCGCTACTTTCGCCCACATCGCCATCGTTTTCTTCTTCGCGGGGTAGCCCGAAGTGAACTAGTAGCCTGTCGTCTAGTGCGTTCTTCAGTCACGTTGTTGGTTTTGTCTGTTTGTCCCTAAGTCCGTTTACAGTCAGAGCCAGTATTTTACTTACATTCATTTTCGTTGTTTTATTTTATTTATTATTACAGCCTAAAAGTATTTAATAGCAGTAAAATTTTCGTCTGGCCAACTCTTTCTGCTAGACACACCACTTCTTCCCTCTGTCTGGACCCGAAAATCACATGGGTCGTTAGAGCAAACAACGGCATAAGGGTTGAACTTCGCATAGTTTCTTGTTCTTTTTCGTTCTTTTCAGAGAAATTCACCGCTATCGCCTTAACGCTGTTGCCCTTTTTCATTTAATGTTCTAATATATATATATATATATATATATATATATATATATATTTATAATTAGAGCGCTCAAAGGATTTGAGTACCCTTAAAATGTTAGTACACAGCGCGGGCGAATGAAAATCAGGGAGATAGAAAAGAGAAAGTAGGTGTTCAAGTGTATATATTTACTGACTGATATTAGTAGCACCTATGAGTTTTATAGCTCGGGTTTGATCCTTATCTTGCAGGTGCAGAGATGTTTTAGGAGCACCTAAAATTCCTAAAGCATTTTATTTTCTTCCACTAATGTCACTTTTCTTGTTCAAAAATTTTTTACACTTATTTCGGCTTACCCCTCAACAAAATACCGTACGAGGATTTGATTATCCTCCAGAAACACAATTCCGGCTGAGAATTTAATGATCCTTAAGAAATTATACTGGTGGGATTTAAGATCTTCAAAAATGATGGATGAGCCACCAATTTGCAGGATGTAATCTACAAAGGTTTGGCGACTTTTCAAACCAAACACCTTTTTGGTAATTTAACTCACTTTTATTTTATTTTATATGGTTATAAGTTCTTCTCGCTTAGCCGACTATTCGTCTCATACTTAAACTAACCTAAATGTCAAACTCTACTGATACATTGGCAAACCCTTAACCACAGTTACACTGTAGGTGTATTACCAATTATTTTTCACCACGTAAAGATGATAGAATATATGAAAAATACTACTTTCTTTTTTTGTTTCAAGTGCACAAAAAGGGGATAGTATCAGAATAAAATTAAAAAAACACCTAATAATCATATTTTGAACGTCTTATTTGAAGAAGGATTGCAACTTTTTCATTTCTGAAATCAATCTTAAGCTTCTGTTCTTAGTCAACTGTATAAGCATTTTTCATGTTAAGGCAAAATCTCTGAACTCTTGACATCAATGCAAATGATTGTTAATTAAGGAAATCTTTTAAATACAATCTCGTTGTTGTTCTTTTATCATATTTATTTAAAATTTTATTTGACATGTGTTAAATAAATAAATTATTTATATAACACTGATAGGTAATAAATTAACACTTTTGATAATTTTTAGTGTTTTAGGGAAATAATTGTGTTTCTAATTAAATTTAAATGTTTTCCAAAATATTTCGAGAATGCTTTTTGGACCCAATCGGTTTAGGGGCTAAAATATACCCGAGGTAGGCATGCCTGTAATAAGAGGCGACTTAAAATCCACTACGCCAGAATAAGAATCGACCAGGTTAGCGGCCCAGTATAAAAAATTGTCCAACCTCTAACGGAGCATCCTGATATTTAGCGACTTCCAGATCAGCCGGCCTTATCTGTCTAATGAAGATCTCTGGACAGATAGACGACTCTTTTTCCGCTATCTGGGGGATGCTTTATTGTATATTGACAGTTCTGTTTAGGACTACATTTTTTTTTATATAATCCCACGCGCGCACCAAGGGGATATGGATACCCTTTTACTGGCTTTTCGCCATGGCGCGGGCGGGTGGTGTAGTAGTTTGAAACTCAGGTGTGTTTGGTTTCGATATTTTTCGCAGAGGCGGTTGTCAAACTGGACGGGACGAGCCAGTGCATCCTCAACCAGTGGGTCTAAGTACATGCTAGTTGTTAGTTCGTTACATTTAGCCCAGCCAGCAACCACTCCAATATCAGAGTTATGCCTTCATGTCGGAGTTGACGCCAACGGGATTTTTCATATAACTACATACAAATTCTATGAAAAGATATTTCAGAGAACTGCCTCGTACGGGATTCGAACCCGTGACCCTCTGCTTGAGGAGTCTATGCATATACCACTTCACCACGGCCATCACATATATTCACATATATTCATGTATATAGTAAGTGTAGTACATAATGAGACAGGGGAGCACAACATATGACATCCCCCAAATTTTAAAAATTCAACACTATAGCAAGAGCAGCGGTATAAGTTCAATCATCAAATATTTATAATGTATGTATATGCATCATAATAGTTTTACATAATTTTTAAGTGAATAGGTAATCAGTTAGTAATATAGCTAGTTAAAATTCAAGAATGTACAATATGATAATGATAAGTTTTCAAATCGGTAATGAAGAGTTCAAGGTATAGGCGTGTATCTGTTAACGGGTTCAACAGGTCTGCCGTTTCTGGTCCTGTACATCGAGTTGTCATCATTTATTCAAGTGACGTCATTGTTACTGATACTCTCGTCCTGATTTTGGTCAGTACTCGTTTCGGTGGATTGGCGAAAATTTGTCCATTTAATCTTGGACTCTCGGTGACTTGTGTGATTTGCGTCTGTGGATTATCAACTAGGTTTTTTTCTGGAATGATATGAGTGTTATTGATACGCAAAGAATTACGGCGTATGCGTTTTCCATTATCTGTTTGATTGATGTAAGAACGAGAAGCGTTGCTCCTCATTTTGACCTCTCCGGATAACCAATCGCGAGCTCTCTTTTGTATGAGTACCCTGATACTGCATTGGAATGTTTCTTGACCTTTTCTACGACCCTGGATTTTAATCGAGATTTTATTAGTGGAAGTCTATGTCTTGTTAAAGGACGAATCGTTAATCTCTGATTAGGGAATTGCATTCCGTTGTCTTGCGGTGTATTTCTCAGGTTGATTATTGCAAAATCGATATCAGTTTTATATTAAGAACACCTTTTTAAGAGGGGAAGATAACTTTATAAGCTATAGACGATTAGCAGAAAATTTTCATTTCGGAACGTGAATATGTCGGTGGCTTCAATCTGCTATGAAAGTGCTGGGATGGTTTTCACCCTTGGCTTGGAAGTTTGCGTTGCTCAGCAGATGGTGCAAGATTTTATGTAGTTTGTTATGTCTTCCGACATTTCCAGCCTAAACAAAGTGCTTCGTGTGCCATTAAATGATTTTTGAATTCCTTGGTGACCATTATGAATTTTTTTTTTTAGCATGCGTTCCTTTAAGCTGGAAGGAATCACAATTCTTTCGGATTTAGTCAATATTACGCCATTAATACCCAGCTCGTCTCTAAATATTCAATTTGTGATTTTATGTGATTGGTTGCAAACCCGAGTTAGGGCATCAGCCGGGGAAATGTCTTTGCCTTTCCTGTAAGTCATATTCGGCGAATATGGCATTACTTCGAATAAGATTCTTTGTATTGATGAAATTTTGTGGATGTGAAATGTATGGCTTATTTTTAAACCTTTGGATAGTCTGCTGGGCGGACATAAGCGGTTTAGACGCGTAAACCACAGGTTAACCGTTTTTGTCACCACCGCTCCTAGGCTATGCCTGCTAGCATCCAATTGAAGTTTGATGTTGAGGTTCACATCATAGTAACGCAATACGAGTGTGCTTAAATAGATTTCTTTAAATTTTTAAAATGTCTCTCGATGCTCCTGCGTCCACTGCCATGCAACATTCTTTTTAATTAGCTGGCGTAGCAGCCAAGATATCTCAGATAAACTGACGATGAATTTACCCAGGTAGGTTATCGTTCCCAAGAACCTTTGCAACTGGACCACATTTGTTGATTCCTTGAGTCTTCTAATGTCGTCGACTTTCTCCTGGTCTACACGAATACCATCAAGAGATGACCTAGGAACTTTACTGAGGTGACACAGAAAACGCATTTTTCTTTCTTAAGGTTCAGCCCTGCACGTGAAATTATTGAGATAACCTTTCGCGTTAATTATTTAAATTATTTTATTGATGCAGGGTGTATTAACACGTAATCCATAAAGACTTCTATGTGTTTTAGGTCCTCAAGCAAACTGGATATTATTTCTTGGAAAATTACTGGGACAGAAGTGAGCCCAAATGGTAGACGAGTATAAGAATATCTGCCCCATGGCGTAGCCATCGTAAGTAAGCTTTGCGACCGCTTTGACACTTTTATTTTCCAAAATCCCTTTTTGCAATCCAACAACGTAAAATACTTGACTGCTATTTCTTCTAACGTACTTAGAGAATGATACCCCATAACTACAATTATGTCGGAAGGGTCAATATACACTCTTTGTTTACCGTTTCTTCGTGCTACTACCATGGGTGATACCGCTTCTGTAGCTTCTTTCTTTTTAACTTAGACCCCAATATAAACATGTTATCAATTTTTTTTCTTGACGCAATCCCGCAATACATGAGGAATTTTCCTTGCAGGATGAATTCGTAATATAGGGTTCTGTACCATGTCGATATCGTAGACGTAGTTTCGAACGCACCCCAGACCATCGAAACTAGATTCGTCGATAATCAATTCGCTAATAAGCAAAACCTAATTCAATTCCTCGCAAGCTCTTTTAACCTAATTTGTTGCCTTGAAATCGGTACCGATATTTTGACTTCGGACTACGAAGTGGGCATTCACATCACGCAGGACTTCTATTTTGTTATGTGCAAATTCTACCAGGCGCTTGGTTCTTAATGGCGTTAACGTCAACCGCAATTGATCAACTACACTCCCACTTACACTGCGCCCCGGTATCAAACTTCATTTTAATTTTCCTCCCCTTTAAGATAACTTCCTCAAACCAGACCGAATTGGCGTCGTTTATTTTATTTATTTTCATTACATTTTCATTATTTTCACTTCTTCATATAAATTTAACATTAAGTTATCTAGGTTACATAGTTTCAATAAAATATATATATATATATATTAAGTTAATATGAGTCGATAACAATAACTATTGATCAAAAATGTGATTGTTAGGATTACTTTTTACAAAAGAAACAAGCAAATTTTCAAAAATAAAAAGCGAACTAGATTGACGTATGTATATTGGTATGGAATTCCAAAGTCTTATAGCATGAACAAAAAATAAACGTTGACTTTAAAAAAGTTAAAATTAGGAAGATTGATATTTTGGGTACGATTTGAGTGAGACAAACTTAGTTTCTTGAAGAGATATATCGGTTGTTTAGTTTTGAGCAACTTTTATAGAAATGTGCAGTTTAGTATATTTATGTATTGTCTAAGGGTGCATCCGGTAAGCTTAAGGGAAAATCTCGAAATGTGGTCATATCGTCTCCGACATTGTTAATGGCATCTATATATAAGAGTTCAACCTGCTACTTGCTACTATTGGAACTATCGTTATCAAAATCAATATTATTTACGCACTTGCGGTCGACAGCAAATCTGTCTATTACATTGCCTGTATGCTGTATTAAACGCTTTGCATTGCTGTTTACCATGACGAGAACCGCAACGAGAACAACCGTATTCGCCTTTATATTTGTCTATATTTGAACTCTTCGATTTCTTGTATGAATGCGTTTGCAATCGCTGATGATCATTGTCGCTGATCCTACCACGCCTTATGATATTTACTTCTTGCTCTTTATATATTTGAAGTAACTGTTAAGTTGTGATCTCACTAGCCTTGCATATTTTGGTAGCCTGATTTATTATCAACCTTTTTTCCGACAGTTATTTCTCCCTAACTGTATCACTATTTTATCACGTACTAAGTCATCTCTCAACTGTGCTTGATTTTTTATTTAAGTGAAGAACTCGTCGAATGTTTCATCCTCGGCTTGTACAATTTTGTTATATACATATCTTTCAAAAGTTATACTTATTTTTGGATCGAAAACTTCTGCAAATTTGGGCTGAATAATGCTCACCTGTTTTTTCTCCTCTTCTATATAGTAAGTCCAAATGAATTAAATATTTCGGCACTGTCCAGTCCAAAAGCTAACATGAGTTGCGTTGCCTGTTGCTGCACCATTTATAACACCGTACCCAGTTTATCCATTTTGCTGACATATTAGAATCGACAATTTCTAAATATCCCGGAGGCCTCACAAAATTAACACCCGAAAATATCGTCCAAATGAATTAAATATTTCGGCACTGTCCAGTCCAAAAGCTAACATGAATTGCGTTGCCTGTTGCTGCTGCTATCGCATACCATTTGTAACACTGTACCCAGTTTATCCATTTTGCTGACATATTAGAATCGACAATTTCTAAATATCCCGGAGGCCTCACAAAATTACCACCCGAAACTATCGTTTGGGCCACCAACAGCAGCAACTTCATTTTCCGTAATTTTAACAAAATTTCTTTTTATTAACTTTCTTTAAGTTTAACACCGAATGTATTCTGTCACCATATTATGCACGAGGCGGAATGAGAAGTTGACATGTCCGTAATTAGTACAATAATGCGCTTTATTGTGTATTGATAGGTCTGTTTAAGACTACATATATTTATGTATATAGTGAGTGTAGTACGTAATGAGGCAGGGGTGCATAACATATCACAGTCAGTAGCCTTGGGCGATAATATAGTATTACCTCTAATAAGTTGCAAAATCTCGAACGCAAAAATTTTGATCTGCGCGCCAGGCTCCAAAATATAGAATTGCTCTGCATTGAACTTAAAAAGGAATTAGATGCCATTAGGACGCAATCTAAAACCGAATCTGATCCGCGACTTGACTTGAGTTTTCTCATTCCTTGCCTGAAAATGTACAAAAAGACGGCAACCAGCTCTAATAGTGTTGAGGTCAATAAAGGAAAAAAGGAACCCAAACCGCCACCGCCAACAAACGTCTTTGAAATTCCGGACTTTAACAAGTTGCACACAATCTAGAAATCACTGTTTTTAACCGACTTCAGAGTAAGATCCCGCAATTACGATACGTGGAGTGTCAATGTCAATTAAATGCTGAGAAGATTAATGGCATACAGAAATAAAGCGGAAAACATCTTATTTGACCTTAAAAATAAAGGCTTATAAATAATTGACGCCGTTAATATACTTGCGGAAAAATAGCGCAGTGGCAAGAGGGCGACCACAAGACGCGGTCTCCTCCTTTTTAAGCTAACATTCGACAAAACCGGAAGCTTAGAAAGGATTTATTCTATAATTTTAATTTTGGGTCTTGTTGTCAAATAAAAAAACATCCAGCCAACTATCGAGGCTGCGAGGTCGCGAAGGAGTTGCAAAAACGACGGGATTAATCCAAAGCGATACCTTCTTCAAACTCGGGGTCAGTAAGTCCAACTTACGCTCGGAAAAACTTACGCGCAAATAGCGGGGCGAGTAAATACAACCAATTGTGAATCACCTGATCCTGCCTCAAAGGTTTTCTCAGTAATCCTCGAGATTTTAGAATAACTGACTAAAACATATAAGTTAATAATCGAACGGTTTTTTTTTACGCGCGCACCAAGGGGATATGAATACCCTCTTACTGGCTTTTCTCCAGGGCGCGGGCGGGTGGTGTAGTAGTTTGAAACTCAGATATATTAGGTTTCGATTTTTTTCCCAAAGGTGGTTGTCAAACTGGACGGGACGAGCCAGTGCATCCTCAACCAGTGGGTCTTAGTACGTACTAGTTGTTAGTTCGTTACATTTTAGCCCAACCAGCAACAACTCCAACATCAGTGTTATACCGTCAGAGTTGACGCTGACGAGATTTTCATATAATTACATACAAATTCTATGAAAAGATTTTTTCAAAGAATTGCCTTGCACGGGATTCGAACCCGCGATCCTCTGCTTGAGGAGTCTATTCACATACCACTACACCATGGCCACCCCTAATGAAAAAGGCTACATTTAGGGAACTTTAACAAGTTATAGGCACCCTTAAGCTCAATTAAACCTCCGGATATGACTTAATTACGGGAGAGATACTTAAATCGCTGCCGGAAAAAGGTTTGCTAAAGTTAAATGCCACCATAAGACTAGAGCATGTATTGCATCAGTGAAAAGTTGCCGAAGTTATTATGGTTCCGAAACCCGGTAAACCGCTGACTGAAATCAAGTCATATAGACCAATATCGCTCCTCTTGATTATATCGAAGGCCTTCGAGCGAATCTTACTTAATCGTTTTAAAGCGATTACTGACACAAATCGCCTCTTGTCCGATCATCAATTTGACTTTAGAAGCCAACGCTGGTCTGTTCAAGCGCATTCCGTACGTTTTGCAAGCTTTTGATAAGCTATGGCACGAAGGCCTGAAATATAAACTTCGTCAAATCCTGCCCGAGCAATTGACGCATATTTCAAGTTCATATCTAGATGACCGACTTTTCCATGTCAGACAAGGGAACGAATATTCCAATTTTAAGACAATAAAGGCGTGGTTGCCGCAAGGAAGTGTACCTGGCCCTCTGCTATATTCGCTTTTTACCCGCGACATACCGCAAGCGGACGATGCTGTGCTAGCCACATTTGCTGATGACACTGCTATTTTGACAACAGCTAAAACCGTTGAAAAAGCAACTGCTAAGTTACAACTCGACCTTACACAGTTTAGCAATTGGACAAAGACTTGGCGAATCACACTTAATGAAATCAAGTCTGTACATGTGAACTTCACTCTCAAGAAAACTGACAATCTACCTGTGTTTGTTAACGCAGTACAAATTCCTTTCGCGAACGAAACCAAATGGTATGACACTCGACACTGATGGAGAGCACACGTTAAGAAAAAACGTGAACAGTTTGAGATTAAGTATAGAGACATGTACAGGTCTCTTGGAAAGTATTCCAAGCTCAGTTTAGAAAATATTGCTGCTATATAAGCAAGTGCTAAATTCGCTATGGACATATGGTATACAGCTTTGGGGTTGCACCAAAACTAGTAACGTTAACGTCTTACAGCCATTCCAAAACAAAGTTCTCTGCACCATGGTACATTAAAAAACGATAATATCCACAGAGACTTAGAAATTAAAATGTTTGCGCGAAAACACAAAAATCGACCACAAGGACATACGAATATTTCTGCTCAATGGATCCTTTACAATACAAATTTATTGTGCCATCTGAAAAGAACTAAGCCTCTCGATCTAGCGAGCTGAACAGCTGCGCTTAATTTTTAAAGAACGTAGAAAGCTTCAATGGAAAATCGCCTGCAAAATATCTTATTAAAGCAAAATAAAACACTCTTGTTGAGTGTGAACTCAGTCTTAGTCGGCATAAGTCTTTCTTTCTTTATTTCGTTTACAAAAAAAAAATTACAGCTTGTTATCGCACAATTTACAGAGATTTTAGTACAGAGGTGTGATTTACAACAGTATATCTTTCTACTGAACAATTGTGTACAAATTTATGGAAAACAAAAATGGTACAAATATGATATTCTTGGGGAAAAACGATTAAAAACGTAAATTTTGATAATTAACAATAAAACAAAAAAAAAAATTGATAAAGAATTTGAAGTAATATAAACAGAATAAATTAACACAAACCGCTTAATAAATTTGCAAAAAAAATATATATATACATGTGTATGTATACAATTATCTATATCTATATAAGTCCATAGATAAATAAATAAACATAAGTTAATGTATAAAAAAATATATATATATGTATATATATTAAATAAATAAGTATATGTATATTTATATATTAAATAAATAAATAAATTAATTATTAATAAATACATAAATAAATAAATAAATAAATCAATTAGTAAATAAATAAATATATGTATGTATATATATTAAATAAATAAATAAATAGGTCAATAAATAAGAATAAGCATCACGCATTTTAATCTATATATAATTGATTAATGAGAGGATTCTCAGGAATGTCGCATCTGATTCTAAATGATTCGTTAAGTTTATGTATTCTATTGGAGATCAATATTAACTCGATGAAGGTCTGATGTAGAATGATGTTAGGGTAGGTGTAACATCATTTTTAAAATTTTGTTCTGAGTTATTTGTAATATTTTATGACACGTTGCCTAGAGAACAGTTTTGTATATTATTAATTTATTTTCATTCAAAAGCAATGATCTTCTGCTGATAAATGGGTACAACAATTTAATGGCAATATTTATTTTTTTAATTGTTTTAATGTTATGCTCTTGAAAAGTCAGTTTCCTATCAAGATAAATGCCCAGATATTTTACAGATGGTTCCCACGTTATGGTGTGCCCGCCAATAGTTAACTCGTTCGTCGGAAAGAAACAAGGTTTTTTTTCTGGTAAAAAAGATTGCTTGAATTTTTTCCGTATTAAGTTTAATTTTAAACTTAGTGTTATATTCTTGTAATATTTTAGCCGCATTTCTAAGATTCGTCTCAAAACTGAGACCAACTTCATGTGACGAAAATATTGCCGTATCATCAGCGTATATTGCTGCATTGCATTCTAGAAGGAATGGGAAATCTGCAGTGTATAAATTGTATAGCACTGGTCCAAGAACAGAGTCTTAAAGTACACCAGCGGAAAAGTTTACCAGGTCGGACACACAAAAATTAACATGCATCTTAAAACTCCTATTCGACATGAAACTTTGAACGATTTTAGACAGGAAAGGAAGAAAGTTTAATTTTATCATTTTGTATATGAGACCTCTGTGCCACACAGAATCAAATGCTTTCTCAATATCTAGTATGAACATACCCGTGGATCTACCTATTTTACGGTTTCTTTTAATGACATTGCATATCCTGATAATTTAATGCGAAGTTCCGTGGTTTCGTCTGAATCCAAACTGTTCGTCAGGATATATGCGTTGATCATCAATTATTTTAATAATTTTCTTCCTTAAAATTTTTTCATAGATTTTACCTACGGCGCTTAGTAAACTTATTGGCCTATAGCTTTCTGTTCTGCCTAAAGGTTTGCCTGCTTTTGGTATTGGAATTACTTTCGCATGTTTCCATGTATCTGGAAAGTACTGCATTTTAAGGCAAGAATTGACTATAAATTTGAGACATTTTATTCCATAATTAGGCAAATTTTTAAGGTAAATATTTTTTTATTCGGTCCACTCTACTCGATTTCTTTGTAAGAAGATTACTTACGAGAAAATTTATATCAGCTTCGGTTATGAGCTCGTTTGGTGAAGTTTCACAGCTTACTATACTAAAAGACTGTAAAGCATCTTCTACAATAGTGTTTGTATTTCCATCCCCTAAATGCTGAGATACGGTGTAATTTTGAGAAAACTTAGAAGCTAATACTTTCGCCTTTTCGCTGTCTGTATAATAATTATTGGGGCAACTTCTGAAACAAGGCATATGGTTGAATTTATTTTTTTATAGTTGTAGCAATATTCCAAAAGGGTTTGGAAGCTTTGTCTAGCGTTTATAGCTTTTTATTCCACTCGTTATTTCGGTGGGCTTGAATTTTATTGAAATATTTTATTAGAGTTTGCGTGAAAGGTTGACGATATCTTTGCCAATTTCGTCTGTGCATGTTCCTTATTCTAATAAATTCCAAGATGCGATATTGAATATTAGCCCTGTGAGTTTTTATCGCAAATTTTGTGATATTGTTTTCAGCTGAACTAATAATGCCCTTGGAAAATTTCTAAATAATTTAGTCAACATCCTGTTTGCTTTCAATGCCTTTAAGATTCATTGGAATAGTTCGCAACTTTCTTTTTACTTCTGTTCTATAATTAGTCCAGTTTGCGTTTTTCAAATCTAGAAAATATTACACTTTTTCTAAACCCGACCAACGAATATGAGAAAGGACCGGATTATGGTCAGAACTAAGCTCATTGATTGTGACATAACACCAGGGACCCCATGAATTTGCTCTTAAGCAACCCCAATCTCTGTGCCTGCAGTTTAGGTCACCTCCCATTAAAAATTCATAGTTCATACTAAATAGTTTTCTAAGATCATTTTTTAGACCAAGTTTTTTCTCTTCAGCCGTAAAGGCACCCGTAATTTTTCCGAGAAAATACACACAAAATATTTTCAGTTTTCTTTTATTTTCCACGTAATGAGTATGCACACAGGGCAAGAGCTCGTGTTGAATTGATCTCCTAATCAAAATTGCAACACCCCCACCTTTTCTGTTTTCTCTATATACTCTATAACATTTATAGTCCGATGATAAAATCCGATTTTTAGATTTCAACCATGTTTCAGTGACTAGAGCAATGTCAATTTTTATATTATTTAAAAAATTAAGAAATTCTACATGTTTCCAACGAATACCTCTGGCATTCCATGTAATAACATTCATATTACTATAATCGAGATTATTTAACATTATTATATAGAAACTTAGTCGCTAATTGTGCGATAACATTAAATTGATCTAATTTAGATTTACATGTACCTAGCTTATAAATCATCTCCATTACGAGTGAATTCAACTCTTTCATTGTGAACAATTCTCCGTTGGTGTTGGTGACGGGTGAGTTGTTGTTGTTGTTTGATTTAGAAGGTGTTGCTGCTGAGGATGATGTGGTGCATTTCTATTCTGAAGTCAAAGAATTGTTGTTTGAATTCCCAATCTGGGCTCCTACATGTGTAGGGAGAGCTGGAAAATCGCTCATTGACAGCAGTGGAGTATTGAAATCGCGATTGTTGTTGTTCCGCTTTTGTGATGGGCGAAAAGCTTTCACTGTAGATCTTTGTCTCAGCTGCAAGTAATTGCTTCTGCTCGCACATGCGCTATCAGTTGAAACATGATTACCACGACAGTTCGCGCACTTATGTGTGTTTGTGTTGTTGCAGTCAGTGGTCTTATGATGACCAGCACAGATGGAGCAATATGTTTTCACTATGCAATTTTTTTCGCCGTACCCAAACATTTGACAGTTTCGGCACTGCGTTACCCTATTCTTTTGTTGGCGATAAAAGCTCCATTTAATTTGAGTGTGAAAAATCCAAAGAACAATTTTCTAAAGTTCACTTAATTTAATTGAACCCCTTTCAAGGAAAACTATATAAAAAGTATCCGTGTATTTTTCATTTCAATCATTTTGGTTTCTTTGCACTTAAGTCCTAGTCTATTAAGTTCATTTTTTAGTTCATTTATGTCATACACACCTAAGCCAAACAAGACTACTTTAAAGGCTTTTTCGCTTCTTAAATCATGGGTGAAGTATTGACAATTTTCAGATTTTAGTTTCTCACGCACAGAATTATACGAATCCATACTTTCACACTGAATTTTTACACCAATGGAGAAAAGTTTATTGGAACAAAAATTTATCGAAAATCATCTTTAAATATGACTTTATACCTGGGCATGAATTTTTCGCTTCCAAATCATATCGTCTCTGACGTAAATTTTCATTTTGCAAGTGTTGCGATACGGGTAATGTCTCATCGGATGTGCTCTACGTTTAATTTAATATAAAATGACAAACTAACTCATGAACAGACAATAAGGCTATTAACTCTGAACAGTATCTAAATCTATATCAAATTCGTAATGTGGATTATAAGAATTGTGTGAAAAGAAGTGCAAATTTATTGGAAATCGCTAAAAAACTCGAAAAAACTATCGACCAGCAACGACATTGAAGGACTTTATACTGAAGCTGAAAAGCTTATAAACTCAGTATCAAAAAGAAAAGGGACGAGTTATTAGTCCTGAAAGAAGTGTTGCTGGTACCAATAAAGTGTACGTGCCGAAATTCTGGTGCTACGATGATCTTCGTTTTTAGAATAGTAGCAGTGACGAGATACGCAGAACATTAAATATTTCATTTTTACCGGTGAGTTAACTCCCCGTAGTTTGAATGTACGAATAAAATATATTCTATATTTCAAATGTAGGAAACTTGTGATGATACGCTAGAGGTAGATTTATCAGCCCCTGGAAGTGGTGAACCTTTCCAGACTTTGCCAAGCACTTCAGGATCAGCAAAAACGTTTTCAGCGGTAAGTGTTTATCAAACACTTGCCAAAGCTGCAAACGCAATTGCTAATTTTATGTCATCCAAACAACCTTCTGCACTCCAACCCTTCCTAAATAATTAGGAGAGTGAAATGAAAATGCTGACGGATGAAGATCTGATGAGAGAGACAAGGTTACGTATGGACTACTGTTTCAAACAAAACGTTATATAGAGCGCAGCAAGATTGAACTATAGACTTCACTTTTTCCGACCACAAATGTATAGTTGTCTGCAAAACGCTTAACGTATTTCCAAGCATTCCAAAGGAATGTTCTATATATTGCTTTGCTTGGCTTAGGCGAAAATTAAATATTTAATCGCTGCATTCCGTAGAAGAGTATAGATATGGCTTCAGTAAGCTTCTTTCCAAAGGAAAAGCGTCATCACCGATTATATAGTATGGCAACGTTCTGTTATTTCCAATGGTCTTGTCTGGAGGAAGGTATTGATTCGAGTTGCTTAGTATAGTACGAAGATTGTTTAGGAGTCCCCCGTCGCTAACTATACAATGCTGTTGAATCCCTTGTAGTTGTAGTATAAAGACCCATGAGATCTTGATATTTTAAAAGCGATGTGCTTGCCATCCAGTGCACCAATGAATGAGGGAAATTGCCATCTATTAAAAAACTTCGCTGCTATTTATTCCCATTCTGTAAATCTGCCTGGGAACTAAAGCGAGAAATATATGAACTAAAAGTAAAATTTGAAATAACAAATTACATACTTGTCAGTACTCTCCCTTCAGATTTGAATTAATAGCATTGCAGCAGTGAGGGATGAAGGCTCCAATATATGAGCACGACAGCCTTGTCTGGTAGTCCAAACTTCTATACCTTTCACCCGTAGCCAAATAGTACCAAAGCCAATCCTTCTTCTGGTGGAATTGTATCTCTCATGTTAGTCATTTGCTTAATTAGTAGTGGCTTGACACAGTTCAAAATTTTAACGAAACAGTCTTCGTCCATTCTCAGGTTCCGCCTATAAGCATCTTTATCCTCTAAACGAATATATCAACGGTTGAAAACAGTATTCCTGTCGCTGCCAATAAATTTTCCTTGTTATGGCTCATTTTGTATTTCACAAATAATCACTGCAAAACAGAAACTTCCGAATTGACCTACTCTTCACAAAACAAATGTTCAAATGGTTCGTTTCAGATTTCGCTGTTCGTTTATCTGTCAAAAATTTGTGTGGGTAGCCACTTCATTCAATGGCATGCCTTTCAATCCCACGCTTGTGTCGCCAGGCACTTATAGTGTCTATGAAGATTTTTTAACTAAAAAAAATTATAAAGAACAAAAGGAGTAATATTTTTGATGTTTGTTAGCCTTTTACCTTCTCTTAGCCGGTCTAGCATGGAATGCGCTCACATTTTATCTCTCACATTCCGCTAAAAAAAGGCTTTTAACTGAGGCTATGATGAAATGACATGTTTTCGTTAGGTCTTCCCCAAATGATTCCAAAGATATTCTGTTGGGTTTAAATCGGGGATTTGTAGTGGTGTTACCAGAAAGTGTATCAACCACATCTTCATCATTTGTACGACATGCTTTGGATCGTTGTCCTGTTGAAAAAATTATCTTTCGCGATGACCATTTTGTGTTTACTTTGAAGCAAATTTTCCTGCAACATTTTTTAGTATACTTCTTTTGTCATAATTACAATGACTATGACTAAATTACCGATCCCAAAAGTGGACATTTAGCCCCATACTATAAAACCACCATCTCCGTGCTTTTCTTTTTTCCTTGTATTTTTGGATTCAAAGCTTCATTTGGTTGCCCTCATACTTTCGAAAACCTGTTTGATTCATAGATGTTTAATTTTGATTCTTCTGAAAAAAAATTCTAGAAGTTAAATCCTTTGTTTTTGTATTCATTAACAAGATCCTTTTTTTTATTTTCTTGGCTGACAAAAGGTTTTCTTCTAGCGGTGTAGGATTTATTTTGTTTTTTGTGTCCAACATTCACGACAATCCCGCAGAATTTTAGCATAACAACGTGATATTTGTGAAAGGTTCATTGTTCCTCGGAAATTTTTGGATGCAAAAACTGAGCACCAAATTTGAAAATGTTGCGTCATTAATGAAATTAATGGCACAAAACAATTTGAAAATGTATTTTCCAAAGATTTTTTAAAGAAATCAGGAAGCAATATTAGAAAACATGTCTTTTGCAATGTTCATTTGCTACTTTTCTCTGTAGGAAATCCAAGTCCCTCGACACCTCGGCACATTTTTTTTTTAGATTGACTGCCAGAACGGTCGACGACCGTTATGCCAACCGTACGGCATTGTTTACTTTAATATCGATAGCATCATACAAATAGATATTTTAAAATTGAAATTGTTAACCGTATACTATTTAATTTTTTTAACTTAAGAATTCAAGTAAGTTATTTCTCATTTGCCGTGTAATTCAGATTTTTTTTCTCCATTGTTAGATAAACGTCACAACCAAATTTTTTTTAAAAAGAATTGGCTACGATATATTTTTTTAATTTTTTTATTGATTTGTTTGTTGTAGTTAACAATATTTTAAATTCAATTTTGCAAAAGGTTTGTGTATAGTAAATTTTGAACAAATAATTATTATTCCTTTTCTATTACTTCTTATGAAAAATTAATACAAAAATTGATTAACATATATGTATTTTCGATTTAGTCTAATAATTCAGTTTATTCGTGTATTTTAATTTAAATTTTTCGGAACACACAGCCTTGACCAATAAGTTCCCGGATATGCAAGTTTTTTCATCTAAATCTATATTATCCTCTTCAAAGCAATCCTCATCGAATGCAACATACTTATGCCAGCGCTTGATCCAATTCTCGAAACATTTTTTATATTCAGTTTTCGGTATGTCCATTAGTGCTTCCTGCGATTTTTCCAGTACTTCTTCTCGGCTGCTGAAACGCGGTCCCCGTAGTGTTTTTTTTTAACTCGATTGAACAGAAATAAGTCACGGAAGCCAGATCATGTGAATTCAGTGGCTGTTGGATGGTATTTGTTGCAAATTTCGTCAAAAAATTACGAATTATGATGGCACTGTGCGACGGTGCTTTATCATTGTGCAAAATCCACGAGTTTTCTGCCCACCATTATGGTATCTTTCGGCGAATTGCTTCAAGCAAACGCCTTATAATGCACAAATAATACTTTTTGTTTACTGTCTGGCCTTCCGGCAAAAATTCATGATGCATTACACCGTTGTAATCCACAAAAACCGTGAGCATGGCCTTCTTTTTTGACTAAAAACGACTTGGTTTTTTTGGTCTCGGATCATTTGGTGAACGCCATTCACTTGCCTGATGTTTGAATTGCGTGTTGTACTCATAAGCCCACGCCTCGTCTCCAGTAATGTTCCTTTCGATGAACGACTGTTTTATTTAGAGAATCGTTGCCGAAATACTTTTTCAACATTTCCAACATTCGCGCACCATTAAATCCGTTTTTTACACAAACTTTGATACAAGCTCGTTGTTGCAAATTTAAATCCATTTCTAAAATTGTAAAAAATCGCCAACACACACGAAGATAGATGTACTCTTGGCTACGTAACTTTTGGAAATGTCAAACTATGACGCTAAGATTTAGAGGAAATATCAACAATAGCTGTATCAACTTAACAAAAAAAAAAAGAGAACTCAAATCGGAATAATGGGAGCGCCACACGGTGGTTATTCCCTTTTTTTATCAAGGTGGTACTTTCCTGATAGAAGCATTCATGGTGAAGTGAACAATTTGCAAAAACCGTAAAAGAATTAACAAATGTCAATACTTTTTTTTGAAGAAGGAACAAAAATGTAAGTGAAAAAAATGTCTAATATCTTTATTCTGTAAAACTAATTCGTTGTTAATTTATAGGACGACAATAAAAAGAACAAGAAGTGGGAACAACAAGAACAAGAAATACAGTTCAGGATGTAAGACCCACATCTATTAATACCGTCCGGGATGCAAGAAAATTGTTCATAGGAAGATTATATTATGTATAGTGAGAATATTTTTTAGAAATTTATATTATATTTTTTCTGTAAAAATCACCGCCCATTTCAAGCAAATCAATTTAAGGGACATGGAAATACTGTACATGTATGCACCGTGTTAATCCCAAAAAGCCTGTTTGCTACAGATAAGGTTTGTTCTTATTATTTATGTTTTCCACTAATATGTATGCACACACGATTTATCGATTCTTTCTTTTTGATAGAAATTCTTCGATTACGAACCTTATTCAAACTAAGAATAGGAGGGAGAGGAACTAGGCGAATCAAGCAAGAGGTGTTGGGTGCAATATATTTGGCTATGCAAAAGAATCGAAAGCATATCGAGTTTATGATTCGAAAGTGCAAAAAGTTTACAAATGCCGAGATATTCGATTTATGGAAAACCCAAAGTCTAAGAGTTCTTAGTGGTAGCAAACCATGACAAAGTCCATCTTAAAATGTAAAAAATGAGAAGAAGTTTATAGGCTACACATTTGGAAGTAGTGAAGAATCCTTTTTATCTGACTTTGGGGAGGAAGAAGAGCTCGCAGTTTTTAAGGATATGGGCCAAGCGGTTCTGATTGATGATGAAAATGCAAAGTCAAATGACCAAAACCCACTAGAAGACATTTAACATGCAGACCTAAATGATCAACAAGCAACTTCAGACGATTTTGTTTGTGCGCAAGAGTATGAAGTGAGAGCATTGAGGCCACGAACGAAGCCAATAAAATATAACTATTTTGGGAATGCTGAATTGAAGTTGTGTGAGAATTCACGTTCAGTGGAAGAAGCTTTGTGACGAAAAGACGCTGACAAGTTGTCAGCGATAAAGGATGAATACGATTCGCTGATATCTAATAATACCTGGGAGTTTGTAGAAATACCCGCAAATCTCTGGGCAATCAAATGCAAATGGGTGTTTAGCATCAAATTCCATGAAAAGATTTTTCAAAGAATTGCCTCGCACGGGATTCGAACCCGCGACCCTCTGCTTGAGGAGTTTATTCATATACCACTACATCACGGTTACCCCCAAATTTAATAACTCAACTTGGATTATTGAGTTAGATGTTTTCTAAGATTTAGTAGGTACTGATTTGAGGGGTAGTGTTGGGTATTGAAATTTATACCTGGCAACTCTGTACCATCTAAGTTATGTTAATTCACTTGTACACTAATGTACACTATATAGTACAAATGAAGTTAGTTGTTATGTCCGGACTCATTGCAGGCCAATCCATTGTGTCGAATTCTACCTCTTGCAAATACTGCTTAACGCACCTGACCACGTGCGGTCGAGCATTTTCCTGCATGAGCGAGAAGTTTTATCCAATGAATGTTGCGAAGGGAACCAGATATTTCTCGAGGATGTTGCTGATGTAGCAGCTGGAGTTTATCGATCCTTCGACAACGCATAACTCGGTTGTCTATCACCTGGCTGTATCCACACTCTGCTGCGTCCATCAGGTGAGCGCAGACAAAACCTGGACTTATCGGTGAACAGAACTTTACCCCAGTCGGCCTCGGTCCAGTCCTGGTGAAGGCGAAAACTCCATAACACGTTGCCTATTGTTTGGAAAAGGGGGGTGTTTACTGTAGTAAAGGTTTTTTTTATGGATGTTTTATGTAAATTTGTTTAAATGTATAAATGAGTATCTGCTACTTATCCTTCCTCTAAGCCCCTTTCCACCAAATATGAGTATCTGCTAATGTAGATGGCAATATTCGTCGCGTTGATGTCCTGTTTCCAATAAAGACAGACCATTTCTTGCGTGAAGATAAAAGCCAAAAAAGGACTATAGAAGAGTCCGTCCACACAAACATTTTAACGTCTGATTCTTGCGACGATGTTCTTATTTTGTACATAAGCAGAGTTAGAAGCAAAGCTCTACAAATCTTTAGTCTAGGGAGCGGTAGCACCCTAGGTTAGCACAAGGTTAACATTTATAGAGTGGTCTTTAAGAAAGCTCCTAAAATATCCATATGCAGAATATGCGTCAGGAGATGCATCGCAGAAACCACGCAGCTCCCAAATTGGTTGGTTATGTACCATAAGTCTAGAAATGGTAAATGATTCGACAAGATGTAGTTCGCTTCTGATGGCTTTCCAGTGTTTTAATATATTCGGTGATACTTTTTCGTTCCATTACAAATTTTTTCTCCAAAGTTCCTAAAAAAAAAATTTTAAAGCGATGGAAATGGGAGAAAGAAACGATAGAGGATCAAATATTCGTGATGCGTCAGATAAAATGCGGCTTTTCGTGCAAATATTGGACAAACCTAATTTAACCTTATATGAAAAGCAGTCTCGCGATTGAGTTGGACTCTTCAAAGTCTACTGAGGAGAGTTCCCTTTGATCTTCAGGTAAAGACAGGAATAATGGCCAACAGTTTGTCGTCCACATACGTAGAATGCTATTCTTCCTAATCATCCTAGGTGCTCCCGTTTTAACATAAAAGAATTTATCGGCACCGAGCCAGGTGAATCAAAATGAGGGTCAGCTAAGTTATAAGGTAAAGCTTCGTAAGGTAACTGAGAGAGTACAACCGGTGGCAGGGAAGAAGAAGTTAGCGTTACTAAGCCGTTTGTGACTTCAGCCGATGTTGATGCAATTCCTATAATGGGGACTCTAGCGCGTTCTCGTTGAAGTCCCAAGCATTGAGCTACCTGATCGGTTACAAACGAGAATTGGGACCCCGATTCGAGAAGAATTCGGAAGTTGTGGTAAACTCCGTGGTTGTCTTGAATTCGAGCTAAAGCGGTTGGAAGAATTGCGAATTGACGATGAGAAGATTCATGACCTTGGTTTGAGACGAAAGGCTGATTGGAGTTTTAATGATGGTTCGATGAATTGGAGCTTGGTAATGCTAATCTACACCGATTTGAATTAGAAATTCTCTGTTGTGAGGAATGTGAAGAGTGAACAAGTGTGTGATGTCGGGAGCTTCAATGTTGACAACGGAAACTCGACCGACGTTTATTAGAGACGTGTTTATGACGTAAGCTGTTGAAGCAGAGTGATTTGATTTTAACGAGTTCACGGCGCGCGTCGATGTTGAGGGCTTTGCATTCTGAACAATGAGGAAGTATATGGTTTTCTTTAAATTTTGGCAACTACAAGTGGGTTCAACTAGATTGGCATGTACGGCAATTGAACCTTTTTTACTAGCTCGACTTGAACGAGAAAATAAGGTATATGATTCAAGACAGGCACAACTCTTATGCAAAAAATCTGGAAATTCGTTGATTATACTGTCGTATAGTCATATAGAAAGCCTATTTTCCCAGCAAAAGTCTGTTTCATGATCCGGCTTTTGAATTAGGAGCTAAGTAAGCTATGGATCACGGTTGTTTGAGTCTAAAGCATTGAGTCCCCTAATAGCTTCGTTTGCTCCATCAGCTATTTTTCGAAGCATTTGTAAGTTAGCGAAAGTAAATGTAGGTAACAACAGAAACGAATGAATAAATGATTTTACAATTATACTTCTTTGATCAAATCACTTCTCCAAACGATCTTAAGCTTCTATGTAGCTCTGCGCAGAACATTAAATATGTTTAATTAAGTTCGCAGTATCTCCTCCGAGAAAAGATTTTAAATAATGTAGCTTTTGAGTACATGTTATGGATGGATTTAAGTCGATTTTTCTCGTGAACAAATCGCTTAACACTGACCAATCCTTGTAGTCGCTTGTAAAGACGGAAACGGTTATATAGGGCAACTGAATGGCCTTGGACGTGGTTCGAGATGAACTATTTTTTGAAGAAACAGAACCGTGGCACTCGACGTTATCTTCGCCCTTGGAACGTTTCTTCAACCGAAGAATCGCGTCCAAAATCGCTGCTCGGGCATCGAAATATTTTGTTTGATATTCGGCGAACGCAGATTCTTTATCGATGTACTCGGGGTTATCCATAAAATCTAAAAGAGTATTCTGCAGCGCAACAAATTCATTCCATGCTTCATCGAGTTTAATAAGATGAAATTCGAGAGTTGTAAAAGGAACAGATTCATCGATTGTGTTTGCAAATGCTGTCAAAAGAGTGATGCAACCCTTAGCGCGACGACAGAAAAAAAAAGATCTAAACAAATGTTCGAAAATGTACTGATATTGTTGCGTTAACCCGTTAAGTTATCATAGACTGATTATGCCGTTGGCATTAAACGCGTGATACATATAAATTAACTTATGATATGAATGTATCTTACACAAATGAGTATAATTTTTTGTATGTTTATTTGCCATAAAAAAATAGGTAAAAAGATTTTACTTTTTTACACGTTACAAATTAATTTCAATAATATAAAATGATTTGTTCTGTACAAGATTTTGCTCGACCAACCGATCTCGTTGGTAGTTTGAGAACGCATGCTAATAAATAAGAGTTTACAAATTTTGCTCAGATATTAAATGAGTATTGGTACATTAATAAGAATTGAAATGAACAAAGAGTGGAATTAACAACTGTGTACAATTTTACATTGAGTGAGTTTTAAAACTAACAAAAATCAATTTATATCAAAAACATATCTTAACACCTATGCTGTACCGTTAGTTTCAGTACACGAGTAGGTCTTCTTGCCCTCAGGCCATTTTCCGCCAATCGTCGTCACACCGTTTGTGCATTTATAGCTGTGCCTCTAATGGTTCGTAGCCTGTGGGATAGCTCAACTGCTGTTTGGTGACAATCCCGTAAACTTTGTAGTACCAAATAACGGACCTGATCCCAGACGCTGGATGATGGAGTGCGCTGCTCTGCTTTATTTAAGAGCTCTTTTTCGTATCTGGTTTGCCAATAATGTTGGCAGCATACCGGAAACTTTGCCCATCCTCAACCAAAGCCAGCTTGGCTTGTTATATTCATAACAATATACTTATTAAAATTCTTACGGGATCACGGAGGCCAAAATTGGTATATCTCACGTCTAGTGTAAAAAAATGATTGCAATACGGTTTTCCTCAATACGAGACATGTATTGCAAAGAAAATGGAAAGAGATTATGCAAATATGAAATATGCACCAAAATATTCCATTTAATTAAAACACTACTAAAAAAAAATTAAGCCCCACAAAACATAGCGGTATATTACTAACATAATAACAAAACATAAAAAAATATGGATGTGCCATTTTTTTTTTATAACTCCGTGTAGTTTAGCTCGTTACAGGGTTATGGTGTGCATTCGATCGTATGTTGTTCGTTTTGTTTAAGGTGTTTGTACGTTGTTTTGTGTTCATCGTATGATTGTTGGCATCTGTTCGTTGTGTGACGTGATCATTTGCAACTGCGCATTGCAACGTTGATTGTTTTCGTTTTATTGTTTTAGTTTGTCGTCGTATGATAAGTTATGTTCTTTAGGTATATGAAAAGTAATCATCAGCTACAACATTTGGTAATGTCCAATTTGCACCATTGTCTATACTATCAACTGTTAACAGGAAGACCCCGAAGACTTACTGGTGGGAAACTCAATCAGGCAAAAGATGAGTTTAAGTCCATGGTGGAGAAGGATTGAGAGTAGAACGTACATCCATTTGGTCTCAAAAATGCTACGCAGACCTTTCAACGCCACATGAACAGAGTCCTTTTCGGGTTAGGGTTTGCTTTCTGTTATTTATGGAAGATGACTTCTTATATTTTCAGAAACCGAAGAACTCCACCAAGCACACATACGCGCAGTACTTCAGCAGTTAGAAGAATATGACTTTAAAACCAACATCGGTACATGCACCTTTGGCAAGCCAGAAGTGATTTATCTTGGCCATCTGATAACTGGTGCAGGTTGCAAACCAACTCAAGACCGAATTCAAGCCATCCTGAAGTATTCCAAACCGACTTTCATCTGCGAACTCCGTTGTTTTCTTTGAATAGTCAATTAATATATGGGCGATACATCCCCAAATGTGCACATATTCAAGCATCCCTAACGAGTTTTTGAAAAATTCAAGAAACAGCATCTCAGGCAGAAGACGCTTTAACGCAGTGTAGAGAGAGTATCGGGAAAGCAACTATACTCAGCCACATTGACTCCGAAGCACTATTAATCCTAACGACAGATGCCTTGGACACTGCAGCTGGCGCCAAACTAGAACAGCTGAAGGACAAACATCTTCAACCGATCGGACTATTCTCGTGTAAGTTCACAAAGACACAAACTCATACTGCATCTATGACAGGGAATTGCTTGCTATATACCTAGCAGTCAAAATATTCTTAAACACCATAAGCCGCTGACATTAAAAAATCGCCAAACATGTGTGTTGATTGAATACACGCATAGAGAATCCAGTACTCTCAAATAGTTAATTTTTCTATTTAAAAATCAATTATTTTTGTTTATTTAATACTTTATTGTCTCTAATTTGCCACAGGACTTAATCTTATCAAAACTATATCTAAAATGTTATTGTGCGGATTGTGCCACTTGAAAATAATAATGTGGACCAGCATGAAAAAAGATGTGAAGTTCACATTCTTGGCATTCCCAATGTAACAAATGGTAACGTAAGAGAGCGGGTAAATGAACTTGTTACAACTGTCATTGGATATGTTGTAAGTGAAAATCATATTGTTTCATGCTATGTGAAGAGATCCAGACCAAACAGTACCAATGTGGGATCAGCGAACATCGCGTCTTTAAAATTTACAACAATGACACACAAGATAGCGTTTATGAAGAAAATGCAGGAGAGAAGAAACAAAGACAATGGCAACATTGCAAGCAAAATCAGCAACAAAAAGATCAGCATTAGCAATAACAGCAGGAAGATCTACGTCAATGATTGTCTCACAAGTTATTCATGATCATTATTAAATAAGGCAAGAGAATTCAGAACTGTTTGTGAAGTGTTTGTAAATTTGTTTGGGTTAGAAATTCTTGTATATTTGTAAGGGTAAAAGAAGGAGATAGTATTATAAAAATAAATTCATTAGAAGACATTTATAAATTTAAAAATCAATATTCTTAAATTGATATAATGTCCAATAATACGTTTAATTTAAATTCTCCTTCTTCTACTCCTCTTAATCTAAAATGTTTTTCTATTGTATTATCCACCAGAATGTACGCGGTATGAGAAGAAATTTCAATACTTTTTTCTCTCACCATATACCTATGGATCATTTACCAGATCTCATTTTACTTTCGGAAATGAGGAGATGTCGGATTATTATATAATCCCCAATTTTACTTTTGTTTGTAACAATTCATATGCAGCTGGTGGAGTTACAGTGTATTATAGTAAAAATCTTGAAGAGTGTGATGTAAAAAACATAACCTGCAAAGTGCCGACATGATTATTGTTAATTGTATAGTTTCTGGTGTTAATTATTATTTTCTCTGTGTTTATATCTACTTCCTTTTGGAAGAATTTACAGGATCTCTAGAACACATAAAACATAAAAATGTCATATTACTTGGAGATTTTAACAATGATATACTCTCCGAATCTCAAGATATCATTCGTTTTTTGTCTGTACTTGCATCGTTTGGCCTTATGTCTGTTGTTATTTAACCTACGCGTCTTAATGCATCTTTAGATCATATTTTTATAAGATTTCATAGAAACAATCAAGTGAGATATGAAGCGTTTGCTAATGATCTAAAGATTACTGATCACTATTTAACGTGTTTACAGCTAAGTACCGAAGTCACTCGTATAAAAAAATTAGAAGTTACAGAAACTGTAAAAATTGATTTTGTTGCATTTAGGAACTATCTGAACTATGAACGTCTTCTGATCACTCTACAGCATTTGATTTGTTTTTAAGAAAGCTTCAGTTTTATTTGATTTTATATTCTGATAAGCAAAATAATGTTAATAATAAGTTCAAATGCTTAAAACAGTTTATGTCTATAGCACTTTTAAGCATAGCAAGGAAGAAGAAACATATCTGCTTAGTACTTAAAAAACACCCTAATAATCATAGATTAAGCAGTTACTATAAGACTGCAAAAATAGTTACTACAGTAAAAATTTAGCTTTGAGTCTTGGTGTTAAGGTGTTAACGAAATTTTAAATAAGAAAAAATATGGTGGTGTCATTGTACTGAAAATTAACAACTCTACAACTTCTGAAATTCTGGATATTGCTAACCAGTTTAATGATTTCTTTGCAAACGTAGGAACTTCTCATAGTTTATCAAACTATTTCAACTCAACATCGCGTACTGGTGATAGTTTAGTGGAAACGAGATTTCAACCTGAAATCAACGTCACTGGATAACATCTCTAACAGAATTTTAAAAAAAATATCTTTTCAGATCTCTGATGTTCTCTGTTTTATTTTTAACTCTTGTGTCTACAAAGGAATTATCCCCACTTCCCTAACGACAGCACTTGTTATACCACTTCATAAAAAAGTGACACTGTGCTATTAAACAAATATCGTCCAATTTCTTTGTTGTCAGTTTTCTCAAAAATTTTTGAAAGAGGAATAAAATCGAGAATGCTTTCTTTTTTGGGTAGGACGCAGTTTTTAAGTGAATATCAGTTCGGTTTCAAAATATACGGAAGAAGCGCTACTTAAAAAGAGTTTAGTATGTGAAGGCTTTCCTTTTTATTGTCACAGCCTAAGTTGTTTACGATTTTGTTTAGCTGATCCTGACGTTGAAAATTTTAACGATAGTGTAGTCTGCAGTAATGAGTGCTTTAGAATTGAAAGTAAGCTTAATTGGAACGATCACACTGTACACCTATGGTAAAACAGAATCTTAATAGAATTGTTAGGCGTATGTTTCAGTTGAGCCTCTATTGTAATAATCGATTTTAAAATTGGTATATAATGGTTTATTTAAATCAAAATAGATAGATAGAGCATCTGCTTACTAAACAAAAGCATGTAATAAGAATTATAGCAAAAATTAATCGCAGAACTCCTAGTTTTTCATTGTTTAAATCTTTAGAAATTCTTCCATTGAGACATTTGAATTGTTACAAAGTATTGAAAATATTTTTTGAAAAATCGGGATTTTATGATGTCAAATACCATGAATGTTATAGTCTCGAGAAACTTTGCAAATGCTCCCACTATTTATAAAACACATTTTTTACGATTTTATTATGTTATTGCTCCACGGGTAGTTAATATGTTGCCATAATTCTGCAAAATGGCTTTATTCTTTTGATAATAATGCAATAGATTCACTTTTCGTGTCATTGTTATAAGTTTTATACTTTTCATTACATTCTTTTTGTCGATTAGATTCCCCATCAATATTCTTATTGTTAAAATATTATATAGATATTGATAGGTACTTTCGCCACTTGCCGTAAGGCAAAAGATTGTACTAAATATTAATTTGGCAAATTATTCTGCTTTTCTGTATTTTTGTATTTATATGTATTTCCTTTTTCTCAAGAAATTAAGTTAATAAAAAAAAATCGACTGGATTGGAATTTTTCAACTTAACCATTGCTTACACCATGTTCAAATTGTCTCATTCCTCGATAAAAGCCATTCTCATGCCCCTAAATGCTTCTGGAAAGGCAGGTCGCATCCTAATCTTTCTCCCTAGTAGGTCCCAAACGTTTTCGATGGGATTCTGTTGGATATTGAAATTTATACCTGGCAACTCTGTACCATCCATGTTATGTAAACTCAAATAATACAAATGAAGTTAGTTGTTAATAAACGTTCATTTAAATCGGATGTGTTTCAACTTTTTAAGTTTTTTCAACAAAATTTATGTGCCCAGTTTAAGTTTAAGTTTCAAACGCAAAAAAAGAAAAAAAAAAAAAAAAAATAAATAAATACAATAAAATGAATCCTAACTCTTTTAATCATATTGAAAAATTAAGTGACGACAACTACGATGGCTGGAAAGTGCAAATGAGGTCTGCAATGACCTTGTTCTTAGTTTCATCAAGCCGAGTCTGGTTGTTGAGAACCAGAATGCAGAGGAAATTGCAAAATCGAATTCAAGGGATGAAAAGGCCCCCGGTATGATTTTACTTAGTGTAAAATAATCTCAACTGAATCACATCAAGAATTGTTCCAGTGCCCAAGAAGCTTGGAATGTATTAATGGATATACATAAGCCAAATGTACCCGCTAGAAATGAACTACTTTTCAAAAATTTATTGGGATTAAAATGTGATGAAATTCGTTCGATCTCAAATCATTTAATGGATTTTTTTCATATCGCCGAAGAATTGTGTGAAATCGAAATCGTTTTGCAAGACGAGTTGCTTGCCATCATACTACTATTGCCATCTCTAGCCTCCCGAAAAGTTTTGAAAATTTCCTCGTTGCCATCGAGTCCCGTGATACGCTTCCAACAACCAGCACATTAAAGACGAAGCTTTTAGAAGAAAGGACAGTTCATTTTTCATTCGTAACCATTCTGTCAAGCACGTTTTATTTGTTCCAGAACTCAAATCAAATTTTAGCTCAATAGACAAAGCAGTCGAAAATCTGTTCAGTTCAAAGAGGGTGGTTCGTTCATTTATGATAAATTTAATAAGTTCGTGTTGCATGCAGTCTAACTTGGTGATTTATACATGAGTAATTATAATAGGAAAAATTATTAAGCATGAATAAGTCAACGAAAAATGACAGTGATTTATTGTTATGGCATTCACATTTTGGCCATTTAAATACTAGAAGTTTCCATTATTTGCTTAAATTAAACATGGTAAGGGGCAAGCAGTTTGAAAATAATTTTTGAATGTGATGTATGCTGTAGAGGGAAGTTACGTAGGTCAGGTCCCCAAAAGTACTACAGTGAGCGACATTTGTGGCCCCATGCGACCACTTCACTAAGATATTCATATATATTCTTAAGTCAAAGTCAGATCTTCTTAATGCTTTTTAAATATATAAAGCAGAAGTTGAGCTTGATACTTCTTGTAAAAATAAGGCTTTACGTAGTTATAATGGGAGCGAGTATTTTTACAGATTTTTAAAATTTCTTGCAAGCAATGGAATTAAACTATAATTTTTTTTTATAATCCCGCGCGCACACTGAGGGGATATTAATACCCTTTTACTGGCTTTTTTCCAGGGCGCGGGTGGTTGGTGCAGTAGTTTGAAAATCAGGTGTATTAAGTTTCGATATTTTTCCCAGAGGTGGTTGTCAAACTGGACGGGACGAGCCAGTGCACCCTCAACCAGTGGGTCTTAGAACGTGCTAGTTGTTAGTTCGTTACATTTAGCCCAGCCAGTAACTACTCCAACATCAGCGTTATAACTTCATGTCATAATTGACGCCGACGTGATTTACATATAACTACACACAAATTCCATGAAAAGACTTTTTCAGAGAATTGCCTCGTACGGAAATCAAACCCGCGACCCTCTTCTTGAGAAGTCTATGCATATACCACTACACCACGGCCACCCCCAGTAGAATACATTCTACTGACATTCTATTGACATTCTAGAATTGACAAGGTGTTTACTTTTAAACAGTGGTAGTCCTATTTCTATATGGGGTGAAGCTGCTAAAACGGCTGTTTATTTATGCAATAGGTCGCCAACAAAATTTTCGGGAAATAAGACTCCTTACGAAATTTGGCATTTAAGCCTTACGAGTATGTATGATATTTTAGAAAATTTGGATGCATAACATTTATGTGAGATAAGCGCCCGGGTAGAGCAAAATTTCAAGCAAGAGGTGTTGAGTGCAATATGGTTGGTTATACAAAAGAATCGAAAACATATCGAGTTTATGATCCGAAAGTACAATACAAAAAGTTTACAAATACTGAGATACTCGATTTACGGAAAACCCAAATACGTTAAGCTTGAATAGTGAGAATAATATAAGTCTAAGAAATCTTAGCGGTAGCAAACAGTGACAAGACAGTCCATCTAAAAATGTATAAAATGATAAGAAATTTATAGGTTACACGTTTGAAAGTAGTCAAAAATCCTTTTTATCTGACTTTGGGGAGGGAGAAGAGCTCGCGTTTTTTAAGGACATGGGTCAAGCGGTTCCGATTGATGATGAAAATGCAAAGCCAAATGAACATATCCCACTGGAAGAAATTCAACATGCGACTTCAGATGATTTTGCTTGTGCGCAAGAGTATGAAGTGAGAGAATTGAAGCCACGAACAAAGCCAATAAAATATGAGTATTTTTGGAATGCTGAATTGAAGTTATGTGAGAGTCTACGTTCAGTAGAAGAAGCTTTGAGCCGAGAAGACGCTGACAAATGGACACAAGCGGTGAAATCGGATCCCTGATATTTAACAATGCTTGAGAGTTGTAAGAATTACGCGCAAGTCACCGGGCAATCGAGTGCAAATGGGTGTTTAACATCAAACACGACAAAAACGGCAATCCAATTCGCTACAAGGCTAGGCTAGTCGCAAAAGCATGCAGCCAACAGTTCGGGATTGACTATATTGAAACCTTTTCACCTGTGTACGCTATTCAATGATTCGATTTATCTTGGTATTAGCAGTTGAATTAGATATCATCATCACGTGGATGTCTCATCTCCATATTTGAATGGGGACATAACAGAAGATATATTTAAGCAGCAACCTGAACCTTGTAAGGATCCACATAACAACAATAGCATAAAGTTTGTGAGTTGAAAAGGGCTCTATTTTTTCAAACGGGCAGGTCGAGAATGGGACAGCAAGTTAGATTAAACATTGAAAATGCTTGGTTTTAGGCGAAGCAACATTGATACTTGCTTTTACACAAGAAACACTCGTAACAGTCGAAATATAGTTCAAGTTTTTGTCGACGATATTATTATAACGTGCGCTGAAAAAGCGGACATACTTGAAATTAAACATTCAATTGGTTTGGCTTTTTACATTGTGGATAAAGCTATTATACTTTCACAAAACCAATACATACAGAATCTACCTTCGCAGCACCATATGCTATACACAAGGACATGCAGTACACCACTAGTTGCTGGAGTAAGTTGAAATAAGTGTTCTTGAAATTTAAGCACTAAGAAAGTGGATGTCAGGCAGTAACAATCATTAACAGGTTGTTAATTTATTTGGCAGTTTCAGCCAGGCCAGATATACAGAACGCTGTGAGCAAATTGGCGCAGTTCAATAAAGAACTTTAACAAGAACATTTAGCTGCTGTCAAACATTAATTAATGTATATTAATAGTACAGTTAATTTAGACTTTTTCATTACTTAAAGACTTTGCTAATACAGACCAGGAAGTCATACACTTGGTATATATTCTTTTTTGCCGATGCAGCTATTTCATGGGAGTCCCGCAAGCAGCCGACAGTAGTGTTGAGTGGCTTTACAGCAGAATACATGGCATTGGTTGCAGCAGTAAAATAAGCGTTATACTTCAGACGTTTGGTTGAAGAAGTTGGCTTTGAATGCATGCAAGAACACCGATGTATGGCGACTGTTTTTTTTTAAAATTCAATTCATTTATAAATTAATGCAAATTATATTTATAAAAACAAAATTACATTTGTGAATTACTAAATGACTAACTAAAGGATTTTACTCACCACATCAGCGGAAAAGAAGTCCAACCAATACCTGCATCAACACCTGCATCAGCACTTGCATCAACTCCTGCATCGACAAGAACGGAAAACACAATCCAGAGCCGGTCATCAAGTCCATTAAACAGACAGCAACACCACAAGAGTCCAGTCAAATCTCAGGTGAGTCTTTTAATCTATTTCCTATGCTTTTATTCATTTTAATATTGGGGTGTAGTATAAATATAGAAGTATTCTTAAAATGGCTAGTAAGTTACAAAAATTTGTACTCCACCAAGTCGAACGAGATTTCGAAAATTATAAGAAGTCCAATAAGGAGCGTTTAGCGGACCCAAATTATTTAAAAGACCGTTTAGATATACTGGAGGAGCATAAACAGCTAGACCAGAAGTACCAGTTAGAAATTTTAACTAAGGGGAATTTATAAGAGGGGCTGAAAGAAGATGAATTTAATCCAGTTTATGAAAAAATCTTAGATACATTACTTGAGTACAAGACGAAAATCCTCAGGATAAAATTAAGCTAATTATAGATGCGAATACAGCAAAAGGTTCAGAGTCTTCCTAAGATAAAGAACATAAAGAGAAAGGACAACCGAAGTTTCGTCTTCCAAAAATTACATTTGCAGTTGGTTATGAGTGCTGGAGGCCATTTCGGGATTTACTCGTCTCTTTAATTTTTGAATAGAAGTCGCTGTCAGATGTACAAAAACTACATTATTTAATGTCAAGTGTCACAGGAGAATGAACTGAAATATAGCGGAAATAGCTCAATCAACCCATTTGGGATGGATATTACTAGGTACAGTACCCCAAGTATCCTCAATGTCTATCCGGATCACCAACCAACTGGAGCTTGATAAAACGCTTCGCAAGTTCTGGGAAGTGGAAGAGTTGCCAGCTGAACAGGAAGAAAACGAGGTAAGTAATAGTTGTGAAAAGTTTTTTAAAACAAACACTGTCCGCTTATCAAATGGTCACTACAAAGTCTGTTTGCCTTTCAAAGGCTTTCAACATCCCAAAATGGGCCCGTCGAAAGAGACAGCAGTCAAATTGGTTTCTAGCATTGGAAAAGCGTCAACACTTACAAACAAAGCTATATTGTGAATATTCCAAATGTTTAAAGGAGTACTTACAATTAGGACATATGACTCTGATCGATGACGAGGAAGTGCGTAAAACATCTCACCATTTTTCAAACCACATCGTGCAGTTATAAAGCCATCCAGCAAAACGACAAGGGTACGAGTGGTATTTGATGCCACACAAAAATTGCTTTGTAATTCGCTGAATGTCATGTTGCACATAGGGCCAAAACTGCAAACACCTGTTTGTGGCATCATTCAACGTTGGAGAAGGTACAAACTTACGTTTACCCGAGATGTCGAGAAGATGAACCGGCAGATAAGTGTGGATACTTCGGATGCAAACTATCAGCTTATAGTTTGGAAAAGTAATAAGTTAGAAGAACTAAAGAAATATCGCTTAGAAACGGTCACGTTTGGCACGGCATCGGTACCTTATCTAGCAATCCGAGTTCTTCAGAAGTTGGCGGACGATGAGGCAGCTAGATTTCCATCCGGGAGGTCGATCATCAAAGAAGAAACATACGTCGATGATGTTATTAGTAGAGGAGATACTGTAGAAGAAGCACAGAAAAGGTTGCAGGAAGTTCGACAACCTTTGGTGGCTGTTGGTTTCTCTCTAAGAAAACATGCCGGCAATACGATTGATGTACTCAAATGCACCCTGATTGACTCGAACTGCAACCAATAATTTATAATTTCCAAACCGTTCATTACTGTGAGCTCAAATTTTGACACATGACAGATAATTTTAAATTTTACAAGCCTTTTAAACGATTTAAGTCTCAGTTGTGTTGAAAATTTTTAATCCGCGATAGATTTCAAACTTAATAGTGTGATTGCTTTATATTTGGCTGAAAGACCACAAGTAGCTATCGTTAGAGCCCTATAACACCTCAACGTGAATAAATAATTTGTTCTTCGAACCATAGCACGTTATCGTGATACTGGCAGCGTTGCAAAACGCCGTGGAGGTGGTCATAAAAAAACAGCAGCATCGGCAGAAATGGTTCTGAAAATTTCGCTCGAATTGAGCGAAATCCGCGTCGAAGTGGAAGAAAAATGGCTCGTGAGCTCAACATATACTAAAAAATGAGCTTGGGCTCAAACCATTGAAGTTCCAAAAAACACACGATCTTACACCGCAACAGCAAAAAGTTAGGGTCGAAAGAGCGAAGGAGTTGCTACGCTTGCACGAAAGTGGTGAGTTGCCGAACTTGGTTATAGATCAATATGTCAACAAACAAATTGACCGAGTTTACTTGCCAGAGAGGTCCTTAGAAAACTTACACCTTCGGACATCCACCAGAAAGCAGGCAGCATCGACGGTGATGGTTTGGGAAACTGTCTTAGAGACAGTATTGAAGCCTTGGGCATACAATCATTCCGGTCGGAGACCGTGGACAATTCAACAAGACTCGGCACCGTCTCACAAAGCGTGCGTCAACCAAGATTGGTTCAAAAACAATGTTCCACACTTCATTTCTTTGACACAATGGAATGCAAATTCGGTGGATTTTTCTGTCTGAGGTGTTTTGAAGGCAAAGGTTGGCACTAAAAAATACCAAAGTTTGAACACCTCGATCAAGCGGAGCCACTTGTGTGCAGCGTGCGATGCTTTTTTCGGCCGTCTCAAGGTCCAAAGGTGGACATATGGAAAACTACTGATACAATTTGAAAATTGGTGTATTTTCCAACATTTTTGGCTTTGTCACAAAATATAAAAATTATGGCATTTCATAAAGTTGCAGTTCGAGTCATCGAGTCATCCGATACATTTTCTTTTCAGGTAGCGAGAAATATTGAGGAAGATGTCACAAAGCGATCTGTTTTGCCGTCAATTGAAAAGATATATGATCCGATGGGTTGAATTTCGCCGTGCATTATTTAGGTCAAGATCATGATGCAACAATTTTGGAGTCATAAGGAAAACAATACTCCGAAGGGGTAAGCAATTTTAAATCCATTTCGAGATGATAAATGTATTCTTCGAGTGGGGGGAATACTTTCAAATTTCAGCCTCCCATACAACACGAAATATCCAATCCTTTTAAAATCGGACCACAGATTGGTAAAGCTAATTATAAGCAAAGCATACCTTCAAACACTACATGACGGTAACTAAAAGGTAATTCCGTATGGCCGACAAAACTTTTGGATTTTTTGCATTCGAAATGCAGTGAAAAAGTGCACGATATGCTATCGTTTCCGAACGAAACCATTGCAGCAACTAATGGGAGATCATCCCGCTGTTAGGACGGCGATGTCAAAACCATTTGCTCACTCTGGGGTAGATTACGTCGACCCCATAGATGTGAAGATGTGGAAAGTTCACAAAGCAAAACTGTTGAAAAGGTATTTTGCTATCTTGGTTTGTATGGCGACCAAAGCCATACATGTTGAATTGGTCGGACATATGACCACCCAGTCATTTGAAGCTGCTTTTCGACGATTTGTGGCACGAAGAGGTCTTTGTGGGCAGCTTTTTAGCGATTGTGAGAGAAACTTCGTTGGAGGAAACACTGAACTTCAGAGGCAGCTACGAGAAGCACAGGTCAGTTGGGAGGAAATAAAATGGTTACTGGCCAACGAAGGAACCAAATGGAATTTTATTCCACCCGCTTCTCCACTTTTTGGTGGACTTTGGGAAGCGGGAGTGAAATCAATTAAATTTCGTCTCAAACGTGTGGTTAGCAGCCAAATATTGACATTCGAGGATCTCTCCACCCTTTTAGCTCAAGTAGAAGCATGTTAGAACTCGAACTCGTTATGTCCACTGTCAGATAACATCGATGACTACCAGCCGCTAACACCAGCACACTTTATCGTAGGAGAACCATTAATCACTCCACCGCAGCCCGACTACAACATAGTCCAGCTTTTACACTTGGATCGGTGGAAATCGTCCAAACTCTGACCCAAGCATTTTGGAAAGCATGGAGCAGCGACCATTTTGCCAAACTTCAACAAAGGCCAAAGTGGACGAAGAAGGTTCCAAATGAATTAAGATTCGGAGATCTGGTGCTTGTCAAGGACGAACGCTTACCGCCACTGAAATGGAGCCTTGGTCGGGTCACAAAACTTCACCCAGGGTCGGACGGGTTAGTCAGAGTGGTAACAATAAAGACCGTCCCATTACAAAAATATGTCGACTACCAAGCAACGAAAAGACCGAATAGACAAACACTACCACTACAAACTATACCAAACGGCATTAAGAAAAAAGGTTCCAGTACGGTCCACAACAACAACAACAACAGTATGCATCAAATTCACAAGCTACAATCGAAAATCAACACAGAAACATCATTATCACAGGGTATCACCGATTATTGACTTAGAAGTTAACGATGAAACGATGATTGTATCGCCAAGTGGCTCCTCTTCGACAGGAGCTCGAAGTGGCAATCACACCACAAACAAATTATATCTTTAAAAACGGAAACAGGAATAAACCTCGTAGGAGGCCCAACACAATACAACACACAATACACAATTTACACATAAAACATGATTATAAATAAGAAAACAAACAACCAAATCAATGCATATCTAATAAACAAATAAAATACAATACTTGCCGGCAGTAGGATAACCGATGTTCGTTAAAAAAAAAAACAATAAATACGCGAAACCAAAGACAAAAACACGCACTTCACACCAGGCACACCTGAATGATGAAAACTTACTTTATGAATGAACTTAATAAAGGCCATCATCATAAGTGAGATAGGGACCATCATATATACCATATATGACCCTAAACATTGCCTATTAATTATTGTTGTAATATCGTGATCATGTTTATGTATTTCATTTTTAATATTTTCTAACAATGGTTTCATTTTCATGCGCAACGAGTGCATAAGTTAGCATCAAGATAGCAGCAGCAAAACAGTGACGGCCAATAAAACATGACGAATGGTAAACATCCTGTTTACGGCGGGGATGTTTGGTTTTCAAATTCAATTCATTTATGAATTAATGCAAATAATATTTATAAAAACAAAACTACAGTTGTGAATTACTAAATGTCTTACCTGTCATAATGTTCAGCCTTAAGACGATGTTAAACAATTGTCAAACTAAATATATAAATGTCAAGAAAACATGTAATAAAATCATTAACAATTTCTAACGCAGCTTAAAAACAGTGTCTTTTACTAAAACCGTAACAAAAATACGGTACGCAAACCGTACAGCGACAATATTAACTTACAGCAGTCAGTTAAAAATCAAGTTTTCCATTCAAGATTAAAGCATATAGATGTAAAATTTCATTACATCAGGGAAATCTAAAATAAGTCACTTATTTCATTAAAACATGTTCCAGCTAATGATAAATCAGATAGCTGCTGTATTGACAAAAGTATTTACAAAATCGAAACATGTTAATTTAGTAACTCAACTTGGATTATTGAATAAAAATTAGATGTTTTCTAAGATTTAGTAGGTACTAATTTGAGGGATTGTGTTGGATATTGAAATTTTTTCCAACAGATTCATGTCCGGACTCATTGCAGGCTAATCCATTGTGTCCAATTCTACCTCTTGCAAATACTGTGTAACGCACCTGACCACGTGCGATCGAGCATTGTCCTGCAACAGCGAGAAGTTTTGTCCAATGAATGGTGCAAATGGAACCAAATATTTTTCCAGGATGTTGCTAATATAGCGGCTGAAATTTATCGATCCTTAGACAACGCATAACTCGGTTTTTCCGGACATCGAAATTCCTGCCCATACCATGACGGAACCTCCCCATAAATTTTCCCGCTATGCTACTGTTGCTGAGAGGTATCTCTCACCTGGCTGCCTCCACACTCTGCTGCGTTCATCTGGTGAGAGCAGACAAAACCTGGACTTATCGGTGAACAGAACTCTACCCCAGTCGGCTGTGCCTCTAACAGGTTAGCCTGTGGGACAGCTCAACCGTGAACCGTTTAGTGACAATGCCGTGAACTTTGCAGTACCAAATATCTGACATCCCTGGAGATTTTATTCTGATGATGATGGGGTGCGTTGCTCTGTTCTTTTTAAGCACTCTTCTTAAGGTCGTTTCTGGTTTGCCAATGATATTGGCGGGATACTAGAAACTTCGCCCATCCTCAACCAAAGCCAACCTGGCCTGTTATATTCATAACAATATACTTAGAATTCTTACACGATCACGGAGGCCAAAATTGGTTTATCGCACGTCTAGTGTAAAAAAACGATTGCAATGCGGCTTTCCTCAATACGAGACATGTTTCACAAAGAAAATTGAAAGAGATATATTCCATTTAATCAAAAAACTATTAAAAAAAATAAAACCCCGCAAAAACATAGCGGTATATTACTAAAATAATAACAAAACATGAAAAAATATGGATGTGCCTTTTTATGTAACACAGTGTATTTTAGCTCGTTGCAGGGTTATGGTGTGCATTCGATCGTATACGTTTTGTGTTTTAGGTACTTGTACGTACGTTGTCCGTTGTATGTCGTGATCATGTGTAACTGCGTATTAGACCGTTGATTGTTTTCGTTTTATTGTTTTTGTTTGCTATCGTGTGATTTACCTAAAGAAAAACCTTTAGGTAAATGAAGAGCGTATGCGTTCTTTCTGTTATTTGTTTTTTAAATAAAAGCAAACTATTTGAGATATTTCAAAAACTTTATTATTGGCTTGAAGTACAATCAAAACATTTATGAATGGAACTCCATTTCGTTCATATGGACATCGCGGGCACGTTTGCAGCGGTCGATTCGTTGGACCCAATTTTCAACGACTCGACAACACATTTCGGCTGCTATTTCGCGATCAATATTGGCTCTGAGCTCTTCCAACCTCGTCGGCGTGTTGGCTTAAACCAATGACTTAACGTAGCCGCACAGAAAATAGTCAAGCGACTGGCCCATATCTTGAGATAACACGCTCACCATACTAACTCTTCAATAAATCGATTGTAGCGTGTGCTGTGTGGCTTGTGCCACCATCGTGTTGAAACCACATCTCATCCAAGTCCATATCTTCCTATTCGGGACAAAAATAATTGGTGATCATGGCGCGATAACGCTGACCATTCAGAGTAACGTGACGATCGTTATCGCTGATGAAAAAATATGACCCAATAACGCCGCCGGCATGCAAATCACACCAAACAGTTATTTTTTGTGGATGAAGTGGTGATTCATGAAGCACATGTGGGTTTTCACCCGACCAATAACGCAGGTTTTGCTTATTGACGAATCCATTGAACCAAAAATAAGCTTCTTCACTGAAGATGATTTTGCGATGAAATTCATCATCTTGGCGCATCTTCTCCAGAACCCAATCGGAGAACGTACGTCGCTTCAAATGGTCCATCGGCTTCAATTCTTGAGTCAGCTTGATCTTGGTCTAAGCAATGCCCAATTGTTGAGAACGCCGTGGAATTGACTGATTTGGATCGTTTGCTACAAACGTCTTAACGGCAGCGATATTTTCGACACTTCGACCAACCCGTTGTTTCGCTGACACGGCAACATCACACAACGAATATGTAGACTCAAATTTTTGCACTAAACTACTACTAAATTACTAGATCGAGAATTACGACCGAAAATTGGAGTTAACGCTCTTAAAGTTGCAGTCACCGACTCCGAATATCTGTAGAAAATTTTTATAATTTGCAGACGTTGCTCGTTAGTGTACTTTACCATGATGAAAATGTTGAGTTTTCTGATGAGTTAACAGTTTGATGATTAGTGAAAGAGTGCGTTCACAAATTAAATTCAAAGTTGTCAAGTCCCTATTGGAAAATCCTTTATATATATATATATGTATATATTTTGTGCACATGCACTTGCACTTTTTATTGTGTGGTGTAGTAATTATGTATGGCTCGTAGGAACCAAATGTTGGGGTTTGTAGAGTTTAAATTTTTCTATTGAGGTACGTGACGGGTGAAAAACAGGAAGAAAAGTGCGGTTTAAGGAAAACACGTCTTTTCGGCTTGGTGTAACAGTAAATAGAGCAAATAGAGACGATAGAATTAATTTATTCCTCCGGGAATAAAATCTGGGGCTACACATCTACACTGCAGTATCAGCTCTGAAATACCATCAGAGTATCTGTATTGCCAGCACGGTTTCTTTAACTAACAGCTTGAAGTTAGTAACAGAGAGTTTTAAAACACATTACGAATAATGACGACGCAGTTTCCAACACGCAGAAATAAGAAGTATATTTATAGAGAATAAAGATCACCTTTTATTAGTTGACTTCTTGTGTTAGTCAAGACCACATTGCACACCCCGTACAGTTTTTTACACACTAAACACATATAAAAAAACAAGAATTTCTGCAACTCCATGTCCATTATGTCCACTGAATCTGCTCCAAATTCTGGCACAAGCGGTAACAAGAGTGAGCGAGGAAATGATGCTAAGAAATTTACGCTAACCAGCATTTTGGAGCATTAATCCTTTATTCTGGTTTGTATAAGTGGAGTCAGAGTTTTATAACCATCGCATACTTTTGGACTCCTGAAAATTCAACGATGTTATTGCAACACTGGAACCAGAAAGAAAGAGTAAATAGACTGATGTCTGGCATGAAATTGGGAGACAAATAACCAACAAGTCTCTTACGAGAAATGTGCAATTTTGCCGGCGAAAGCGTTCCCGACGACATGCTACTAACTCTAATAATCGTATGCCAAACCACGTAAGAAAAATACTGTCAGCGAACTTTGGGACTACTTTCGCAGCTCTTGCTGAGTTTATAGACTAGATTATCACACACATGTCTAGTCCAGCGGTGTGTTCCACCCAGGATTCAGAAGCTACTTCCTCCAACGAAGCTAATCAGCAAACTACTGCAATGGAGGAAAGTCCGACCACGTAAGCAACGATGGTTCAGGCTCTATCACACAGTTGCAGTGCATTCTCGAGGCAACGATCTTAAACCAGACAACGTAATAGCGCTAATAGCAATTCACCTAACAGGAGCACAACACAGCGTAACAACAAATTTTGCAAATATCACCAACGGTTTGGCAACGACGCTAGGAAATGCCGAAAACCGTCCGGGTACTCTTCACCTTTAAACTGAAATTTGTTACTATCAAAGGTGGTAGGTAGCAGACAACGAGATTACCTCCTGAATGTGTTTGACAAGACCATAAACCAAAAATATCATGTCGATTCTGGTTCCACCGTTTCTGTTTTACCTCGTCCACTACATTGTAATAGACCATCATCAGATCAGACTCTGTACCCGGCCAATAATACACCAATACACACATACAGCGAAAAAACTTTCACCCTGAACCTCGGTTTATGGCACGCAATTACATGGAACTTTATCATCTCTGATATTAGGACTGCTATCATCGGAGCTGATCTACAATACTTGCTCACTATGGGTTGATAATCGACCTCAAATCAACAAGCTTAATCGACGCTAAAACATCAGCCACAACATCTGGTAATGGAGAAGACAGTAGTGACCACCCCTTTCGGGTTCTTCGAGTGGAACGTACTTCCGTTTGGTCTCAAAAATTCTACGCAGACCTTTCTACGGCACATGAACAGAGTCCTCCTCGGGTTAGGGTTTGTTTTATGTTATATAGATGAACTCCTTATCTTTTCAGAAACCGAAGAACTCCACCGAGAACACATACGCGCAGTACTTCAGCGGTTAAAAGAACATGACATAAAAATCAACATCGGCATGTGCAAATTTGGCAAGTCAGAAATGACTTATCTTGGTCATTTGATAACTGGTGCAGGTTGAAAACCACCCCAAGATTGAATTCAAGCCATCCTGAAGTATACCAAACCGTCTGTCATGTGCGAACTCCGTCGTTGTCTTGTCTGTATACCTAGCAGTCAACATTTGTTTAAACACCAGAAGCCACTAACATTCGCCTTCCAGCAAAAATCGGATAAGGCATCTCAACGTTGACTGAGACATCTGGACTACTGCCATCGTATACTTGTCGAGCAATAATAATAAAGTTGCGGACGCATTATCGAAAATCCGTGCCATTTCCATGCCCCCAAAGATAGACCCTCACCTTTTAGAAACCGCATATTTTGAATAAATCATCGCTCAAACTGCAAAAACTCATTATAGATCCAGATTGCCAAATTTATTGCGACATATCAACCAACTTCTTCGAACAACTTCGAACAGATTTTAAATCTAAACACAACAACAACCAACATCCACCAGCGTCCAAATTCGCCAAAAATATGTTAGGTCGAGTATAAAGAAGTATAAAGAAGAAGGACGCCTTGCAATGGTCAAGCACTTGCATACAGTATCAGCGTATGCAAGATACACAAGCACAACCGACTAGATTGAAATTTTTCAACCGGACCATCGTTTGCATCTTGCCTTCATGCCGAGGATGCAGATATTGCTTAACTATGATCCATCGATTTGCGAGTTGGTCGGAGGCTGTGCATCTTAATGACATCAATGCAGACACCGTAGCAGCAACATTTTACACATACTGGATTGCGTGACCATTGTACGCAGTTCGAGTCAGCGTTGTTCAATGTACTCAGCAATATGTGTGGTACACAAAGGATACGGACATCACCTAACCACCCACAGTCTAATGGAATGATAGAGCGTTGGCACAGAAGTCTTAAGGATGCACTAATGTGTCACCCAAACACTAGATGGACGAGAACACTTAACGGTACTCTTGGAAAAACGGACTGCATATAAATCTGACATCAAAGCGTCTGCAGCCGAAAAGCTGTATGGAATAGTAATAATAATCCCAGGTGAGCTCTACACTAACGGAAAGGCTCCTTCTAATCCACAGGCCTTCGTGGAAAATCATCGCCAGAACATCAGGAAATTGCGGCTATGTCCAGTAGCTCATCTCAACAGCAGTAAGAACATCTTCGTCCTTCCGGGTTGGGACATATGTTCTTCTTTCTTCTTCACATGTCTTCCTTCGTTGCGATGCTGTCCAGAAACCTCTAGAACCGTCTTACTCTGAATCATACCCAATATTCAAGTGAATTACGTATAGACTATTTACATTCAACATTGAAAGGAAACATCGGAACATATTCATCAAGCGTATTAAACCTGCCCATTTGTATTTGGAAGATGCCAATTAATCACGAACTAAAAAGGTGGAATTTGAAGTTATAGTTGACAATTCGTGGCTTTGTCGCTGGAGGGAGAGTACTGTAGCTACACTGCCACACTGCAGTATCAGATTTGCAATACCATCAGTGTACCTGTATTTTTTTTTTAACCGCGCGCGCACCATGGCGATCTGAATAACCTTTTACTGGCTTTTCTCCAGGGTGCGGGCGGGTAGTGTAGATGTTTGAAACTCAGGTGTATTTGGTTTCGATATTTTTTCAGAGGTAGTTTTCAAACTGGAGCCAGTGCATCCTCAGCCAGTGGGTCTTAGTATGTGCTTGTTAGTTAGTTGCCCAGCCAGCAACCACTCCAACATCAGTGTTATGCCTTCATGTCATAGTTGACGCCGACGCGATTTTCATATAACTACATACAAATTCTACGAAAAAACTTTTTCAGAAAATTGCCTCGCACAGGATACGAATTCGAGACCCTCTGCTTGAGGAGTCTATGCATATACTACTACATTACGGCCACCCCCACCTGTATTGAAAGCACGGTTTCCTAAACTTACAGAGAGTTTTGAAACAGATTTCGGATAATGATGAAGCAGTTTGTAACACGCAGAAATAAGACGTACTACATATTTGATACAGAATACAGGCTACTTTCCATTAATTAAATTTAAATTTAAATTGTTATACAATACATTCTTATTACAAATTCTAAGCCTACGTTACATTAATTTGTTTACATTTAGGTTAAGTTATTACATGTACTTTAGTTTAGTTTCAATAAAGATATAAATTATTTAAACGTTTTTACAAGATAAGTAGTTAATAATATTAGAATTTGCAACTTGAGCTGTCTTAAGATCTATGTATACAGTGGTTACGCCAGTTATATTTTCATTTAAATAAAACTCCTGGAATACTAATATGCTGTACGTTTTTTATTTCTAAATTATTAATCTTAATAGCAGGGGTTGCATGTTTGCGACAGACATGTAGAACCTTGGATTTTCTTAGTGAAGCCTAGCCCTTGAGAGAATTGTCTAATATGGCTGCAAGTGCATAAGTTATGTTCGTTTTTTTATAATCCACATTTTGGCTTTAACCAGTATAAATACGACATCTGCATAAAGGCAGTAACCTACTAACTTCTGTTTAGGTAATATTGCACCTATGTGTTCGAAAAAAATATGACAACAGATATCCTTGTGGAATACCGTTTTGTACAGAATAGACAGCAGAGAAATGACTCTACATAACTATAAATTTTAGGGTCAATGACACCATTAAGTTTTTCCTATCTTGTCGAACGCTATCTCGAAATTGAAAGTAAGTATTGACAGATGGTTTTTGAAAATGAGATTCTGACTCTGCTAGTAGTTTTTTGTTTAAGCTTTAAGCTACAGATGTCACACTCAATTGATTTAGCTTACGAATTGCAAGCGAATAGGGCTATAGTATTTGAAATCGTTTGGTATATTAGGTCATTGGAATAATTTGTATATTTTGACCAGGTATTGACGAAGTAATTACCAATTGATGTTAATGTAAAGTTACTCGTCAGGGTGTTACTCCTTTACACTGTGGTATTCGATTGACATGCCGACAAGCATAGTTTTCATATGATTTATGGTTCAGAAATTCCATCATTTATTTATACATCGGATTCCATCGTTCTTTCCTCTTCTTTTAGGTATATTATCTTATGATATTATTGGTGCATAACGGACCTTTTATAGCGACTAATTGTCTTCATATTTTTGCTCTCGTTGCACCCTCTGCACCCTTCGTTCTCAGTTATTACTACGCATTAAATTGAATTAGATGTGTTTTGATTGATTAGGCCACTCTAGGATTTTCGAAAAATGATGTTTTTACTGCTTTCAATGGTCCATTGAAATAGTGCTGCAAAAGATACATCATAAGTGTAATGCATAGTAGATAACATCAGCACCGATTTGATTTTATTAGGCACATATGAGCAGAATGAAACTTTGCCTTCGAAGAATGCAAACAATAAGCTGCTAACATGACGCAAGGGTTTTCTTAAAAACTCGGGTGGAACGAACGAGCGTACTGTTCAACAAAGGCAGTCTTATCAATAATTCTTCTACTGTTGAGAAGAAATTGTCGGTATATATTATATTGTCCCGCCGGTATCAAGGTATTTTTCAGCTAATCAGCGTACGTTATTTTGGCCTTGATTGATCTCGCGATCCTGATCAGGTATCTTTGCACCATAAATCATGCCTTTGAGGGGATAGTTGGACTTCGAATCAAACAACCACCACACTTTTATTCCGTACTTAGTTGGCTTAGATGGAACATGTTGTGTGTAATATGAGAACGGGGATATACCTCTCCGTTCATTGATCATGAAGTGGCTGGTGCTTTCCATATGCATATTTAGTTCGAACAGCTTGTCGTTGTGTTCTGCTTGTCCGGCCATTGGTTGAACACACGAAGACGTGCTTCGTATGTACGGATATTGTCATTGTTTTGCGCTTGTCCATCCGTTGATTCAACGGTCAAAGATGTGCATTCTCCTGCTTCGAGTGTAAACGATCGCCAGCCGAACAAGATCTGTTATCACCTCGTCTAACATGCTCCCCAAGTAAGTAAGAATATCTATGTAAAAGAACTAAAATAAAATAAGTTTGTGTTTATTTAAAATTAAATTTCACTTATAAAATCTTATAAAAGCTTTTAATTTTTTTTTGATTACTGAACTTTTTAAATCCCTTTCAAGTTTGCATTTTACTTATCGGATGTAATTGTGATAAAGGTTTAGAGTGATGACTATTGGGAAGTGGTCACTGTTGTTGAGATTATCAAGAATGCGCCAGTGGATTTTGGCTAAAAATTCTGGTGAAGAGCAGGTTATATCAACGTTTGTGAGCGTACTGTTGGTGGATAAGTGGGTTGATGATCCATCTTTAAAATGGAGAAGCTGGAATCGGTGATGAAGTTTTTTATTATCGTAGCCTTTTTTTCTCGCTGAAAGATTCTTAGAGGTTGTTCCATAAAGCTAAAGCTAAAATTACTAGTTAGTAAACTTGATTCAATATTGATTCAAGTTTTATATATATAATAAAATGATTTATTATTTATATTTGAAATAACAAGCATTTCTCGATGTAGAATATTATTTTAATAAGCAGCGTAAGCGGTGAATAGATAACGTTTAAAAATCTGTGTTGCTGTTTTCCGAGGCAATCCATCTTCAGAAGCTGAGTTAGATTTTATGGCTGCAGCACGGCTAATAACCTCATTTTGAGTTACCACTTCAACTTCAAAGTCGCTATTCGAATGAAGAGATGGGCTGGAGCTTTCTGCTAAATTAGAACGTAACTATTCAGTACGATTTTTCCAAAAAGAGCTTATTCAGAACATCACATGAGTGCCATTTTCAGCATTGTAGATTTCAACCTTTCGCAAGTTACTCCAAAGATTTTTGTTAGAGAGGGATGCACTCAGTTTAGGAGTATAACAATTTGTCTAAGCAGTTAGTAGCAGTTAAATAGCTGCGCACAGATTTGTAGGCAAGTCAATTGGTGTTATATGGTTTATATTTCCACTTAATGTAAAGCTTATTTCGAGCTTTGATGGCTATTTGAGGGCTAAGTAAAAGAGAGAGTGAGTAAAATTAATATTGTAGGTACAAAAGAGAAAATCGTGATTGGAGATATAATCTAAAGATAACTGATCGGAAACAAGAACATAAGAGATATCAGATACGATTGTCAAATTCATTAGGCTGGGAGTGGAGTTTTAGCAAATCATGTTGGGTAGTTTATGTTTGATATTAAGAGTACTAAAGAAGAGGCCAAATCTTTTATTTAAAATGCAGGAGAGTTGTTTTTGAACATATCAGCATTAAGTTCTGCACAAACAACTGAAAATTGAGAAATAGCCGAAAAAAAGGATTGAGAAGAACAAATTCGGTTAGGATTATAAGCACACTTCTGTGAGTTTGTGCTGACAACGGTTTTACACGTATACCTTATTTTGCATACTTTATTTTGTTTTAATATTGAGTTCTTTCTATTAAATTATATCCCAGTAAACATTTTTAGTAAAAATCCTTCATTTCATTTCTAGCTTCTGATTCGAAAATTTTTGCTCTTTGTTAATTACTTCCTCTTTGTGTAACCTAAATATGAATGAGTGCAGTCACTGTCGTGAAAAGCTCCCTCTTCAAACTGACTATGCGGTTTGTACAAAATACAACCGTACTTACGGTGAAATTATGCAGAATAATGGGCGTAGCAAGAAAAGAAAGCAAAGAACTGCCAAAAAAACGGGGAAATCCGCAAAGTAGCTGATATGAACAAGGCACTAGCTACAGCAACAGAACAACACACACATTTCATCTTTGATGGTAGAAACCAATAACAACTCAAATCTCTTAGCTGAACTCAAATTATGAAATAAAAGAACCACTAGCTCTGATTTCACTGCTGCTAAATACGATGATTTAAATGTAAACCTTATAAAAAACAATAACCCAATAAAGGCTTAGTTTAAGGAAATAGAAGAACTAAGACAAACCAACAAAATTACTTAAAAACAATATAGAAATTAAAAATATTCCGCCAACGACCAACGATAATCTCGTTGAAATTGTTAAAGCAGTATTTACAATTTTGAACTGCAGCATAAATGAAAAGGACATCACTGACGCTTACAGAACGAACGCGACAGTATCGCTTATTCCATCAAGATGAGTAATGTCAGGGAAAAAATCGGAATGATCATCATTGCATCTATGCCCGATGCCATTGTTTATATCAATAACCAGCTGAAAAAGGTGGAGAATTGGTGTTATGTGTGGAAGAGCGCGATAAGAGTACTAGCAAAGCAGAATAAGAACAGTAATCAGAATAAGAATAAGAACAAGTAAAATCAGAGGCACAAAATAATGTGAATTTGGTGGATGTGTAATTAGAAAATCAAAAATTGTTTTTTTAAAGTGGATAACACAAACAGAAACGATTACTTTTTGATAAATGTTGATTGTAAGGTGATGTATGATTTTAACGGCTTTAGTTTAAACAAAATTAAAAAAAAAATTTTTGTTGCTTATTCTTAAATGCGAAAGAAATGGAATACAATCTGCTGAAATATAAATGAACTATTTTGAGTTTTAAAAATTATTTTTATTTGAAGAAATAAAATTTTTTTGTGAAAATAAAACACTAATTTTAAATGGGAAAGTAAAAAGCATTTTGTTCAAAATATTGGTCATTGCTAGCTACACAGTCACCCAATTTTCGACTTCCTTGTAGGATTTGAAGTGCTGCTCAGCTAATGCGTGTCCCATCGATGAAAACAAATAGTAAGAAGGAGCCAAGTCTGTTTAAAATGGCGGGTGGGGTAGCAGCTCCCAGCTAAGTGCTTTGGTTGTATCCTGAACCAGTTTTGCTTTGTGTGCAGGTGCATTGTAATGGAGCAAAATTACCTTGCCGTGTCTTCTGGCCCATTCCGGTCGTTTTTCGATCAACGCTTGGTTCAAATTCATCATTTGTTGTCGGTAGCGATCCTTTATAATGATTTCACCAGCTTTTAGGGGCTCGTTGTACACTACACCTTTCTGGTTCCACCAGACACACAGCATTGTCTTCTTGCCGAATCGATCTGGTTTTGTAGTCGAGGATGATGGTTGTCCCGGATTAAATCATGATTTTTTCCGTTTAGAATTCTGTAAATAAATCTTTTTTTCATTGTTAGTAACAATGCGATGAAAAACTGATTTTTTATAGTGTCTTTGAAGCAAAATTTTACAAGTGGTTTTTCGGTTTTCCATCTGTTTTTCATTCAGTTCATGTGGCACTCATTTTCTAGTCTTTTGTACCTTTGCCATAGCTTTTAAACGGTCAGGAATTGTTTGTTGTGCAACATTTAACATTTCTGCCATTTGTTTCTGACTCAAGGTGTCATATTCATTCAATATTAATTGAAATTCGGCGTCTTCAAACTTTTTTGGTGGTCTTCCACGTTATTCATTTCTTACATCAAAAACGTTATCTCTGAACCGTTGAAACTATCTCTTGCATGTTGCTTCTGATAGAGCATGATCACTATATGCCTCGATGCGACACTGCAGCACTTCATTTTCTGGTACAAAATTCGACATTTTTAACACGATGAAAACATATGATGTTTTTTGCTCAATGACTTAATGTATACTAAATTTGTTTGACAGGTGTCATAGCAACCAAACAAAAAAAATTAGGGCCTGTTCATAATAAACACATCCTCTGGTTGATGATGCACTGGCTCCAGTTTGACAAGCACCTCTGGAAAAATATCGAAACCGAATACACCTGAGTTTTAAACTACTACACCACCACCAGCCCACGCTCTGGGTATTCATATCCCTTTGGTGCGCGCGCGGGTTTATAAAAAAAAAATATTCCCCATCGAGACATTTGTATCTTGACGCTGACTTCATACCGGTACACCTGATAGATTGTGCAAAACTTATGAAACCGAGTATAAAAAGTCTCGTAATAAATTAAACCAAAAAATATCAATGCAGAAAAATAACTTCTATGTGAGCAAGTTCAACGAATCATAAAGTGATCCTGCTAAGACTTGAAGATTGAGAAACCAAAATATAAGAAAGCGAAAGCGAAATGTGGATGATGATGTTAATTGAAATTTATGCAGAAAACTATGCGGATCAAACTCTAGAAACTGCAGTGCTATAACAACTAGTCATTGCAGCTCTTCAATACCGTATACCATATTCAAGAAACAAACGTAACAGAGGTGCAAAATATTATTTATTCCTTAGCTGTAAAAAAGTCTTTCGGTTTCAATGGAGCAATGGGCAATCCATGCACGACACAACTACAGAAATTACAAAGACTGCAAAATGATGCGTTTAAACAAATAGGAACCGTACTTGAAGAAAGACTTTTTAAGGTACTTATTGTAAAAGCAATTTTCAAGATGACACTATTACTTTAATACTATGATGGCGAGCGTTTGAAGGTAGTCATTATCCATAAACGTGACGCAGGAAGACGAGCTCAGCGTATGCTCAGAACTCCAATACCAATACCAATTTTCAGTCAGCTTCCGCAAGATTTAAAAAATATTTTAAATTTTAAAACTAGAAAAAAGCTTATCAGATAATATATGTTATCCTTAGTCCATTTGCATTTGCGGAAAATCTAACATTGTAAGAAATTGATGTGAAATAAAACAAAACTACTAAACTAAAATAAGCGACAGCGCATTTTAAACTCAAATCCTGTATTTCTACTACTAAATCAACGGTATTACAAATTATTTTCCAATTTAGAGTAGATTTGCAGTAAATTGCTATTCCACCTTCCAAATGGTAATCTATCATTCCAAAAGATTTTATAGTTGTGTATATTGTAAATTGAGTCAGAAATATCATACCTAAGCCAGGTTTCACTAATACAAAAAACATAACACAAGAATTCGTAAAACTGTACTTAAGATAGTCTAATTTATATTGATTAAGGCTACGTGTATTTAAATGACACAGTTTAAACCATCACGGCATTAAGACAAAGAAATTAACATTGTATGTGTTGATAATTCATCCACGCTGTAACTAGAGCATACGTTATTAATTACATAATAAAAACAAAGCAAACAAAAAAGAACAAAATAGAGAAACAAAAACAATACCATAAATGGTGGTAACAGTAAACTTTCCTTAACTTTCACCAACATATTCCGAGAACGAGTATTACTTGAGAAATAAAGTTGATAACTGTTCAAAGTAACGGAAATATGAACGGGCTTAGAGTTCTAGGGATTGAAAGTTCAGTCAAATCGTAACATATTGAACGACAAATTCGCCTGTAAATGCAGTTGACATTTAAGTCTGTCACACATTTTATAATTTGATCATTACCTTCAATTCTTACTTGTTTATAAATTGCTAACAACTAATTCAAATTATTAAAACAGATCTTTTATCTTGGTAACAGCAAGCCGAGATAGACATCGCAGCATTAGAAAAAAAACTTTTTGCCTTCCTGAGTTTAATCTGAGAGGAATTGTTTTTCATATTTCATTAATTTTTTTCAAGAAATTCATTTAATTGAACTTATTTAATTTGCAAAAACAGAAAAACCAAAATAAGCTAATTGTTCTTATTTTATTGTTTCCCGGAATAGCCAACATGTACCACTTTAGTTTGGCCGATTTGATTTATTTTATTAAGTTGGTAACAGTCATTGACATACCCACCAAATTGTAAAATCATAGTCTGGTACTTGTGAAACGCATAGCGCTGTGTTTACACCGATTTTTTTTTTTCCTATCAATGTTTGAAATGGATGCAATTTTGTGTTACATCTATAAAAAACAAAAATTCAGTTGTGCAAAAAAGCCGAATTTGATATAAGAAATTGTGCAACAAAAAAAATGCCGAACTCTCCGTTGTTTATGAAAAAGGCAAAGCTTCCAATTACATTTCTAAGTAAAATTAATAAGTGCTGTACTAACAAAATATTTAATATACATATATATATATTAGGTCTATAACTTAATTACTAAGGGATGGCGTAACTTGTATTATTTCATTGGAACATGCGTTGAAAAGCTACTGTCATTGTACGTCATTTCAGTATATATCATTCATTTGAAGCGTAAACAACAACAATTTTTTTTCACTCAAATATGTCGAACTTTGTGCCTGAAAAAGTGTTTTTGCGGGGAGTTCTTCTTCATTACTTTAATGTGCGAAAACTGCTGCCGAAAGTCATCGTATTTTGGTGGAAGTTTGTGGTGAACATGCGCTAGCTGAGCGAACGTGTCAAAAGTGGTTTGCACGATTTAAAGGTGGTGATTTTGGCTTGGAAGACGATGAAAGTCCTGGGCAGCCAAAAAAGTTTGAAGATGAAGAACTGGAAGCATTACTCTATGAAGATTATTGCCAAACACAAGAAGAGCTCGCAGAATCTTTGGGTGTCACTCAAGCAGCCATTTCAAAATGTTCAAAAGCAGCTCAAGTCGAGAGACGTCGAAAGACGGTTTTGCATGTCTGAAATGCTGCTGGAACGCCACAAAAGGAAGTAATTTTTGCATCGGATTGTTACTGGTGATGAAAAATGGATCCATTAAGACAACCCCAAGCGCAAAAAATCATATGTGAAACCCGGCCAACCAGCCAAATCAACGGCAAAGCCGAATATCCATGGCCCGAAGGTAATGCTCTGTATTTGGTGGGATCAGATGGGTGTGCTGTATTATGAGCTGCAAAAAGCGGGTGAAACCATCAATGGACAATGCTACCGAACACAATTAATCCGTTTGAAGAGGGCAGTAGCCGAAAAACGCCCGGAATATGCGACCAGACACGAGGCAATAATTTTTCATCATGACAACGCTCGGCACCACATTGCTATTTCGGTTAAGAACTATTTGGAAAACAGTGGATGCGAAGTCTTACCACACCCGCTTTATAGCAGAGACCTTGCCCCTTCTGACTACCATTTGTTTCGGTCGATGCAGAACGCCCTCACTGAAATACGGTTCACATCAGAGCAGAATATCAAAAATTGGCTTTATTCATTCTTGGCTGCCAAGCCGGCGCAGTTCTTTTGGGTTGGGATCCACAGATTGCCAGAAATATGGGAAAAATTCATAGCTTCAGATGGGCAACACTTTGAATAATACTATTGTACATGTTTCTCTTAAGTAAACGTTAAAATTTTGGAAAAAAAAACAGCACAAATTAAATTACATACCCAATATTTGGAGAATTTTAAGATTATATATAATTTGTTTAAGTTTTAAAAGTATTTTAGGTGTGCATTGTGTGTTGAGTGGGTACATTTATAAATAAGTTTCATTTCCCTGAGTTGTTTCTTGTGTTTCTTGTTATAAGCTCTATTTCTTAATTTGTTTGGGGATATTGTTTTGAATTATGGACTGTATATTATGTTTTATTTATCAGAGATGTTGCTAGAGTTTGTCCCCAGAAACAGTTTTTTGAATTACAATTTGTTGAAATAATTTTATTTTATATTTTTATTCGTCCTGACAGTATTATGTTGTGTTAAGTTAAGATTAGATTTTTATATTTAATTTTTGTTGAAACATGTGGGCCTTGCAACTGGTTTCTGTATTGTGTTGACAAATGTTCTTATTCCTATTTCAATTTGTGGTTTGACTTTGTATTATTGATTTTGTTTGGACTCGTTGAGTCAGCGCTTGCCTCCTCGAGCTCCCATTATGCCTGTGGCATCAGTACTGTCGAGGAGGGGCCTTTTGGCGTTTTAATCAAAAGCTCAAAAGCTTTGTTGTTCCGCGTTGATTTTGTCGCAAGTATTGCTGGGGAGTGGACAAATTTTCGATATTGGGCGTTTCAATTTGGTAGTTTGAATTTTAAGTGTTACTTCCCTTACTAAATTCTCCGGTCCGGGATGTATTTTCATTATGCGGCCTAGATTCCATTTGAGGGGAGCCAGTCTTTCGTCCTTAATTAAGACAAAATTCCCTTCCTTTATTGTATCGTTGGCGATTTGATTCCATTTTGGGCGTTGTTGTAATCGGGCGAGGTATTCATTACTCCATCGCTTCCAAAAGGACTGCGTTAGTATTTGTACTCGTTTCGAACGCTCTAAATGCGAGATTTTGTCCAGCTGATACTCGGGTTGCGGAGGATTGATGAGTGGTTGGCCAATGAGAAAGTGACCTGCCGTCAACACGTTCAAGTCGTCGATGCCTTCTGACAGTGGACACAAAGGTGTCTGTTTTATGCAGAACCTTTGTTTTGGCCATCAACATTTGTATGTGTATTTGGTCATTAAGCGTCACCGGGTGAAACTATCAATGGACAACGCTACCGAACACAATTAATCCGTTTGAAGAGAGCAGTAGCCGAAAACGCCTAATATATGCGACCAGACACGAGGCAATAATTTTCCATCATGACAACGCTCAGCCCCACGTTGCTATTCCGGTTAAGAACTATTTGGAAAACAGTGGATGGGAAGTCTTGCCCCACCCGCCTTATAGCCCAGACCTTGCCCCTTCTGACAACCATTTGTTAAGTTCGATGCAGAACGCCCTCACTGAAATACGGTTCACATCAGAGCAGAATATCAAAAATTGATTCACTCTTGGCTGCCAAGCCGGCGCAGTTCTTTTGGGATGGGATCCAAAAATTGCCAGAAAGATGGGAAAAAGTCATAGTTTCAGATGAGCAATACTTTGAATAATACTATTGTACATGTTTTTCTTAAATAAACGTTTAAATTTTGAAAAAAAAAACCTTATTTGTATTTTCTTGTTTTGAATGCATTTATATCTTTGTGAATTATATTGTTTGTGTTTATACTTATAGATTAAGAGGAAATATACGTTTAAAAATTTTTCTCTGTCCATACTTTAATATCCTCACCTTACGCCACCTGATTTGAGCTCGAACTAACTAAGTTCATTAGCTTAAAACTTACAGATATGTAAGAGGATAGAATGTAGAACATCTAGAGAGCAGTAAATATAAAATGTTTGTAACATCTATATTTTATTGTATTACATACAATACAAAGATAATGTAAGTGCCAAAAGTCAGGCAACAATACAAAAAAAAAAAAAAAAACACATACTTGTGTTTTAATAAAGCCTGTCTGTAGGCGCTGTAATGCTTTTCTAAGGGAATTTCAGGAAGTGTTATATAGAAGCAGACTTCGGCTGTATATGCGGTGAAAATGTAAGACGATATCCGCTTATTGGAAAAATCCTTAAGTCGGCCATCGGATTTCCATGTTGGGAGGGAAACGGAATGCGCTGATCAACACCACAGCGCAACTCACCAATGTAAATTCCGTACGCTTTGTGATTCGCTCTTTTTTTTTTAAGAACGGCATGATTTTTTGTTTTTGTTAGAGTAGGTTCTGTCAAGGTGGGAGGACAAGAACCTCGCTCCTCACTCTAAGACTTATTTCCCGTCACTTTAATTTCCTTGTCCACATCCTGGTTTCCTGTCCTCTTCTCGCCTCCAATGCCAACTGTTCTATGTTCACTTCGAATTTCCGGTTCCCATTCATATCCATATCCTCCTTTATGTACCTGTTTATAACATATGTGTAAGGCTGAAACACACCGGATTATTCTAAAAGCTTTTTGTTGCATAAGCAAGACTTTTTTTTATTTCAACGCATACCAAACGAAACATAGCGTATCAGACAAAGAAATCATTTCACTCTTCTGTTTCGTTCGTGTGCGTGAAGAAAACATAAAACTGAGTTTGCGTTTTGTTTTTTGTTATTTGTTCAATATATAACCCAGTTCAAACGATGAAATTGTGCTAATTTTATTTAATTTTGTTGAAGTTTAGAAGAGATATGAAACAGAGAGTGATGGGTTCATCCTTACAAAGAAAAACGAGATGCGGAGGACACCATTGAAAACCTGATTTCAGAACTAAGAGCTTATCCTGATCAATTTAGAAATATCACAAGAATAATTTAGATTGAAAAATGCAATTGCTAAATAAAACACAAACTATTGAAAGAGCATAACTCCTGCTAAGAGATTGTTTATTACAATGCGGTTAGTAGAGATAAAAACGAACGAAATTTAGTTTCCAAAACACAACTTTTCTATACTTCTTATTAGCAAATAAATTTATAAATCACAAATTTCAGATAATATATTTATTGCTTTTTTTTTGTTTGTTTTTTATTACCATTAAGGCGTTAATGGTAAAACGACAGATTTGCCCACACCGCACAGTGTACAAATGTTTGTCATAAATCCTTTTTTTTTACATGTTTCCGAATTATTTTATCTATTGTTACAAATGATCACAAAAGTACGTAATGTAGGTTTTAATATTTCAATAAATTAATGCGTGACCAGGTAACGATGATAGTGTTTTCAATGGTTATGTGTCAGCAGCTGTCAAAGTTAATAATGACATCTGGCTGTCAAAATATTTAGTAAGGTTTGCCATTTTATCATGCTCGTTATACGCTTGCCGAACGTGCGGAAGTTATTTAAAAAATATTATCGAAATTCCGGCTGAATTGTCAATGCGCAACTTATTTAAGGTCGGTTGTCATCATAGGTTCAGTGTGTAAGCAATTAGTTGAACTGTGAAAAAGTTTAGATCTTAATCCACCAACATGAGAGACTGGTGCGAAATAAAGAAAACATAGCCGCAATAGTGGCCCGTATCGACGAAGACACAGAAATGTTGCATCACTGCCGATCAGTTGAAATGGATATTGGCAGAGAGTCAAGCCGGATTGTTTTGCATTTGGATTTGGGCCTATAACTATATAAGATTGTGTCGAAGCAAAAATTGAAGCCATAAACAACGCCGCGAATTCACTAATGAGGCGCTGGAAATGTTGTCCGGAAATCCGGATTGGCCAGAAAATCATCCTCTCGAACGAGGCCCATTTTTGGCTCAGAGGCTATGTCAATAAGCAAAATCGCCGTTATTGGAGAAAACACAGTCCAGAAGTGTTCAGCAAAACATCAATGCATCCACAAAGATTGACCGTTTGATGCGGTTTATGGCATGGCGGCATCATCGGACCTTATATCATTCCAAATCAGGAAGGAGACACCGTTACCGTATGGTCTAAGGTATAGAGCAATGTTAGCCGACTTTCTTTGGTCAGAGTTCGACAACATCGGTATAACTGTGGTTTCAATAAGATTCCGCGTACGCACCAAGGGGATATGAATACCCATTTACTGGCTTTTCTCCAGGGCGCGGGCGGGTAGTAGTTTGAAACTCAGGTGTATTAGAATTCGAAATTTATCCGAGAGGTGGTTGTCAAACTGTGGGTCTCACTACGTGCTAGTTGTTAGTTCGTTACATTTAGCCCAGCCAGCAACCACACCAACATCAGTGTTATGCCTTCAGGTTAGAGTTGATGCCGACGGGATTTTCATATAACTACATACAAATTCCATGAAAAGACTTTTTCAGAGAATTGCCTCGCACGGGATTCGAACCAGCGACCCTCTGCTTGAGGAGTGTATGCATATACCACTACACCACGGCCACCCGTGGTGGCTTCGCTCTTCGCTCGAAGTTGCGAAGGAGAAATTTGGCGGCTGGATAATCTTACAGCGAACGTTCATAAATTGGCTGCCGGGATCATGCGATTTGAGACAACTCGATTATTTTCTCTGGGACTATATCAAGTGTTTAATATACGCTTATTAAAAATGGCATGAACGTAGCTTCAAAATAAAGTGAGAATTAGTTTTATGGTATATGTCACATGTCACATGTATATGTTGTTTTATTGGGTCTATAATTAATTCGTCTTAATTCGTTCGGTTGGCTAAGAGATGGCGTAACTTGTATTATTCCATTGGAACATGCGTTAGAAAGCTACTGTCATTGTACGTCATTTCAGTATATGTCATTTATTTGAAGCGTAAACAACAATAATTTTTTTTTCACTCGTATATGTCGAACTTTGTGCTACCGAAAGTCATCGTGTTTTGGTGGAAGTTTATGGTGAAGATGCGCTAGCTGAGGGAACGTGCCAAAAGTGGTTTTCACGATTTAAAAGTGGTGGTTTTGGCTTGGAAGACGATGAACGTCCTGGGCAGCCAAAAAAGTTTGAAGATGAAGAACTGGAAGCATTACTCTATGAAGATTGTTGGCAGACACATGAAGAGCTCGCAGAATCTTTGGGTGTCACTCAAGTAGCCATTTCAAAAAGTTTAAAAATAGCTGGATATATTCAAAAGCAAGGAAATTGGGTTCCATATGAACCACATGAACCGTCGAAAGGCGGTTTTGCATGTCCGAAATGCTGCTGGAACGCCACAAAAGGAAGTCATTTTTGCATTGGATTGTTACTGGTGATAAAAAATGGATCCATTACGACAACCCCAAGCGCAAAAACTCATATGTGAAACCCGGCCAACCAGCCAAATCACCGGCAAAGCCGAATATCCATGGCGCGAAGGTGATGCTCTGTATTTGTTGGGATCAGATGGGTGCGCTGTATTAAGAGCTGCTAAAACCGGGTGAAACCAACAATGGACAACGCTGCCGAATACAATTGATTTGTTTGAAGAGAGCAGTAGCCGAAAAACGCCCGGAATATGCGACCAGACACGAGGCAATAATTTTCCATCATGACAACGCTCGGCCCCACGTTGCTATTCCGGTTAAAAAATATTTGTTAAACAGTGGATGGGCAGTCTAACCCCATAGTCATAGCTTCAGATGGGCAAAACTTTGAATAATACTATTGTACATGTTTTTCTTAAATAAACGTTCAAATTTTGAAAATACCGCACGAATATATACCCAATATATATGTATAAATATATTTATATAAAACTACAAGTGTTACTTTTATATACATACATATACATAGTTTATATATACATATATATATATAGACATATATATATAGATATATTCATACTTTCATTCACTGATTCTTATTTGTATTTTCTTGTTTTGAATGCATTCATATCTTTGTGAATTATATTGTTTGAATTAAAATTTATGTATATACTTATAAATTAAGAGGAAATATCTGTTTAAAATTTTTTGTCTGTCCATATTTTAATATCCTCGGTTTTGCCAAATTTTTTGTTGTACGATCGTTGCATAACACGCCAAGTGATTTGAGCTCGAACTAAGTTCATTAGCTTAAAACTTACAGATATATAAGAGGATAATATGTAGAATATCTAGAGAGCAGTAAATATAAAATGTTTGTAACAGAGTAAGAATCTGTATCTATATTTTATTGTATTGCATACAATACAAAGATAATTTAAGTGCCAAAAGTCAGGCAACAATACAAAAAAAAAAAGAAAACACATGCTTGTGTTTTAATAAAGCCTGTCTGTAGGCGCTGTAATGCTTTGCTAAGGGAATTTCAGGAAGTGTTATATAGAAGCAGACTTCGGCTGTATATGCGGTGAAAATGTAAGACGATATCCGCTTATTGGAAAAATCCTTAAGTCGGCCACCGGATTTCCATGTTGGGAGGGAAACGGAATGCGCTGATCAACACCACAGCGCAACTCACCAATGTAAATTCCGTACGCTTTGTGATTCGCTCTTTTTTTTTAAGAACGGCATGATTTTGTGTTTTTGTTAGAGTAGGTTCTGTCAAGGTGGGAGGACAAGAACCTCGCTCCTCACTCTAAGACTTATTTCCCGTTACTTTAATTTCCTTGTCCACATCCTGGTTTCCTGTCCTCTTCTCGCCTCCAATGCCAACTCTATGTTCACTTCGAATTTCCGGTTCCCACTCATATCCATATCCTCCTTTATGTACCTGTTTATAACATATGTGTAAGGCTGAAACACACCGGATTATTCTAAAACGAAACATAGCGTATCAGACAAAGAAATCATTTCACTCTTCTGTTTCGTTCGTGTGCGTGAAGAAAACATAAAACTGAGTTTGCGTTTTGTTTTTTGTTATTTGTTCAATATATAACCCAGTTCAAACGATGAAATTGTGCTAATTTTATTTAATTTTGTTGAAGTTTAGAAGAGATATGAAACAGAGAGTGATGGGTTCATCCTTACAAAGAAAAACGAGATGCGGAGGACACCATTGAAAACCTGATTTCAGAACTAAGAGCTTATCCTGATCAATTTAGAAATATCACAAGAATAATTTAGATTGAAAAATGCAATTGCTAAATAAAACACAAACTATTGAAAGAGCATAACTCCTGCTAAGAGATTGTTTATTACAATGCGGTTAGTAGAGATAAAAACGAAGGAAATTTAGTTTCCAAAACACAACTTTTCTATAGCAAATAAATTTATAAATCAAAAATTTCAGATAATATATTTACTGGTTTTTTTTTTGTTTGTTTTTTATTACCATTAAGGCGTTAATGGTACAACGACAGATTTGCCCACACCGCACAATGTACAAATGTTTGTCATAAATCCTTTTTTTTTACATGTTTCCGAATTATTTTATCTATTGTTACAAATGATCACAAAAGTACGTAATGTAGGTTTTAATATTTCAATAAATTAATGCGTGACCAGGTAACAATGATAGTGTTTTCAATGGTTATGTGTCAGCAGCTGTCAAAGTTAATAATGACATCTGGCTGTCAAAATATTCAGTAAGGTTTGCCATTTTATCATGCTCGTTATACGCTTGCCGAACGTGCGGAAGTTATTTAAAAAATATTATCGAAATTCCGGCTGAATTGTCAATGCGCAACTTATTTAAGGTCGGTTGTCATCATAGGTTCAGTGTGTAAGCAATTAGTTGAACTGTGAAAAAGTTTAGATCTTAATCCACCAACATGAGAGACTGGTGCGAAATAAAGAAAACATAGCCGCAATAGTGGCCGGTATCGACGAAGACACAGAAATGTTGCATCACTGCCGATCAGTTGAAATGGATATTGGCAGAGAGTCAAGCCGGATTGTTTTGCATTTGGATTTGGGCCTATATCTATATAAGATTGTGCCGAAGCAAAAATTGAAGCCATAAACAACGCCGCGAATTCACTAATGAGGCGCTGGAAATGTTGTCCGGAAATCCGGATTTGGCCAGAAAATCATCCTCTCGAACGAGGCCCATTTTTGGCTCAGAGGCTATGTAAATAAGCAAAATCGCCGTTATTGGAGAAAACACAGTCCAGAAGTGTTCGGCAAAACATCAATGCATTCACAAAGATTGACCGTTTGGTGCATGGCATGGCGGCATCATCGGACCTTATATCTTTAAAAATCAGGAAGGACACGAATTAAAATATATACCAAATATTTAAATTCTTTTTCTTATCGTTCTTATTTGGTCGCCCTATAGAATCCATAGCGTGGATATAGATAATAGTACTCTCTAAATAACAGAAACTTTTATTATTAAGCGCTCATTTACACCTATTATTTGTGCACAGAGTGCAGAGATGATCAATTTTTTGACATGGGTTTATCAACGTGGAGACCCGATAGCGTCTCTAGACTTTTCAGTAAAGTGCAAACGAATAGCACGACTCAAAAATGTTGAAAAAGGAGTATCATTATTCCATTTAACTGCCCTAAAATTAATATAAACTAGTTGAAAAAGCACTAAAGGACGAAATGTCAAACTCACGTGCTTTCGTTAAATTATTGATACATGCTGAATTACTTACCTTTAATGACCGCTTATTCATTTTAATAATAAGCAGATCATTTTCACTAAATGGAACCCTGCAACGTTTTCTGGTTGAAAAAAATTATCAAAAAACCTAACCGTTTATTTTAGCTGTCCTACTAATAATAACAATATTCTTTTTGTGAATGCAAGGGGCTCAAATGAGACTGGACTGGCTTCTTAATCGGAAGGTTCGGTATTCGAATCAAAACTGCGCCCGAAATACATTCAATTTTTCAGTTAACAAAAACCAGATAAGATGAGTAGTTGACTAGAAGTCAACAAGACAACTTCCGCTAAGAATAAAGTCTCTGCATTAAATGTTGGATGCCATCCATGGAACAAAATAACCACTGAGCCCAAACATCTTTCTTTTTTTTTCTGTCCCTTTTTCCGTAATATTTAACACATGTTTAGGCATTATAAGTGTGTTCATACCTACTTGAGTGTTAAGTTCTGTTTTTAAAAAAAAAGAAAGATTGGTAAAAATGAGTACAAAGAGGGATATGAAATGGATATGAGTAGTGTAAATAACAAGAATATTATTAGCACTAGCTACCAGGGCTTTCGGCTACATAAAAGGGAAATAAAAAAATTATGTTAAATTTATGAAGTTCGTATCAATAATTATGTTACAAAGAGTTTTCAAGTTTCAAATGTTGATGTAAGTTAAAAGTATTTTTTATACTAATTTCGGATTCTGTTTTAAGTAAACACTTTTGTAAATTTTGTTGCAAAAGTGGCAGATTGTCCTTTTTGCATAATTTTGTGGATACATTGACATTTTTGCTTCAGGGTTTATGCCTGAGTAATGGTGGATCTTTTGTTGTTGTGCGAATAAAAACTGATAAGAAGTTTGTTTGAAGCTGGCAAATTAGCAGCTTGATCTGCTTTTTCTTTTCTTTTAAAGCATAGTTTTAGTTTTATTTGCGTTACTTATGTTTGCCTCTGATAGCTTTGATCGTTGGAGTTTTATATTATGTATGTGTTTCCTGTAAAGTGTGCAGGCTTTTAAGATTGCAAGAGCTTCTGCAGAAAACACTGAGCAAATATCTTGTGCCATACTGTTATATTTCCGACTGTTGGGAGGTACGAAATAAAATTACATTGTAAGAATAAAAATGCCGCCTTACAAATTAATCTACGATGCTTTTTGTTCAGCTTCAAAGATCAGGAAGAAAGAATAGAAACTTCAAAAAAGCAATGTCAAGTTATAAGAACAACTAATAACACAATATAAATATTGTTGTTTTGGTCATTGCGTTGCTTGGCCTCGTTACTAAATGTGCTTTTGTTTTATTGCATAGACTAAAGCCATCATTGAAAACATTGATGGAAATAAATGTTTTATAATAAAATGTTTTCATTTTTAAAAAACTTAGAATTTTTCCAGTTGTTGGTTTTAACTTGATTGCATATGACATAGCCATGTTCAGCCATGTTCTCTAGATTTAAGGCTTTAATCCAATCTAGTCTGATGTTTAAATTTCTGATAGATGTAACATAATAAGTGACATGTGCGCTTTTGTCTCGGAGTTTCACATAACAATCAAACTGTGTTGACAATGACAATGTGCCGGTTGCACTACGAGCTGTGTGAATAACTCTTTTGGTCTTAAAAATTTTAAGCCTTTTGAAGTTTTCATCCGAATTGATTGATATATCATGTGTCGAGTTGCAAGTCTATGTTTGTACTTCCTTGGCGATAGGTTTATTTTATTTGTTAAGAAAATAATTTTTGATTTTGGTCTTAAATCACTGTTTCGCTGGCTTCCCTTTTCTTTGTCACCCTTTTGTTTACTATTTTGTTACTTTATTCCTTCTTTATGACTAACAGTGTTACATTGTCCACATTTGTGCTTAATGTAACAGCAATCACGCACATAACGTGTGCTGTCGTAAAACCAACAGGGTGTCTTTAGTACTCGTGCTGATGTATTGCTTCTGTTGTGTTTGTTGGTATGTAGCCGATGAGCCTGTGCGTCGATTTTAGCACCTTCGATAAGGGCTGTGCCAGTTTTAAAGTTAATTAGACGTTGACATTCCCTTGATTAAACATCCTAAGTAATGGTGTCACTGTTGCTGTTTAATTAATCTAGCATTTTGGTTCGGATCTCGAAGTCTGATGTTGATCTGAATCTCATCACATAGATGTGACATTCGAATTGGTCAAGTGTTAACTGATTTAAATTGAAATATTCGCGGTGCTTGTTTACAATTTCTGCGTATGTAGAATCAGAGCTTGATTCTTTTGTTTATTGAAAATTATATCTGATGTTTAGCAGTGATGCCTGTAGACCAAAAAGCTGAGGACCTTACAAATTAATTTGTATCGTTCCCTTGATGATAATAATAATAATAACAATAATAATAATATTTACTAAATGGTGCTTCATACTAAGCTTTGATTTATAACGCTAAATAAAATACATAAATTTTTAAGTAAATTGTCTTATCAGTAATATTGTAATAGTAATATTGGCTTTCAAAGCGTCAATCGTAGCTGGATTATTCGTGAAGACTTGAGACTTTATATTTACATATACCTAGAGAAAATAGTCCAAATGTGTGTTATCGCACGATCTAGGCGGCCAATTTACCGTAGCAAAACGTGAAGTTAAGTGCTCACCAAAATGATTTCTCAGCAAGTCCATTCAGTTTCATTCATTCAGTGCCGTTTTAACGACTGACGTGGTCCATTATGAGGGAGGCAATAACACCTTCGCCTCTCTAGCGGCATCCGAGTCGGAAAATGAGGATGAAGAAATTAACGACATAAACAGCAGCATACAAAAGCTGCAAGAAAAAGTGCTTGCTATTAAGCAAAAACAAAAAGCACGCAGGCAGAGCGAGCAATTGGAAGCAGCGAGCTCCCAACAAAATAACTAGCAGAAGGAGAAGGTGCCACCCATCAATATCTATAAATTAGAAACGACGACGGAGCACTTCTCATTCACACCGAAGTGTGAAAAGCGGCAATCGATGCTGCTGAAGGGGTTGGAACCATTTTCTGATCCTAAGGAGATCCTGGCACTGCTCAAAGAGAAGAAGTGCGAATGACTCAAGTTTGTGGGGGTAAAGCCATTTACCACAGCTAGAGCCAGGCGGGAGAGGCGGAGTCCGCCGTTCTTCCTGGTGCAGCTCAGTCCCGAAAGCCGTCTGGATAGTCTAAGGAGTATCAATGTCCTTGACTACCAGGTGGTTCACTGGGAAAAATTAAAAAAGATCGAATGCGTTATACAATGCGTTCGCTGCCAGAGGTTCGGGTACGCAGGGTCGAACTGCCAAATGCAGCCTCAATGCGTGAAGTGCGCTAAGAACCACAGTTCCGAGGAGTGTGCTCTGGGTATTGATGGAGCATCCGATAGGTCGCAGCTATCGGGGTTGTCCTAAGTTCGCCGACATAAAGAAAGCAAAACTGGCTCAGCAGCAGAAGGTGGAGGTCAAACGTTCACCTGTTAGGTATCAAACACCAGCCGTCACGTCCCAAATTTCCTACGCCCAAATAGCGGCAGGTAGGGGGGCTAAGGTACAGCAATCGACTTTTGCTTCTCTGGCGCCAGTGACGAGAAAAACGGAAGCCGCACCTAACATGCAGGCCATCTTGCTCGCAATCCAAGGGCAGATGGCTCAGCTGCAAACGCAGGTGTAAGCAGGTGGACCAGATCTACGCGCTGCTGCCGGGTCTAACGCAACACATGTCGTTAAGGGTACTCACATAGTGGAGTAGACTTTGAAGGTCCTTGCGGTGAACGTAAATTCACTGATTAGGATTGAACGAAGAGCCGCAATGTTTAAATTGCTAAAAGACCAAACTCCTGATGTGCTTTTCGCTACCGAAACCAAGCTAACCGATAATCGCAAACTGGAGTACAATAATTATATTGTTAGAAGAAGAAACCCGCCCAGGTCCAAACGTGGAGGTGGTGTCGCGATCTTCATTAAAGAAGGCATAAAATTTTACAGAGTGTACTGCTGTACGACGAACGTATACGAATGACAGGTACGACATTTTTATTGCGGTTTTAGCACCGAAATTATAGTTCCCAATGAAATTACGGAATTGGAGGAGTTTGTCCAAAGATATTCTCACAACTACAGTAAGGCTCGATGGACACGCTTCTCCGCAAACTTGACAAGAGCGCTCTACTCGAATACGCTCCACCCACCGTCCAATAGGAGTTTGTCAAACGAGGAGATCGACAATTACCTAAAACAAATGGACGAGACAATTAAACAAACTATGGACACTACAATACCGCGGTATCGACGTAGGACTAACGTAGACCTGTTCCGCAATCCTACTATTGACGCACTGCACGGACAGAAAAGTAGACTTCTGTCATGACTCAAAAAATTGTACAGACATTTTACTGACAGACAACACCCGGAGATCAGGACACTGAAGTCGTCTTTTAAAAATTTACAAACGCTAATAAAAAAGAATTACAGAATTTCTGTAAGCTTGCATTGGAACAACAAGGTTCGGGCTGTAAACACCACTAAGTTGAAAACCAACTTTCAAAAGTCGAAAACCATTCTCTTTAGGAAGCCGTTGTCTATGGCCTTTAGAGATACCAGAAAAAAATGGCGAAAGTTCTCGATCATTGGACAACGCGGACAGCCTCTTGCCTGTCGAAACGTAGTCAGATACCTTGGGATCTGGCTAGATCAGTTTCTGTATTTTGACAAAAACGTAGATGCTACTCTGGTCAGAGCTGAAGGCGCTTTTGCCCTTACAAAGATGCTGTTTTCTAGCAGCCAACTCGATGCGAGGGTAAACGTAATCTGGTACATGGCCCTTATCAGGCCCATGCTGGTATTTGGGTGTCCCGTGTGGTTTAATGTGCGAGCAAGCTTTATGGAAAAGATTCGGGTGTTTGAGAGGACTTGCCTTAGGGCTTGTCTTCACTTGTACAGAACACCAGATTCGGAGTACAAAAAATTTCATCGTAATGTGGTCTTTTACAACATAGCGAACCTAATACGTGTGGACAACTTCGTAATTAAACTGACTCGAATGCACATTGCAAGAGGAATGACCTCGACAAATAACCTGATATCTGGGGTTACCACCCCAATTACATTTACCATAAGCATTCCTCTACCTAGATCAGATAGGGTTGATCCAGGATAGATCAGCGGTTCCGTTAATCTTCCATGTCGCTCGGACAGCTGGGGACATGCGACTCAACTACAACAGAGACGTCGCATATAGCAGTGTGGATCGTCCCAGGTTCAGTAGGGCGGTGGGGAATCGAGATAAGAGGGATGTCGTTCGGCAGCACCAGCATTTCTGGTAATTGAATGATGGAGAAGATGTTTCGTCGTCGTTTCCGTCAAGTACGGACCAGCCTCACTAATGAGGCAGAGCTGATCAATCTATTTGCTCTGTGAATAGTGATGGCCAGCTTGTATAGGTTTAGGTTAGCACTTAAGAAATATATACATGTATTAGTATATACAAAGGTATATACCAATATATGTATATAATTGTGTAATATCTAGGTGTGTGTATGTGTGTATTGTATATGTAGGATTAGGTAGACTAAGTTTTATTTTAAGTAAGATATTAAGTTTTTATAAAAAATGAAAAATTACGTCCGTAGGCTAAGTTTTTTGTTAACAATTTTTTCTTAGCCCTAAGTATACAAAATAAAAATTTTTAAATAAAATGTAAATGAAGTCGGAAGACATAGATATAAGAATCTAGAGTAGCTTAGAGTATCTGTGTGGGGCCAGTAAGTTAGTATACTTACTTTTACTTTTTGTTAGTATGTAGGAGTTAGTGTTGAAGAAAATAAAATGCATTTAAAAACTAAAAAAAAAAAACTCAACAAGTCCATTGTTTTACGCGCTGTATGGCTCGTAGCGCCATCTTGTTGCAATCAGATGTGCTTGAGCTCAAGGAAGCACATAGTCTTTTAACATGGAGCGATAACGGTTACCAATGACGGCAACATTCTTCTTTGCCTCATTTTTGAAGAAAAATGTACCAATGGTTTCACCAGCCCACAAAATATCTTTGTATGTGAATGGTAGCTCTTGGTACTCTTTGGGTTCCTCATCAGCCGAAATACGGCGATTTTGTTTATTAATGTATCCATTGAGCCACAAATGGGCTTCATCACTGAACAAAATTTCACGGTAAAACACCGGTTTTTCATTGAGTTTTTTCAGAGCCTATTCACTGAAAATATGACAACAAATTCAAGTCGCCTCTCTTCGATTCTTGTACAAGTTGAACTTTGTACGCTTTAAGGCCTAAATTCTCACGGATTGGCGTTACGGTCTTCGCGTACACTCTCAGCTATAGCTGCAACTCGTATAGTCTCTTCACTACGTGCTGGATGTGGTCTAACCGGTCGAGTATCATCTACTTATGTAAACTGCGACTCAAATTGCAAATGGTATTGGCAAAAGTGGTTTCAGTATATCGATTATGCTCACCGTAAGTTCCTCGAATCGCACGAAAAACATTTCTCACAGAACGCTGATTTTTGTAATACAGCTGAACAATTTTGAGACATTGTTGTGGCGTCAGTCTTTTCATGATGACTTGCCAAATGATACTGAACAAAAATGATGAAGCAGTTTGATAGGAGTCATGCGAGATCTGTAAAAAAATCCTATTGAAAATCTAATTCTACAATTAATCACCCCTTATAAACGATAGGGTTAAGTTTTCTTACGTGTGAAGTGTAAAAACTGTGAAATTGCAAATACGGTTTGCAAAACCACCACAGTTGTTTTTCTGACTGTTGAAAGATAGGAAAAATAATTAGAAGAATAAAAATGTCACCTAATTTGTAAGTCTTTTTATTGAGCTTTAAAAATCAGAAAGAAAGAAAGAATAGAGACTTTAAATAGTCAATGTCAAGTTATGTGACATCCAATAACAAAATATAAATATTGTTGTTTGGGTTAGTTAATTGACAACACATACCTTTAGCAATCACATAACCATTATCTTTTACCATATTTTTCCGATTTCGATCTGTCGGTGTTTATAAGATTCCATTCTGTTGTTTCGTAGTTTTGATATAAGTGCAAATGTTAGTTGTTCATTTCCTTCTCCACCCGAGCGTATTCAAGCTCGAGGTGTTGTCCTAAATTTTTCAAAATCTATTGAAAGAATTCAAATATAATTTTTAGATGACAAGGCTGAGGCCACGTAATGGCCAAAGCACATCGGTTGTAGATTGTCATTGTTTGAAGGCTACTTGGCCTAAGTTTATAAAATTGCTTAATTTTAGTTACCAAAATATACGCCTTGCTATGATTTTTCGAACACTTTTTACATGTCTGGCAAAAGAGATATTGAGCGATAGTCGTTAATATCGATGACAGATTTTGAAGGCTTTCGAACAGGTTTTCCATGTTTAGGAGATGACATCTTTATTGACATTATATTGTAGAGAAGCAATAAGCAATTTTTAAACATTGCGGTCAAATTCTAAGCATTGGATATGATATTCGTCCTATTCTGGTTTTTTACCTACGACTGAAGGCAGACAGTTATCTAATTCGATGAGGTTTTTTTAAAGATATACTCACACCATTCTCGATGACCATTTTCCTTGGTATTTTTTTCCATCGCTATGAGGTATGTCATCTATCCTCCTGTTCTTCGCTTACACCACATAAGTTTGCGGGTAAAAGCCTAGATAGGAATCAAGGAAATATATCTTCAAAGACATTTTAAGACTTTGTAATAATGTAGTAGTTTAGAAACTTTCTTCTGTTTAATGAAATTGAAATCCTTCACGACCTTCCTCCTGTTCTTCTTCCTTCTTTTCTTTTAATTAAGCTTCGCCCAATCTTGGACCCAAAGTTTTCAAACACAGAAAACCTTCTCACTTATTTCCATGGCTTTAACAAAGTTTTTCAGGAGGTCTAATTTGATATGTAAAGGCGGTAAAATAATATTGTTTGGCTCTTTTAAGAGGTTTTCCGAAATATTTTTTTGTCCGGTGGTGGTCATTCTTTTTTTCAACATAGTATTAACTTTAGCTCTGCTATCTCACTCGCACAAAAAACAACAGTATTTCGTGTAGCTTATTTGCAATCCCAGCAATATTCCAGCAACTTTAAGATCTGCACATCTTTCCCAAGAATGACTCGTTGCTGTTGTACTTGTTCTCGAGCAGGTAATACTACTTTCTTCTTTTAAAAAATCTAGAAGCCGAAGTGTTGGATAGGCGCAATCGAATGAAATTCGTTATCTTTGATTTTGGAGTGTTAGTTGGTTAAGCAAGCTTCGATTTAGTGGGATTAATTTTTTTGTAGTTTTTGGTGATTATACAAGGTTCATTCGAATACTTCGGAATAAGATAAACGTTTATTGATGTTTTCTATGAGGTCTCTTTTGACGTAAGCGTTATTTAGCATCTCATTTCCCTGAATACCAGCGTGACCAAGAATCCACATCAATTTTGTAACATGTAACATGTAACATGATTGCATCTATGGTCTGTACAAGTCACATTTTTACCTTTTGCTTTTATGGCTTTTTGTAGGGAAACAAAGATGGCAAGTGTTTCAGCAGTTAAGTAAAGGTGGAAGAAAATTGTGGCAGTAATCCAAGTTTTAATACATTACCGTTGTCGAATGTGAGATTGCGAACGATGTGTTGTATTCGCTTTTGGAGTCATCTGCAAAGAAGGATTTCCAGTTTTTGAAATGATTGGGAAATATTTCCGGTATATGTCATTATTTGTGTGTGTTATATGTTAAAAGGTTCTGCGTTTATAAGCCCTGACGGGTATATTGTATATGGATTGCTTAAGTCTCGTTTAGGAGGCTTAACACTTTTACTGGATTTAAGGATGTTGAAAGTGACTGATGGGATCTTATTTACTTGTGTTCCAATGTAAAGTTTTCTTCTTTTTCGATTATTGAGTTCCGTGAAAAAGCGACTTTCGAGTATAGTATTGAGGTAACTGCTTTTCTTAGCTCTTTGAAAGTCGGTTGGTCCGCCTTAGCAGCAACGAGGCATCTTTACTCAATTGAATTGATGTTAGAGTCTTGCCATATTTGAAGATGCCGTAAACTATTTTATTTGAAATAATTATTTTTCTCTTTATTCTGTTGTTACAAAAAAATTTTTAGCTTGCTATGATCTTACAGAATTACTTTACACAAGAGAATAGTTGGTGATATTAAACATTAAACAATATAAATAGATATACTCGTAAATGCCACTTTAATCTTTTTACCAGACAGTTATTTAATAATATTAGACTTTGCAACTCGAGACTTTTTAAGATCCAAACAATGGTTATACCAGTTAAATAAATTTCCTAGGATACTAAGATTTTGTAAAATTTCCTTTTTTTACATTATTAATGTTAATAACAGGGGAGTGCAAGCATGCTTGCGATAGACATGTAGGACCTTGGATTTTGTTAGTGAAAGTTTAGCCCCGGAGATAATTGTCCACTCCAATATGGTCTTAAGTGTATTAGTTAGTTTCGTTTTTGTATAATTCATATTTTGGCTTTTACGAGTATAAATACGTCATCTGCATAAAGGCAGTAGCTTGCTAACTTGTGTTTAGGTAATATTGCACATATCTATTTAAAAGCTATAGAAAATAGGACAATAGATAGAGGTAAACCTTATGTTGTTGCTGTTTTTCATGATACCAGAATATTCGTTTTGCTATTATTTTTTTGAGTACTTTAAAAAGGGATGGAAGGTGTCGAATTATTTTTCTTGGTTTGGGAATGGCAATTGCTGAGGCTATTTTACGACTTTGTAGGATGATACCTGTATTGAAGATGTTGTTATAAGGCTTGATAAGCCTTTGCTTTGCCCGGTTTGGGAGATTTTTAATCTCTTAGTTTAAGCTTTGTTAGGCATGCTTCAAGTTCGACTATAAAGATATCACTTTTAATAAATTTGGCTTGCGAATTGCAAATCCTATCGTATTTGAAATTGCTTGGTATATAAGGTCATTAAATTCGTTGGGAAAACTGGAATCATTTGTGTATTTAAACCAGGTGTTAACGTCAAAATTCTTTTGCTCTATTAAGTGCAACAAAAAAATTATCTACTTATTCACGACCATATGGCTCGAATGCACCTGGTATTTGTTTTGCGTCTGTGGGTTCAAAATGAATTGTTTCGGCGACGTTGCTCGTCACTTATTCTTTTTGTTCTAAACATACTCCCCCCGTTGAATGATAACATTCAATAGTTTTCCGTCGAGGGTAAGCTTTAGCTCCTGTGTCTTCTTGGTGCTGGTTCTAATGGACGGGAGCCATCAAGGTTCATTTGCCTGTTTGATAATGGCGGATATAACCAGGGCCAGTCCTAGGAATGCAGCAGAATATTGATGAGCGTTGTGATTGTTAATTTTGTTTGGGAGCTCAGCTTGAACTAGAGCCCTTAAAGTTCTTCTGATGGAGATAGATTTATCATTTGGGCCCGGATATGTGAAATCTCTTTGGTTGGGGTTGATATGTCCATCAGATTGCCTTGTTTGGTGTAAGAAGTCCTTGTGTTGCTTTGGTAACTCTGGTGTCCTCGCAGCGTCAATATATCTACTAATCACACAGTTAGGCTCAATTTAAATTAAGCGTCCTGATCTTTCATTGATGAAGCTACGCAGTTAGTTTTAACTGCGTAAATCCATTCGTTGGTGTTTGTGAGTAGAATCCAAGTTTAGATTTCATCTAGGGTGTCTGTCTGGCATTGTTTGGATAATGACATGTTGTTCAATAAATTGACCTCACATACAACGTCGGTACAACGACTTTGTTTTGCTCACACAGAAATGTAGCAGGTTCAGTAATTAGCAGCTGGCTAGGTCTTGATCTGTTAGGGGGTAGTATTCGTCACAGTGTTGACTTATGATTAAATATGGTACATTTGGTATGATCATAATGAGCTTGCTGTTGCCCACTATCGGTACGGGTATAATCTTGAATCTTGAATAAATATTTTCTCTATTGACTAGTGGGAATTTAAGATGGAAAATTATGTGGTTATTGGCTATCTTGTCATTTATAGGGATATTACATTTTATTAACGAGATCTCTCTACTTAGCTGCTGCGGTGAAAGATGTATTGGGTTTGTTTTGCTCTGATTAGTATGAATTAATACATTAACCAAAGCTAACTGAATCCGTTGTATATTCGAGATGACCTGTGTTAATTCGACAAAAACACCCAGAGCAGTATTGATGAGTTGCTCTTGGTTAGAAAAATTGACTATTTCATTCATATGATGGTTCAGAGCTCTAGATTTTTCCATAACCGCCAACTGGTCTTTATTTATTATGTTTAAAGTTAGGTTAACTATACTATAGATGTTTGGTTCTTCAACGGTCGCAGTAAATGCTCTTCATTTCCTTTTATACTTCCAATAACGTCCGACATTTTGATGGCATTTCCTTCGACATCAAGGAATTAGCCACCATTTCAATAATGTTTAAGGCTTCTCGCTTCTACCGAGAACTTAGAGCGTTGATTTCGAAATATTCATTTCCCATTCTCAGGCCTTCTTCCAAGTGCATGAGCAGACTGAGTATGGATTGACAGGATTTCTTGGAAGTTATCTCCTCACATAATAGTTTTTATGATCCTACTCCATTGACGGCTTCTTTATACTCAGTCCAATATGTCTTTAAGTACACTAGTACAAAATCAGTTTCAGGTTATTTGATGCCAACATTGTTGTTTCCATAGAATCAAATTGAAGGCCGAGTTGAGGTGTAAAATGACAGATTTCTACTGGGTGACTGTTTGTGAAGGGTAGACACAAACATACTAATAGGAGCGATACTATTCCTGATCCATAAGTTCTTTGAGATTTGTTTGGCGGTAATTGATTATCATTTTTATTGCCGGTGTTACTTCCCTCGTTTGAATGAGTTCCCGTTCGCTTCAGTTGTTTGTTATATTGACGTGCCTCCTGTATTCTGTTTTGTGCAGTCCTCGATTGGTAGAAGAGCCAGCTTTTGTATAGCTCTACAAAATTCCATGGTCGCTGTTTTTACATCTGCTACTTGACCGTCTTCTCCGATATGAGTTTTAATTATGCGTCTTAACGGCCATTTCATCGGTGATGTGTTATCTTCTTTCATGATCGCAATGGTGCTAGGCTTTAGATTGAGTCTTGGTTGATTCCATTTTGTACGCTGTTGTAGTTCATTGAGGTATTCTCTCGACCACCTCTGCCAGAACTCGTTTTTGAGATGCGTGACAATTTTCACCGAGTGAGTAATTTAACCTTCGTAGATTCAGCTATTGGGTCCACAGCTGCTGTCAAAGGTTCACCGATTAAAAAATGTTCAGGTTTGGGTTAGATGAAAACCTGAAATTGAGTATCCCCTATATCTCAATCATTAATGCTACGCCATAATAAGTGTTTCGCTAACTTAACTGCAGCCACCAACAAGCCGCCGAAATGTGGGGATCTGGAAAGTATGAAGTGAAAATCGATACCTTTTCCACTGCATATTGAGACGATGGAGTCCCTTCCTTGAGTGGTATATACTGTGTTTGACAATTCCTACCTTTGCTTCGGTAGTGTATCCAAATTGGTCCGCAGAAATCCACTTCTGAATTAATAAATGGCCGAGCTGGTTGTACCCTTGTATTTGGTAAGTTTCCCATTGATTGGGAAGCCAATTTCGGCTTGACTCTTGCACATCTCACGCACTGCTGGAGTGTAGATTTTGCAATTGTTTTTCCTTTATTGTCCAAAAACATTGTCTTGTTATAACTGAAAGCGTTTGGGGTCAAACATGTTTGTTTTCACTGTGAATGTTTGTCATGATCATATTAGTGAAGCGATGCTCGTAAGGCAGAATTATAGGATGTTTTGCGTGGTATGTAAGAGACGATGATTCAAGTCTCCCACCCACGCATAGAATCCCCTTAACGTCGAAGAAGGGAGTCTAACTCCTTTTAGTGCAGTTGTTGCTGCATTCTCCATATTGTTGTACGTGAGAAATGTCGTTTTTGAGTGATTCTGCTTGCATACGACTGACTATTAAGTGGCGTTTGTCAGCTCCTGACTAGAGAGAGATCCGTCATCAACTAGTTTGGTGTTTCGTTTGCGACTGACGTTAATGATCTGAATAATGTAAGCAGTAATTTGTTGCAGTTTTTTAAATAAGTTCTTGTGCCCAATAACATTATTGACATTATTGGGTTTCTTGCCTTTGGTAGCTGTAACTACTGCGGTAGTTGCGTAGGCCTTTTTAGAGGAATCAGCGAATACATGAAGTTGGATAGTCTTTGCACATTCTCTTGTAAACATGTGCCTCCGAATTGAAATATGATTTAATATACTAAGATAATGGCGTAATGCTGAGTTTTAATCCATTTTGAGTTGCCATAATTTTTGAAGAAATATTTTTGCCGTAATAAGAAATGGCGCCACAATCCCAAGTGGCTGAAACAATTGGGCTATTTCTGACTAGTCTTTTCGTCAGCCTGTCTACACTATTTAAAACCTTATTGTCGACATGATGGGTCGTTGCAGATGCCTGTGCTAGTGTTTAAGGCATTTTACAGCAAGGTACGGAGCCAATGATGTGCCGTAGGTTAGTGTATTTAACTGATATTGCCTTATGAGCCCTGAAGAATAAAATAAGTTAATATCGTCGATCGTCTTTAGTACAAGTACCTGTCTGTACATATGTTGAATATCGGCTATGAATACGAATCTTGGCAAACGAAAACGAAGCAAGATAGTAACTAGTTCGTCTTGGATAGTCAGGCCTGTATGGCGAGCCGTTGTTTCAGGATTTAGTTTGGGTTGTGCCTCAATTTTTTCCTCGAAATGGGTCCTTAACTTCTCGTAGTTCTCGCGGACCATATCTTACAAGCCTTGAGTGAAATACTGAATCCTTGGTAAATGCTTCTGTATAGAAATGATCGCTCAAGAGTTTGCCTCTTACTCGAGAAAGCAAATATGAGGATCACGTCAGGGTCACCAAATATTAATGTCAGAACTCTTTTGCTCCGGCGGTATGACCAGGGTTTTTTTTTTATAATACCGCGCGCACACAAAAGGGATATGAATACTATTTTACTGGCTTTTCTCCTGTGCGCGAGCGGGTGGTGTAGTATATTGATCGTATAGTGGATGTATTCGGTGCATGTACCAATGCATCAGTATATTTTTGAATTGTATTTAGTTATCCTACCTCGGATGGGGAAACAATTAAATACGACTTCTTCTTCTTCTTCTTTCTGAAAAATCAGAAATGTATTGCTAACTTAGCATAACTTAAATTACAACTAACAGTTATTATACAACTTGTTTATTTGGGGGGTGGCCGTGATGTAGTGGTATATGCATAGACTCCCCAAGCAGAGGGTCGCGGGTTCGAATCCCGTGGCAGGAAATTCTATGAAAAAGTCTTTTTGTAGAATTTGTATGTAGTTACATGAAAATCCAATCGCCGTCAACTCTGATATGAAGGCATAACACTTAATGTAACGAACTAACAACTAGCACGTACTTAAGACCCACTGGTTGAGGAGAATGTACTAGCTCATCCCGTCCAGTTTGACAACCACCTCTGGGAAAAATATCGAAACCTAATACACCTGAGTTTTTTTAACTACTACACCACCAGGCCGCGCCCTGGAGAAAAAGCCAGTAAAAGGGTATTCATATCCCCTTGGTGCGCGCGCGGTATTATAAAAAAAAAAAATTAAAGCGCATAAAATACAATTAAATGCTAAGTAATAACTGGGAACAAAGGATGCAGCAGGTGTAAAAAGAGCAAAAGGCTGAAGATAAATAGTCACCATAAAGGGTCAGTCGTCCATCAATAATATCATAAAATAATATACGCCGGCATATGGTAAAATAATGTTTGAAAACAAAAGTCATAAAAACAGGATGCTTGTCGGCGTATTAATCAAGGACCACTGTGTATTCGATTAAAGTAAGCAACAACAACAAATTCTTTCCAAGCTTGCATTTTATCTTGTCGGAGTTCTTCTAGTTTAGAATTCCGCAAGGGGACTGCTCTTTACGAGTGTTTTAAATAGCTTTGGGGAATAGCTTTTTTGCGGCGTCCTGATTGCTCTCTGTATGACAGCCCCTTCTTTGTTGGGGTTATCTCTTATGTTCTTTGCATTCAGATATTTACTTGTTTTATTTTTAAATAATAACCTAATAACTATTTTAAATTTATTTTGGGGGGAATTGTAATGCGAGTTAGGTTTAAGGTTTAGAGTGATAACTATTGGGAAGTGTGCATTGTTTCAGATGTCAGGAAGGATGCACTAGTGTATTTTTAGTAAGAGTTCTGATGAAAATCAGGTTTGTGAGTGGAAAAATGGGTTGGTGATCTTGGTGATTGAGTTGTCCATGATCTTACCTTTTTTATTAATGTTGGAAAGTCCTTAGAGGTTTTTCTATGAATCTACATCACTTGCTTAAATTACTGGGAGGTAAACTTAATTCAATATGGATTCAAGTTCAGTTTTTGGTAAAATTTTGCTGTGGTGGGATATATAATTAAATGACGCAGAGTAGGCTATATTTGAAGTAGTAAACATTTTTCAATGTGGAATATTGTTTTTGACAAACAGTCCAATACCTTGCTTTGCAGTCGTGATTAAAGGTAAATTTCGAGGTATGGAGTGTAGGTTTTTAGTCAGGTGTGTAATCAAATGGACAGTTGATTTTTTGCAGGCATATAACGCTAGGATCTTGGTCTTTTATTAAAAGGTTAAGCTTAAAGTAGTCAATTATATAATCTTTGAGTTTCCATTGCAGAATCTTCAATCCAGCTTTGCTGTGATTTCTGCATGTGCAGGAATTATTTGCGGTTCTGCTGCTTGGGTTTTTAAGTGCAATTATTGTGTATAGTTATTATAATTTACGTCACTTGGTATATTAAATCGACTACGGCTCTGATTAATTAATTTATACCAGAAGTGTGCTTGTATTTGTGGAAGTTAAAGTTGGAGTGGTAGTAATTATAAAAGTTAGATCATGTGTGGGTGGACTGAAATAACTGGTGTTTTGAATATTTGTTGTTTTTGATTTCTTGATTTTTTTTTTATTCTTTATTTTATAACATTGGTTTAGGTTAAATATTAAATAATTGTTAATACAAATAGGATACAAACTGTTTTTGAAGTCCACTATATTCAGGTTGGTTCAGGTTGGATATGAAATAATTGTTAATACAAATAAGATACAAACTGCTTTTAAAGTCCACTATCTTGACAAATAAAGTATAACAAATTATTTACAATTATGGGTCAAGCAAGAAGCTGGACAGCGTTAGCATTTTTCATTCTAGGGTCTGATGGTCTAAAGCGTTTTAATCTACTTCTTCGGGAAATTTCTTTTAGAGGATTATTTCGTTGTGCTGATGTGTTAACAGTCGGATTTGGTCTTTATATTTCCAGCATTATTGCTGTTACTTTAAGGCTTCTGTGAATGTTGTCATTCGAAACATACCACGGTGCATTGATTATCGTTCTTAAGATCTTTAATTGTTGTCTCTGGGTAATTAGTATGTTTGATGTACTCGTTGTTCCCCACAGTTGGAGTCCGTATGTTCATATTGATATGATAATTGTCTTATATATGAGCAGCTTGTTGTCTGTTGATAGCACAGAATTTCTTCATAGCATCCAGTGGAGTTGTCTAAATTTGTGCTTGATTTGATTTCGTTTCCTGTTTATATGTTGTTCCTAGTTTAGCTTTTAGATTATGTACATTCCCAAATATTTGGCTTCCTTCGCTAATTTTATTAGGGGTGTATTAATTTTTAAAATTGGTGGATTGGTTATTTTTCTTCATGTGTATATGACTAGTTCTGTCTGATTTTCATCATCTGCGAAAATTGGGATCATTGAATTTCTTGACAAAGGCGTTGGAATATCATATGTATACACAAGATATAACAGGGGTCCTACGATGCTCCCTTGTGGTACTTCCGCTACAGTTTTATAGAGTGTTTAATGCTCGTCCCTTTATTGTACGTAAAAGTAGATATCTATCTAGCGTCAATAAAGCTTTTATTGAGGAGACAAAAATCAGTTGGTATTAGTCGCTGTAACTTACATAAAATTCCTTTTTTCGAAACTTTGTTAAATGCCTGTGATATATCAAGAAAAGTTGTAGCGCTATATCTCATCTCATCAAAATTTTTCGATATCTTGTTAATTATTTGGTATATTTGTTGAGCAGTTGAATGCTTACATCGGAATCAAAATTTGGGACTTGGAATTATATTATTTTCGTCCATTATTGATTGTAGTCTGTCTGTAAACAACTTGGACAGCATCGGCAATAGACTTAATATTCGCACTTTGGTTAGCATCTTTTCAGGGTTTTTGCATGGCTATTATTTTGGCTACGTTCCAGACCTTCGGAAACTCAAGGCGTACGTTTTATTCTTTGCTCTCTGTTCTTCGCTCATCTTCAATTAACCGTTTCATTAGGTTATGGGCACATGCACTCTATCACAATGTTGGTCAATATAATGGTTGATGAATTGAAGGGGAGAGACAACTATGACGTTTGGAAAATAGCTGCGAAATCCTACCTCGTAATCAAAGGTCTTTTGAGTTGTATGGAACAGTAACCAGATGCCAGTGCTACTGCTGCTGATCGGGAAAAGGGCTTAAGAGCGAAGTTGCTAGAAAAAAAAAATTACTCTTACATTGCTGACGCGACAACAGCTAACAATCTCATGAGCGCTTTTGAAGACACAGGTTTGTGTAGGAAAGTTGAACTGCTGAAGTAACTGGTACAGTCGAAACTGTCTGAATGTGAGAGTATGGAAAGCTATGTGAATAAAATGGTAATGATATCAAGAAAAGTGAAGAAAGCTGGCTTAAAAATTGACAATGAATAAATAAAGCGATTTTGTAAAACCAAAAAAATTTCCTTATAGAAGGAAATTATTGTTGCAAACAATTCCAAGATAAAAATCGAAAATATTTGTGACGTTAACTTTGCTCTTCTAAACAACAAAAACAAATTAAGTGCAACCATAAGAAAATGTACAGTATGTACCAGACTTGTGTGCGAATTTGCTTTTAGTGAGCCAGTTGGTAAGAAACGGCAATAAAGTGCGCTTTGAAAAGAACTGCTGGAAAATTTTAAATAAATATCTTAAAATATCAGTGAAAACAAAAATAAATCTGTTTTAGTTGTTAAATCTGTGTCAAAGATCAAGAAGGATTTAGTAATGAAAAACAATATTATTTATAAAAAAAACCTAACATCTAAAATTTTTGCCAGTGATAATAATAGTAAAATTTATATATATAAATCGTTAAATGCTAAAACTAGATATATATATATATACTTTTAGGAAAGTACACTCAATGAGAGTGATCCTTCGGCTGCCTTCTCTATGTTTATTTAAACACCTGAAAACTATGTCCTACAAAGCTCTAAAAATATCGTTAAAACAAGGAATAAATGGAAAAAAACTAAAGCCATTGAGTACACTCAATGAAAGTTATCCTTCGGCTGCCTTCACTATGTTTATTTAAACACCTGAAAACTATGTCCTACAAAGCTCTAAAAATATCGTTAAAACAAGGAATAAATAAAAAAAAACTAAAGCCATGGATATCTATTGCCGTATTAAAGAAAATCAACGCTAAAAACAAATTGTATAAAAAAAGGTGAAAAATCCTAACAACAATAATATCACAATTGCCTACAAACTAATATGCAAAGATATTTCTAGAGATGTTTCGTTATGCAAAAATAATAACTACTTGAATAAGTAACGTGATGTCAGCGGGGACTCTAAAAAAGCATGGGAATTTGTAAGGAAAATATTAAGCAAATCAGCTAAGTAAAATCAGTTACCATGTTTAAAGGAGTGTGGTGCTATCATATCTGACGCCAAAACTGTAGCGGATAGATTTAATTGTTTCTTTACTTCTGTAGGTGATAAGGTAATGTCCGATAGTTGTGATGCTTATGGCAATTGTAACTGTTTAGCTTAAGATGTATCATGTCCACAGAGTTTTTTCTTTGATCCTTTACCATCCTATGAATTGTTCACAATCATTCTGTCCCTTAAGAACTCTAATTCAAAAACATCTGACCGTCTCTCAAGCAATTTCGTTAAAAAAAAAATCTTAAGCGTCTGTGATATTTTATGTCTTATTTATTACAAAAGCGTTGAAAATGGTATTTTTCCAGAGTATTAAAAAATCGTGGAAGTTATACCTCTGTTTAAAAAAAGGTTAATTATTAATTATAGACCAATTTCTGTATTGTCGGTTTTTTCGAAAATCTTTGGAAAAGCACTAAAGAGAAGAATGGTCAAGTTTTTGATAAGAACAGATTTTTTTGTGAGTCTCAATTTGGCTTTCGTACTGGTTGTTCTACAGAAAGTGCCCTCCTCAATTTCTGTTCAAGTACTTATAACGCCTTCAATAATAGAAAAATGGTATCAGCACTTTTTGTCGACATAACTAAGTATGATACTGTCGATCATAAAATTCTTTTGGACAAACTCTATAAGTGTGGCTTTAGGGGTAGTATTCACAACTGGCTTAAGTCGTATTTATCAAACCGAGTTCAAGAAGTATTAATAGATGGTAAGTTAAGTTACAAAAGTTTTGTTTCTTTGGGTGTTTCTCAGGGTCCCGTTCTTGATCTATACTCTTTCTAATATTGATTAACTCACTTTTCTTACAAAAATATAATAGAAAAGTTACAGCTTTTGAACGACATGGCCTGTGCCTTTACTGCTGACTGTGTTTTAAATCTTTCTGCCAATATTAATCATGACCTTGAAGTCCTAAGTAATTGGTTTAAAATGCACAAAATGGTCATTAGCGACAAAACTAAAGTTATGTTTTTCAGTACTAGTGGCAGAGAAACAGATTATGTACATTTTCAGCTAAATTGTTCTAAATATAAACTATTCAAGCATAGTAAGGATACTTGCAACTCTGAAAGTAGCTCACAAACATATTTTGAGCAACACACCTGCGCTGACAAATGTTTTTGACAAATGATGACAAATCTACTTATTAAAAGTTTGTTTTGTTGTGGCTAAGTTCATTCAAAGCTTGGGTATGGCATAGTTTCTTAGAGTGGCACTCACTATAACAAAATATATCCTCTTCTTGTATCTCAGAAACATGTTATTCGACTTCTTTGTAAGAAAATCGTCTATCTGATATTATAATACTTTTTAGAAAACTTGAAATTCTGCCTTTTAAGCACTTATATTGCTACAAAGTTTTGAAAGTATTTTTTGCAAGATCTGGATATATATATATCCAGCTCTTCTAGCTACCAACTAAGAATAAATGAACTTAATCTTGCGCAAGTACCTCAACATTTCAATAAGCTTCCCGATAACATAAGAAATATTCGTATTAAATGCATTTTCCTCAAAAACGTAAAATCGTGGCTTTTAGATTTTAATTATGAAGACATTCTTAATTTTCTTTATCTATTGGTTTAAATAATTCACTAAATTATATATCTGTTTATATTGTTATGACCTCATTTCATTTCAGTTCATTCATTCATTATGTTTATTGATTATTACTTGTAATGATTAAAAAGTTGCCTTCGCTTCCAGTTCCTTATGTACTAAAGACGGCAGTTACTTTTTTAATTAAATAAATAAATAAATAAGGGGATGCAAGTATTTATTGACATTTGTTGACGACTTTAGTCCAAAAGTTTTGGCTGTTCCACTAAAACATAAGTCAGAATCAGACGTGTTGAATCAATCAAAGGAATATAATTATCAGTCGAAATGTAATTTTTTTCGAGTCCGATAATTTCACCAAAATTTTAACTGATAATATGAATTCAGTTGGGCGAAGTACTTTGGAATTCCATGTTGTTGAAGCTGAAGATCATACCAATGTTAATGTACCAGCTGTAGCCAAAAAATATGCTGATGATCTAACAGCGGTTAATGTTCCAGCTATCTGCAACGGCTTGATTATCAACGGCACGGAAGGCTAATGCACAACGACAAGTGTATGGAGATTATTTTAAAACTTTGCGAAAATTTTCAGATGAAGGACTTAGGAGAGGCATATTGGATTCTTGGTATTCGAATTTCTTGGGATAGACCGGCTGAAACTATCTCTATTGATCAATTACAATGCATCATTAGCAATTTAAATCGATTTGGTATGGCTAACTGTAATCCGATTAGCACCCCTCTCGATTCGAATCAAAAAATATCATCGAAAATGTGTCCGTCGTTGCCTGAAGATCAAGATAAAGTGGCTGGGGTTTCATATATGGAACCAGTGGGTTGTTTACTGTTTGTGGCACGAACCCTTATCAAGCACACTGGGCCACTTTAAAACGGGTACTTGAAGGGTACAATAGTCAAAAAGCTTGTAGACAAATAATCTGGTAGTGAGATGGAGGGATTTGTGACGCCGATTTGGCTGGTGACGAAGATGAAAGAAAGTCAACATTCGGCTAAGTTTTCACGATGCAGTGAGCACCAACATCCTGGTCCTCAAAATGCCAATCTACCATCGCGGTCTCATCGACAGAATCCGAGTTGTTAGTTGCTGTATCGGCGATTCAAGAGTCAATGTGGCTGAAGCGGTTGGAGGCAGAAATACTTCCGAATCATCCGAAGCAAATCGTCTTGCATTGCGACAACAAGAGTGCGATACAACGCATTAAAAGCAATTCGTATTCTCCTCGAACTAAACATATCAAGAAAAAAACTCAATTTATTAGGGAAAAATTTAAAACGGTTTAATTGTTTTTAAATATATACCTTCTAATGCAAATTTAGCTGATTTAGGCTAAGTAAAAGTAAAACTTGAATTTAATAATATGCTTCTTGGTCTTAATTAAATATAAGTTAAGTTTATATTTTTCTTTAAGATAAAGAAATGAATAATTTTTAATGTTATATGAATTTAAAATAAATAAATCATTCTGGGGAAGTGTTAAAATTAATTCTATAGTTAGCAGATCTAATATAAAATCTCGTGCACAACCATGTAAACATATACAATCACAGATATATTATATATATAGCGTAACAAGAAACAAAAAAGTTAGTTCGTGTTCGAAACTGAAGGCGTACGTTTTATTCTTTGTTATCGTTCTTCACTTATCTTCAATTTACCATTTCATAAAGAAATCCTTTAAGTTCCTTTATAATATTGTAAAGTTTTGCTTTCTCCTCTCGAGTTCTAGTTGATTGCCATCTTTCCCTGTGTGTTATTTTTTTTATTTTCTTCAGTATTTGCGGAGGCGTATGTCTTCTTTCATAGCCGTTATAGTAGGAGTAGTACTATCAGCTACTTCAAGGATTACATCTTTGAGGTGTACTATGGCCTCTCCAGTTCATTTCGCGTCTTTAAGGAGTTATGGTTCCTCAATTGTATGTTTATAATTTCTCTTAAAGTAGCCTAGCGAATTAATTTGTTACACAATTTTATCTGTTTAATTGTCTACTTTGTGTTAGTTCTGTAACAGACTATAACTAAAAAGTGGTCAGATGATAGACCTAGGCAAGATTTTACTGGCAGGCTACCTGGTTTTATATTTTTAAAGTTACTATAAGATCGGGTATCTTTTTTCTGTCAGTAGGTCAGAACGTTTGTTCTCCAGTGTTTAGTTGATTTTGTTAATTTTTAAGGCGCAGAATTGTTCCTTTTTTGTTTGTCAGTCGGAATCCCTAATCAGTTTGTTTTCATTTAAAGTCAGCTCCTGCGAGAAATCTTGAAGTACTGTTAAAATTGTTCTTTGCTAATTACGTGTTTTGGTGGGATTATTACTACCCTCGACTAATATTGTGTTAGCCTAAATAAAGTCGTTTTTATATATATCAAGTTCAGTATATTCGATATTTTTGTTGATGATGATTGCAGGACTATTGGTGATTGGTATGATAATTATTGTATTCCATGATTCTAATATGGCTTTTTTTTTATTGTAAGATGTGTTTCAGATACTAGCATTTTGTCTACTTTGTTAGTTTTGATAAAATGCACGATAAACACGAATGAAGCCTTCTTCTCAGCGTTGAGTAGCAGCTTATTTTTTGGTAAAGCTAAATTAATATTTTCGATATTTTTATGAATGGCTGAATTGGCAAAAACATTTGCGTCACTATTTTTTCCATATGCACCCACATCAATAATTGAAAAACGATAATTTGCATCAACCACTGTCAAGGGCACTATTTAAAACAATTCTTTTTAATTGTAACACATACTGCCTGAATTTTCTGGACACTTAAGTCTAATATGTTTTCCATCAATACTGCCCAAGCAGCTGGGAAAGTTGCATTTTTAAAAAAAATTCGTCTGCAACCTTTTCAAAATGTTCAGTATATGTGTCAGGCATATATGTCTTCTGAAGTGATTCCCAAATGGCCTTGCAAACTTCTATACTCGTAACTATACATAGAGGCAACAAACGATTTCGATATTCGAAATGTAATAGTAATTTGTCTAAATGATATTCCCGTTGATAAGCACCTGCAAAACAAATGCATGAATTTTTTTATTTCCGGAAGATGATGCTAAAAAAAAATGTGACGCAATTAATGAGATCAATTTTGTTAAGAACTAAGAAAAACTTCAAAAAGCAAATCTTGTGATTCACAAGATGGTACTGCAGCATATTAAGGAAAGTAATAGTTTTTCACCAGGCTTCAAAAGGTACTGATGGAAATTTGTCGCTGGTATTAGACAATTCAAATAGCTTCACAACTTCAGTCGAAGCCGACAATGCAGCGTTAAATGCTGAACTAAATGGAACAGAACTAAGTTTTACTGAAACACATCCTCCGTCAAAACTTCGAAAAAGAGAAAAAGAGTTTATGGAAAAGAAAATGATGTTAAGCTTAAGCTTCTAAACATTGAGGCCAAAAAGATAGCTTTGCTTGATGCATCGGACGACAAAGCTTCCTTTTTCTGTTGTCGTTGCTTCCATTTTTGAGGAAAATGGATCCATTACGACAATTTCAAATAAGGGCAAAATTTCAATATGTGTTGTTGCAAGAAATGTGAAGTCGACGGACTTACTTGTCTTCAAGTAATTTTTCAGCTTATTTCATCTCTGCACCAGCTTCCTTAATGTTTGCAAAAGTCTTTCTTTGACAGAGATTGGTCTCTGAAAGTTTGTGTTATAATAATAACAAGTACCATGTACGACGGCTTTTTGATGAGTACCCGGGTTGGAAGATGTGCGAAACTCCTAAGCCAAAATGAGTTTACCTTCATTTAGTACAAACTTTTTTAGCCCGCCTGTCAAAATTTGGTGACAATCTGACGTTCAGCTTTGTTTTGATACCCATTTTAAAACGTGTAAGTGTTTTTTGCGAAGAAGAGCAGTATCGCTCCATGATCCGATTCTTGTTTTTGAGTGGCAAAACCTGCGAGGAAGTCAAGCACATTCTCGATGGCGTGGTGAAGACCGTGCTTTCGGCCGAAAAGGTGATGGCCAACGCGATGGGATGCGCGAGGTGTGATCCACGTTGACTATTCCGAGAAGGAAAAAGCAATCACAAGAGCATCGTACGTCGATTTCTTGGGCCGATTCAACGCCGATTTGAATTTGGCGAAGAAAAAGTGCTCTTTCACCATGATACCGCACAGATTCACACCTCCGCAGTCGCCACAGCCAAATTGGTCGAATTGCACTACGAATTACTCACCCATCCTCCGTATTCTCCAGATTTGGCTCGTTGCGACTTCTTTTTGTTCCCAAACCTGGGAATAGTGCATCGAGTTGAAAGGGGATTATATTTAAAAATAAATTGTTAAAACCTAAAAAACTTGCGTTGTCACCTCTAATCCGGGTATTCACCAAACATTCCTCGTATGTTTGTTTGAAATGTAAACCAATGTTTTTGTTGTCATTCTCGTATACTTGCGAAATACTTTCTCACTTTCGCTCGTAACTGGGGATAAAGATAATGAAATTCGCTATAAATACAGAAATTCTTTTACACATTCGAACTGTCAGCAGATGATCAAAGGAATATTTCTTTTCTTAAAGAAAATATCTACGACGGTGGACAATTGCAATTTCGGAGCAGGGAGGTAGAGCATGCTGAGGGATAGGATTGTAATCGGGATAGGTGACCTAAGCACATAAACACAATTGCTGAAAAGTCATTTGTGTCTTGAAAATGCGTGCAAAGTTGAATCACGCAGGACGAAATAAAATACGCAGAAAAACAAACATCATCGATTCATGCAATAAGGACGAACGCGGGAAGTAAGACAACTGACTTTCAAAAATTTAATAAACATTCTAGATTTTGTAAATTAATTGCACAGCAACATGAGAAAACAGGTGAAAATAAGGCTAGGGCTTACAAAAAAAATTAAAATACTGCAATTATGCTTTGGGGAAAAAATGTGCCACGTGCGGAAGTTTCAACCATTTTGCTGCTATGTGTCAAAAGCGGAAGTGATGTTGATGTTTGTAAGTGTGAATAGTTCTGATGACTTGGTGGTTATCAATGAAAAAAGAGTAAATAATAAAAACGCTAATATGAATTGCTGGACTGAGGGATGGCGGTTCGCAAGTAAATATATACCAGAAAATCTTTTGGATACATTTAACCTGAATTGCAAAAGTTTTTGCTTAGATTAGTGGCATATTGTGGATTAAGGTTTTCGCTGTTTGCTTCAGCAATAGGGCTGACGGAAAAAGGTTGCCTACTGCTGTTGGGTATAGGTTCATGTGTGAGATAAGCTATTAAAACGGATTGACGGCGTGAGTTCAGAAGAAAATAGAAGATTTATCCAGAGAAAACAAGCATATTTTCGAAGCCTTTGAACATCTTTCGGGTGAATGTTAATTAAAACTCCACGCCACAGCGTCTCCGGTGGACAGGCCACCCAGCCGCATACATTTAGGCATTATGCAACGAATGAAGGACTAATTGGGTAAAATGGAAAAAAGCGGTATAATCTGTAAGTACTATGGACCAACTAAATAGTCTCATAATTTAGTAGTGGTCGAAAAACAAAGATGGGTCGTTACGAATCTTCTATAAATAGGCATGACTCCAGATCCGGCTGGAGTGAGCGCTATTAAATATGTAAAAGATCCGAGAAATCAAAACGATTTGCAAAAAATATTATAAACCATTAATGCGATCCTTCATTCCGAATCTAGCCTATCTGTCGTCAATCTTAAGAGAACTCCTAAAGAAAAACAGGTTATTTGTTTAGAGTAAATATTATTCAAAAATATTATATAATATCAAGCAGCCTTTCTGCTTGCCTACAGTTATTCAGTCGGATGCATCCAAAAATGGATAAGGCTGTTGCCTTTGCAATAAGGAAAACCAATCTGTTATGCATCTAAGAGGCTATCCTGCGCAGAAAATCTTTACGCACAAATAGAGAAATTAAAATTAAAAAATTTCTCTGCTATATCTTTGGTAGTTCATACAAACCAGAAGCCGTTGAATTCAATCTTAAACAACAACAACAAGAATAAACATCAAGCTTACAATGTATGATTAAGATGTGAAGTACATTCCAGAGTAAGACTTACATATTGCTGACCTTTTACCTAAAAGTACTGGAATGGATACAGATTTGAACTTAGCAGACATTTCAATGGAATACCATATATACACTCAGTAAGCCCAAGGAGTAAATCAAAAAACCTCTACATGCAGGACACAAAGAAAGACGTCAGATAATCTAAAATTCTATTGGAACATAAAAGAGCAGTTATATGAGGACAATAAACTGGTATTTAATGTTTTCCTGGCCTTTTTTCAACAGGGACATAGAAAATATAGTAAGTCGTTGTTGTTTGTTGAGAAGTTAAGATCCAACAATGCCAGACAATTTTTCAGAATTTCCACATCAGAAAATGGGCTGTGACATTCTAGAATTAAAAGGTAGCAACTATTTTTCAAATTAGTTCGATGTAATAAAACTGTCCACCAGTACAAGTACTGAAAGAAATTTAACGTTTCATGGTATACCTGAGGAAGCTGTTATCGATAATCAACCATTTTACTCTTTAAAATGCAGTCAGCTTGCGAAGAGCTGGGAGTTCAAGTTTCAAGCAGTAGGCATAGCAAAGACCATGTTGAGAAAAGCGTTGGCAAGCAAGACAGAGCTACATGCAATGTTATTGGAGTATCGTAGCACGAAACTTTCTCACTCAGAATACACAACTACTCAGCTACTTTTGAGGAGTGTTCATCGTTCTAAACTTCCATTATTAAAGAGCAAATTGCAGCCGCAAATAGTGTATCGAAGTGAAGTGGATGAAATTCAGCATGTAAAACTAATACAAACATTATATTACGATAATAGATCCAATAAAAATGAGCTACCATTAAATCCAGGAGATTTTATAGTTTACAAAAGAGCAAAGCATGAGAACCTGCTGTCGTGGAAACAAAAGATAGAAACCCAAGGTCTTATGTCATCCGAACCGAAAATAATAGTTTGCTTAGAAAAAATATAGAATAATTGCGCAGAACGTTAAATTACGTGATAAGTAAACTAGGGATGGTAATAATACTAAATCCAGTCTTAATAGGTAACCAAGTGTTCAGCAAGAGAATAAAATAATTGGTAATGAAGCTTTGCATAAACATGATAAAACCAAAAGATCATCACCGCACTTCGAATAGCAAGATCACTAGTTATCAAAAACATAATCTATCTATCAAACATAATAAATGAACCAATGGGTCTAAAAAAAGAAAAGAATTAATTAATGAATCAGGGCATCTATGGAAACGGGAATATTAATTTTCTTTTTTTAATGTTGTTTAAGTAATTTGGAAAAGGAAAAGATGTGATATGAATAATAATAGTTGTTCTTTGTATAGTGCATTCTCTCTCATCAACACACTCATGATACTGTAACATAGCACTGACTGGCATTCCCAGCCAGTCGCAATCCAAGTAATGATAAAGTAACATAAACCTAATCATAACATAGTTTCAACTCGTCTGTTTGCAAATGCTTTTTAAATTCACGATAAAAGATATTGTGAATATTTGTTACATTATTTTCATTGTCAGTTAGTTAACATTCTAGTGTCGGCTGAATGGTGCATATTCCAGAGGATTGCTCGGAATCCGAGTTGTTCTTTCGGTTTATAGTTGTAATATTGAAAATTTTTTGTCGTAACATTTTAACAACTGTTCTATGTACATAAAGTTAAATCTTTTGTTTGTGTTTTTATTATTTAATTGTTAGGCAGTACCTTTAGGGTGCAGGTGTTGTCTGTTTCTTCTTTTAGTGCTTTCGTTAATGTTCCTAAAGAACATAAGTTTTGTACATAAATTGGTGGGGGTTTTTGCATTTTCTCATTATTAGTCTTGAAGATTTCATCAATCGTTTTATCCTTCCCGCTTACTTCGTTTTCGTCGTGTGTTAATAGTATGGCAAAGCGGTTGCCCGCTTTTTTGTTAATAGGTTCATTTAGCCAGTATGTGTTTAGCGTTGTTTGGGTTTGGGTTCTAGGTTTTTGTTAGTAACACAGCTTGTATTTTTTCATTCTGGGGAAGATCTAATTCTTTTATTTTAATTGCTGTTAGGAATATGTATTTCTTTTTGTATTATTTGTGGAGTATTTATGATGCTCGTACTTAGTTTTGTAGATGTGACTGACGTTGTTGGTGGAGTCGATACTAAATAGGTGTAGTTAAACCTTGTTGTTGGTATTACTGTTGTTGTAACTGTAATTGAGGTAGTTGAGGTAATTGGTATTGCGATGTACACTGCTCTGTTGTAAGAAATTGATTCATTGGAATTCGTTGTAAGCGGTTTTATTCGTCCTTTTGGAGGCGATCGTAGAATAATCTTTTCATTAAGTTTTGCCTATTCAAATAGGGAAAATCTTGGTTGAAGACTTTTGGTTCGTGTACTGACTGTTGATATACCTTCGAACTTTCGTTAATTTTTGTGGTTTTAATGATGGAAATGAAGTCTTTGTCTGAACGAAAACTGGTTTTGTGGTGGGGGTTTTATCGGAGTTTAATAGGAATTGGATTTTGCTTGTTAAATATTTGTTTAGCTTCTGCCATACTACACTTTTTTCAATTTTTATTTTTATTTTTAAAATCTTTTTAGCTTGAAAATATCGCTGCAACATTTGGAAGAAGGAAGATGTTCTTCAAGGCAGTTGGCGAAGGAGGTTTGTGTTCACGCGCTGGGGCTATGAGATGGAAAGGTGCAAAATTCGATCGAAGCATTTCCATTGCATCTTTTAGATGTATGCCCTAGAAACTGACAATGGCGGCAGCGAATTTGTTATACCAGATCACGTTATACAAGTTGGTGGCCGAAAGAGACAAAAGTGAAAAGGACGAGACCGGTTGCACGTTAGTTTTTTCAGAAGGTTTTTTAAATTTGAATACATTCAGGCACATTAAAAAGTCAAGGTGCCTTATTAAGGTTAAAGTGCAGGATGATATTGTTATGAAAAAGGCTATTTTTTTAAAAGGCTTTCAACAACTTTTGGAATACACTAAAGAAGGAGAGGGGTTTTTCCACCGACAAGGGGGCGATGATAATGAATTTGGAGTTGTTGTATTGTCACCAATACAAGAGAAAGATAAGAACGAGAGGTTTATTACGTGGCAATGAAAATAACGGAAAATCATCATCAACAAGTTCAGGGAGCCATGTTGCTGGTCCATAGGACAATCGATAATAATCGATAGTAAATCAAGTTATAATACTCAAAAATTATGCCAAATATGTACATATAGAGGGTGATTCATTGTGAGGTTTGATTTATAATGTAAAATAAAACACATACATTTGAAAGTGAACCTAAAATTTTTATTATCGGTTAAATGAACAATTCGCGACATTTACTTCTTAAATTTGATATTATGTAAATGTTGGCCACGACTACGTCTGATGTGTTCCATTCGGAAGGTCCAATTTTGGGCGACTCGTCCGAGCATAGCGATTGGTATCTCGCGTATAACAGAGTAATATTGGCTTCCAAGGCGTCAATCGTAGCTGGCTTATTCCTAAAGACCTGCAACTTTACATATCCCCAGAGAAAATAGTCAAAAGGTGTGATATCGCACGATCTAGGCAGCCAATTTACAGTAATAAAACGTGAAATTAAGTGCTCACCAAATGGTTTCTCAACAAGTACATTGGTTCACGCGCTGTATGGCTCGTAGCTCATCGGCTCATGCTCATGGCGCGATAACGGTTAACATTGACGGTTACATTCTTATCTGCCTCATTTTTGAAAAAAATATAGACCAATGATTCCATTAGCTCATAAACCACACCATACCATTGTAGACTAAGCGTTACATAATGTTAGCGGTAAAATAGTTAAGTACTAAATGGTTTAGCTAGCTGGAGTCAGTTGTTTTGATCATGGATGGGGTAATAAAATAGGAAGTGAGACACAAATTGAGCAGACAGTCGAGAGTGAGGTCGAGGTAGTGTCGCGTGGTTACCTTTTCTTCCTTCGCTTTTTTTTATAACTTTCCCTGTGATTCTTCCGGGCGTATCAATCCGGACATCTAGATCATAAAGAACAAAAAGAAATAATAAGTCGAGAAAGAAAACTGATATTTCCAGGAAAACCGTGCGGGCGTATGAATTCAGACAAAAGAAAAAAAAATAAGTCGAGGAAAAAAGGTGCTCGTGTTAAGAAAACCGTGCGTGCATATGTAATTGAGCTTTTGGGCTAACACAAAAACAGATAATAATAAAAAGTCGATAGAGAAAGGTGCAAGAAAAAAAAACGTGATCGATTTAGTTAAACAGTGAGGGTTATGTTGAAAACCCTAACCACCTGGGCTTCCCATCCACCAGCAAATTACATCTAACCTAACCTTAAGTGTTTATTGTACTAACATAATATTACTCCTTTTTTTATAGTAATTCATTACTATATATAGTTTTAGTAATTCATTTATGAACTTATAAGTATAAAGATCCTATGTAAAAGTTTAGACCATATTTGGAACTAGAAGATTTGTGACTCCTAAGTAGTACAAAAAAAGAAAAAAAGAAGTTCACTAGTTAGCCGAGTTGGTTAAAGCGCCGCACGTTGTGAACGAAAGAGATCGGATTCGAACCTTCTGGACTAGGTTTTTTTGAATACAGTTTTCTTTCTTTTCTTTTTTTGATTGCATATTTGGTCATATGTAATATATATAATATAATATAAGTAATATAATAATAATATGTATATATATATAAATTTTCTTTTCTTTTTTCGAATAAAAAAAAATGAATTGTATTAAGTTAAGATAAATACCTAGTGTTTTTTTTTTTGTTTCTTTTCTTGCGCCTTTAAGTTGGAAGCGTCCTGGGGGGGGGGGAGTTTCTTCCATTTCCACATTGCAGTGTGGCGATTGCAGAGTCGCGATTCGACGCCGTAGAGCTTTTGGGGACAATAAATACCCACGACTACTATTCCATCGAGCAGTCGGAAACTTTTGTTCTTGATACCGCGGAGGACGAAACAACGGTAACAAAGTCTCAGGTCTTCAGGTATAAGTCAGCTACGTTTGACGCTTTGGAGGCCAACAGTCGCTATGCTCGAACGAGTCGCCCGAAATTAGAATTTCCAAATGGACAATCTCAGACGTTATCGTGGCCAATATTTACATATTATTATTCTCAAAAATAAATGCGATGAATTGTTCTTTTAAACAATAATAAAAATTTTAGGTTTACTTTCAAATTTATGTGTTTTATTTTACATTATAAATCAAACCTCTCGATGAGTCACCCTATATTTAAGGTTTAGTTTTTTCTCTTTATGCCTTAAATAATGAAGTTTCAATATTAACTGGTGGCGGAAATATACGTAACCTACTTTTATACTTAGTTACAGAGAGGGAGAGCTGGTTTTCCCAAGAAATACCCGAATTGAAATTTTTGGGAATTTTTGTATAAAAGATCTAATATCCATTTTCGGTTGGGTTTTATGGTGAGTTACTAACTTTCGCAGTTACTCTCTATATCGGTTTATGCCTTGATTCCGCTCCTTTTTATTAAAACTTTTTAATTGATTTGACATTTAATAATACCTAATATCGACCCTCACAGGATTTGAAAGATTGTTGTTCATTTAAGTTCTAAACAGATCAACAAATGTATAATTGGGGAAGAAATGGTTTGTCCGGAAACTGTGGACGGCAGTATATTTAGATATTTCGATATACTTATACATGAGAGATACTGAAAAAGTATAATTGTATTGGGGGCAAATAGTCATGTTGACCAGTGTTATTGCTTCATCAACTGATTCAGAAATATTATGTGGATCGAATGAAGTGCTATATCCCACCAGCGTACATGATCTTATTCAAAATTGGAAAAAAGTTCAGTTTTTTTAAAGCAAGAATGCGAAAAAATTTACCACAGCCAGCTAGACTCTTTTCCTTTTGAAAACTTCGTCTTAGCCCCTCCAAATCTTTTCATACTGCATAGTTGTCCTTCCAACATTCCTGGTGTACCTTCCCAGTATCTTGGAAGCACAACATAAAAAGGTAGGATGGATTGTCAGAACCTCCGTAGAAAAACGCCAGCAGAGCAGCCGAGTGGCTTGCTACAAGAGTGCGAGGAAAACGCCATATATGACATTTTTAACAAGGGTCCAGCGCAAAATAGTCGACCCTTGATCCACCTGTTGTTCTATCTTCCCTGATGGATAGTGTGTAGCCTTGAATACAGTCAAGGCATTCCGCTTCATCCTTTCAGCTCCTAAGCCTTTCACATTTTTTTGACCCGCCTTACCTGTTATGTCCCTTGTCGCTTTGAAGGAACGTATTTTTGGAAGGCACATGTGGATTCTTCCAAGACCGGACTTCTGCCTTAACGCTTCTCGGAGGTGACAACCATTTGGTCTCTCGGGAAAATATGGAACCAGCTGATGACCTGAAACACTCTAAACATAAGACGAATGGTCGTCCCCTTAAGCTAGATGGATGATCTGGAGCCTTTGATCCATGAAATAAATTGAAGTGACAAAGAATGTTCATTTCCAATGCATTTTAGATTAGGAAAGAGAAACCAAAAAGGGATCTAGTGGTCTTAAGTTAAGATATTTGAAAAATTTGTGTAGACTTTGTGCCGAAAGAAGAAGGAACCTTTTCTCAAATTACGTTGAGTGAAAAAAGGTCAACCCGTAGGACTTCCGTGCAGATTTTAGGGGGAAGGGGAATATCATTTAGCGTCCCAACTTTGACAAATAATATAGTTTTTTATTTTGCATTCATAAATCCAACTCTGGCTGACCAGCCGACTTAGGTTTTCTAGGTTGACTTTGAAAACCGCAATTATCGATTAAAACATTAAAACGGACTCGTTAATTTTTTTTTTTTTTTTTGATTCCTGCCGACAGACCGGCTATCAATTAGAAAATTTCCATTCAGATATTGTTTTAAATTTATTTAGGGACATACAGCTATAGCGGAAAAACTTTTGGATTCAATAAAAAAAGATCATTGTTTTATCTGAGTGGATATAAATACCCTTTTATTGGCTTTTCACCAGGGCGCGGGCGGGTGGTGTAGTCAGTTGTATTAGGTTTCGATATTTTTTCCAGAGGTGGTTTTCAAACTGGAGCCACTGCATCCTCAACCAGTGGGCCTTAGTACGTGCTAGTTGTTAGTTCGTTACATTTAGCCCAGCCAGCAACCACTCCAACATCAGTGTTATGCCTTCATGTCAGAGTTGACGCCGACGGGATTCTCATACATACAAATTCTACGAAAAGACTTTTTTAGAGAATTGCCTCGCACGGGATTCGAACTCGCGAGCCTAAGCTTGAGAAGTGTATGCATATACCACTACACCACGGCCATCCCTTATGTGAGAATTTGCTTATCGGATTTGGATTGCTGCTGCTCATCATGAACAATTTCTCGGATTAGCTGTTACCATTTTGGATTGCTGTACGTGGATTTGCTACTGCTCATCGTGAACAATTTAATGGAATCGGCTGGTGGATCACGTGATTTTGGATAAGTGTGATTGTAAATTTATTGTTTCATTAGTTTGATTGATATTAAATAAATTGTGATTTTAATGTGATTGGAAAAAATGCTGATTGCAATTCAACAACGCCTTCTTCTTACAAAACGAAAAGGGCTTCAGTAACTGGGCAGCTTACGGAGCTAAAGAAATTTGTTGAAAGTGCTTGTGGAACAAGTATTTCTCTGAATGAATGGGAAGTCGAATTGGGGCTTTTAGAGGCTTATCTGAAGAAACTCACTTGAAAATGATAGCAAGGCTCTCGAACTTTTAAAGGCTCGATTTAACAATAAACGTTTAATCTTTCAGGCTCACATCAAAGAAATTTTCAGTTTATCTGACGTTAATGGTGGCTCGGTGAATAAGTTGCGCAACTTCAGTGACAATGTGAATTCTCATCTAATTGCGCTTAGCTCGGTTGGAACTAAAGGAAAGTTTTTGGATTGATTGCTTATCCATCTCGTCGTGAACAAGTTGGATGCAATAAATAGGACAAAATGGAAGGAAGAAGCAGCAATCAACGCTATACCGAAATGGGATCAGCTTTCATCTTTCATAGGAAAACGGTGTCAAACGCTGGAAACCGTGGACAACCGTGGACAACCGTGATTATGCTATATATTCGTGCGATGCTTTTATCAATCTTTCGCATGAAAAACGTTAATAAGGTAAAGCTAGAAAACTATGCGTAAATTGCCTTCGCAAACATTGCTTTCAACGCCACAGTACATTGCTATATATGGGTCCTACTTTCAACTCCTCTTCTCAATTATCGATCACTCTATAGCCAACAGTGCAATCTATCGCAAATCCATCTTTGACAAACAACGCAAATACATCTATCTCTAACTCACCGTTGACAACCAACGGAAAGAAATTTCTAGTCTCAAAATCTACAAAAAAAAATGAATTCGCTTCTGTAAAACAATCCGATCCACCAGTCGTACTCCTAGGAGCAGCTTCAGTATGGCATACGTTCCTTGGATGGCATTATTACTATAGATTCATGTTCGCAAATGCATTTCGCTGCAGACCATCTAATTCAAACGCTCAATATAAAGCGTGTTGAGGCCACAAATGCTATTGGTGGTATTGGAGAAAGTAATACTAAATCGAAGTAAAAAGCGAATCTATTATTACGATCGCATTTAAATGATTTCACCGCAAATCTAAATAAGGGTCCGAATCCTACTTTCCATTACATGTAATCAACCTGAGAAAAACATACAAACCTTAATTTTAATTTACCTGCAAACGTCGAACTTGCCGATTTCAATAAATCTCAAAAAATTGTTTTGCTCATAGGCGCAGAGGTATTTTTTGATTTGTTATCCGTAGGTCAAAATCGTCTTGACGAGAATCTGCCCGTACTGCAAAAAATTTTTCTTGGGTGGCTCGTTGCAGGGAAAATTACTCCTAAAAACACAAAGAGGTATATAGTTTTAACACTTCGCTCAAGAACACTAATGATTTGGAAATTGACAGAATAGATGAAAATTTTAGATCTTTCTGGGAAGTCGAATCTCATGATGTTGTTTCCAAGAAACTTTCTAAGGAGGAAATGGAATGCGAAAATTTGTTTCATGAAACTCGTCAATGCCTTCCAAATGGTTAATTTGCTGTTCGTCTTATATTTAAATCATCTCCAAATATGTAAGTTGATTTATTTCAACTCGCCCGAAAACGATTCGTCACCCGCACAAGAGATGTCGATTTTATAAATGAGTATCTTTAACTTAATCATATGTCGAAAGTGGATGCTACAATTCTTCATTTTAATTAATTCTTCTACACCATTGCGTGGCAAAAGAAGGGAGTACCACAACAGAATTGTGTGTCGTTATCGATGCTTCGGCCAAATCGTCATATTGTTTTTCGCTTAATGACATCCTTTTGGTAGGTCCAACTATTCAAGATGAATTATTCACCATTCTCATTCGCTTTCGGATGCATCGCTTCGCTATTGGTATAACTGTCCTTGACATTCCCACCAAAGTTTAGCATCATAGTTGATGCTGGTGATATGTACAACTTTGTGTTTGCACCGATGCTTTTCTTTCTTGGAATTTTTGAAATGGATGCTAAAACTGAGACTTTGGAAATTTTGTGTTAGAAACACACCGGATCAGTCAAAAGGTTTTTTGTTGCATAAACAGCAAAACTTTCTTATTTCAACACATACCAAACAAAACACAGTGTAACAAAAACAAATCATTTCACCTTTCTGTTTTGTTTGGTGCGCGTTAAGAAAACACAAAACTGAGTTTGCATCTGGTTCTTAGTGTTGTTATTTGTTCAACATGTGGCCCGCCTCAGACAATGAAATTGTGCTAATTTTATTTAATTTTTTTGAAGTTCGGTACAAAACACAAATAAGAGAGTGATAGGTTCATAATTACAATGAAAACCGAGATGCGGAGGACACCATTAAACCTTAAAACCTGATGTCAGAACTAAGGGCTTATCCTGTTAAATTTAGAAACATCACAAGAATAATGTAGATTGAAACAATTGACTATTTGCTTGCATTTATTGAAAATTCAACTGCTTAACATAATACAACTCTGGTGGTAGACTATTTATTGAAATCCGGTAAAGTAGAAATAAAGAAAAAAAAAAAAAAAAAAATCGCAGTGCAAAAAAACAACAACGAAAATTTGTATCTGCCATATGCGGTGTGTGCTGCGCCATAAGGAAGTATACAATAATCGACAACGACGGTGGATGGTTGTGTTTCGGCCGTATGCAAGCCTTGTATGTATGTTTTGTAAGGATTAGCTCATAACAATCAAAGTATTGTTTTTTGGTTTTTCAGCTTTATTAATGAAATTAATAACACAAACAAATTTTAAATTGAAAAACTTTTTCATCGGCGATTCTCTAAATACTAATCAGCCTTATAAAGCAGGTCTTTTGCAATTCCACACTGCTTTTTTTTTTTAAATCAAGACCTCTGAAACCAGCTTCGCAGATTTTAGATATATCGACGGATTGCCAGAACGGTCGACGGCTGAACGCGACTTCTAAAATGGGCTTACATTAAAATCGGTTAAAGAGGTTCACACTGCGGCAGTTTCGAGAACTATTTAAATAAGGTGGTATTTTAAAATTTAAATTGTTGACAATAGATAATTTTTATGAAATTTAAAAATTTATGTACAAATAAAATTACAAATTAAAATAGTCTACATATTCGCTAAACCTTTTCTATAACTTCTTATGGAAAGTTAATACAATTATAAAATTATATGCATTTTTCATGCATACCTATTTCGGATAGATCATTTATTCTTTAATCTTTATTTTTTCTTTGGTATAATAGGCGCGCTCTCAAGGGATTTAAATACCCTTAAAACGACTGTACACATCGCGGGTGATGGGAATTCAGGAAGAAAAGAAAGGGATGTACTGATGAACGTTAATTTCAAATGTTTGAAGGTTATAATGATAAGCGGAATGACATTCCATAAGCGAGTTGTACGGCCTAAGAACGAATCACAGTACATCCGAATTTTAGTGTAAAGTGGGCTTGAGGGAGTATGATGAGCATACATAGAGGTGGGTGTTGTGGTTAAAAGTTTGAAGGGACGGTATATTACTTGCGATTTCTATGGTGTCTATTGTCTGAATGATATTCGTGTCACTTATGAGTCTTATGATCAGATTGTGTGAAGTATTTCTTTCATCGCTTGAGGAAACCTAGACATTTCGCTGCATTTTAAGTGACACCGAATGTGTGGTCATTCCAACGTAAGTCGTCATCGACTCACATACTGACACTCTTAAATTGTTATGTCAATTTTTTTCAAAAACTACCTTCCTGATGAAAGCATTCATGGTAAAATGACAAATTTGTCCACACCGCATAGTGTCGCGAGGTTATACAAATTTTTATCATATAAAATTTTTTAAATATTTTTTTTATTGTTACAAAAAATCACAAAAATTTGTATTGTAGGTATGTATAACCAGATTTAATATTACAATGAACTAGATTCCACTTAGATATAAGTATTGCGTGATGTCAGGGTCTAATGGCTTTGGGTGTGCCAGTTTTATTAGGAAATGGAAGAATAGGACGTTAACAGCATCGTATTTATGAGATCTTTAGGAATACGCCCTAAAACTGATTATACTGCTAAACTGGGAGACCCTGTATAGTGTAGATAATCCATACTTACATGCGTCTGTACCTAGTGTACAACTCTAAACATTTTTAAGGTATATCATTTTTGGCATAGGGCCGAATATGTTACTGGGTTGAGATGAATTAATACAACTTACTATACAACTTTACTATATTGTAGTAAAAATAGATTTATAATTTACGACACATGTTGGATTTGTAATGTTAAAGTCGCATTTTGTAAATTACTTATATGATTCCTATTTTGTTCAAATTATTTGGGGTCTCCAGACTTTTGAGTATGTTAAAGTGCAAACGAATAGCACGATGCAAAAATGTCAAAGAAGGAGTATCATTATTCCATTTAACTGGCCAAGAATCAATATCAACTGGTTAATGGAATACTAAAGCACAAAATGCCAAGCTCACATGTTTTCGTTAATTTGTTGACACATGTTGAATTCCTTACCTCTGATGACCGCTTATTCGTTTGTTATTAAGCAGAACATTTTAAAATTAATTTCTTTTATAAGACATTTCCTTGAAATTGTGATATTTTTTAAAACTCTAAGTGGTGACCCTGAACACACACTTTATAAAACACTGTAAATTTATCTGTTTGGGAAAATTATTTAAAAAATCCAACCTTTTATTAAAGCTGTCCTACTAATACTGATAATATTCTTTTTGTGAATGCAAGGGTCGGGTGTCCGAGGCTCAAGTGGTAGTGGACTGGCTTCCAAAACGAGAGGGTTCGGTGTTGGAATCCAAACAGCGTCCAAAAGGCATTCATTTTATCAGTTAACAAAAATCAAATAAAATGAGTTATAGATTAGAAATCAAAAAAAGGCAACCTCCGCTTAGAATTTATTCTCTTTGCATCTGCTAACTATGCAGTTTGCATCTGCTGACTAAGTAGTTTGCATCTAACTAAGCAGCTTGATCTGCTTTTTCTTTTCCTATAATGCCCACGTTTGCATTACTTAACATATGTTTGTCTCATATTTCTAGTTGACTGTCAGTGCGAATGAGAATATTATCATGTGAAGTGTGCATGGTTTTAAAATTTTAAGATCTTCTACAGAAAACACTAAGCAAACATCTAAGCCCTAAGATTTTCTTTTACCACAGTTTTCCGATTTTATTCCGTCGGTGTTTATAAGATTCCATTCTGTTCTTACGTATAGTATTTCTGATTTATGTGAGTTTTGATAAAGGAGCTAGTGTTATGCGTTTATACCTTTCTTCACCCGTGGGTAGTCCGGCTTCTGTAAGCATATCTTGGGAGGTGTTCTCCTAAACGGTCTAAAAGAGCATCTTTTAACTACGTGGTATTCTTTCTAAATTTAAAACGACTATTTGTCGTTTGTGATCGAGTTGATATTTGCGTTGCAGCTTTTCGATACAAGATATTTTATTGTATTATATCAATCCTTTTTTTAAATATAGACAATGTTCCTTTAAACTAAATTTTTTATCAAATATAATACCAAGTGTGTTTAGTGTTCTAACATTGCAGGTGTTAATATTTTTAAAACTAAGTGCTATTTGTTTTTGGCAACTAGTTTTTCTACAGATATGTAAAATTTTGCTTTTATTTTAATTTTGTGATGAATGATGTATTTTGTTACTTTTTCACTCAGTTTGTTAAATGCTACAATAAAAATTGTATACTTGAGCGATACCATTTTCAAAATCATTTTCCTAATTTTCTTTAACAAAGAAATGATTTAATATATTTGAGCATCTAAGGACCTATTTTCCGTTGAATTAATTTTTTTATTCCCGCGTGCATCCCAATTCTGTCAAATGCTTTTGAAAGTCTTTTGAAAGTATTTAGATATAATTTTTAGATAACAAGGCTGAGACCACGTAATTATGTATGTCCAAAGCACATTGATTTTAGATCGTCATTATTGAAAGGATACTTGGCCTAAGTTTATAAAATTGCTTAATTTTAGTTACCAAAGTATAGTACACTCCTTTTTACATGTCTGGCAAGAGAGATATTGAGCGACAGCCGTTAATATCGATGACAAATTTTGAAGGCTTTCGAGCAAGTTTTACGCTTGCTGTTTTCCTTGTTCAGGGGATGCCCCCTTTATTGGAGATTGTATTGCGTAGAAACAGAAAGTGGGCTTTAAACATTGCAGTCAATTTTTTAAGAATTGTATATAGTATGAAGTTCTGTTGTAACCTGATATTTTACCTAAGACTGATCCCAGACAATTATCCAATTCGATGAGGTTTATTGGGAGTTCAATTTTGCGAGAAAAAGGAGATATACTCGTATTATATATATGATTGTTGTTTACAGTGTTTATGAAATTGGGAGCAAAGTCTGTATCTGACTTGATACAATAAATATTGATCTGTTTAAAATAGTTATTTTGCGGTATTAGATCGTATGAAAATATATCTCTGATGTACCGCACCATCTCTATTAATGTTTGTTTAAGTATTCCTCTCATAAGAAAAACGTAAAGCATAGAATAGCATAGAATAAGGGCCAGGTTGCTCTTTAAGCTATGAAATTTGTAGGTGACCTCTTAAAGATTTTGGGTTGGGTTCCGAAAATATGGGTCGTAATTGTTGGAAAGCGATGGCTGCAGTATAGATCTGATCAGACTGTTCATGAGCAGTTTGGCGTTTTTTTTTTTTTTTTCGTTTTGCTAGTCTCTTATAATTGTATGACAGATAACATCGTTTGAACGTAAAACAAAAATCTGCAAGCATTCTCGATGACCATTTTCCTTGCCATCTTTTTTTCATCGCCATGATACGTTGATGGAATATCTCCTCGTGCTCGTCGCTTACAGCACCTAAGTTTTCGGGGGGGTGGGGGAATGTAAATGGAACTCAAGGAAATGAATCTTCAGATACATATTACATCCCAAGACTTTATAATCCTATAGCTGGTATTCGTAATACATCTGAAGAATTTGTAGACACTGTTGTGGTGTGAGTCTTTCGATGATAACTTGCCAAACGATATTGAACAAAAATTAAAAAGGTGTTTAATAGGAGTCGCACGTGATCTATTAAAAAAAGTCTATTGAAAATCAAACCTCACCATGAATCACCACTTTTAAGCACTGCGTTCATAGTGTCTATGAAGATTTTCGCTCCTAACTATGGAAAAAAAAAACTGGGTTGTAGCGTCAGTACTTTGGGTTATTCTTGTTTGCATGTTTAGTTTACCTTGGATTGGATGGATTACCTTGATATTTTTTTTGGTTTTCTATTGACTTGTCTTGTGGTTGTTGCGCTCGACCTCGGTGTATGTTTATGCGTGAGTAGCTGCCTTGGTTCGTGTTATATCTATTTTTCTTAGACTAGGAAAGTCCTATATTTTAAGGCGTCCTGTAGATATTGCTTCTTTTGTATCATCTTATGAGCACTAGCATATTTGACGCACACTGGATTCTTAGCGTAGTAGTACTGGATTCTTAGTTTAGTAGTTTTTTGTGTATCCATATTTTTGGCTGTATGCGAATTGAGCAATGTCATTTCTTGGTCGGGGTAGTTCAAAGTTAATTTTGCATTGCATTAGTTGTGTTATATTACAATATATAACATTATTTTCTTGGTTTTTAATTTCTATAGTTAAACTAGGCAAAGGTTTTTTTTGAATCACGATAAAAGATATTGTTACACTATTTTCATTGTCAGTTAGTTCTCTTGTTATTTCATCATTGTCGGCTGAATGGTGCATATTCTGGAGGATTACTCGGAATTCACGTTTTTCTTTCGGTTTATAGTTGTAATATTGAGTGTTTTTTGTCATAACATTATAACAACCGTTCTATATAAAAATTAATATATTGTTTGTATTGTTATTTCATTGCTATTCAGTACCGGGTGTGGGTGTTTTCTATTGATTCATTTAGTGCTTTTGTTAATGCTTCTAAATAACAGACGTTGTGTACATAAATTGGTGGGGGCTTTCGAGCTTTCTCGTAGTCTTTAAATTTTCATCAATCGTTTTTTCCTTCTCGTTTACTTTGATGTTTCTCTGTTCTTCGTTTTCGTCCCGGTTTGGGAAGCGGTGGCTCGTGTTTTGGTTAATAGGTTTATTTATCCAGTATGTGTTTAGAGTTGTTTTGACTTAGGTTTTATGTTTTTGTTAGTAATACAGATTGTATTTTTTTTCTTCTGGGGAAGAACTAATTCTTTCAAAGGGTACAGTATTGGTGTTAGGAATATGTATTTTTTTTTGTATTATTTCTAGAGTGCTTATAATGCTCGTACTTAGTTTTGTAAATGTGACTGACGTTGTTGATAGAGTTGAAGCTGAATAGGTGTAGTTAATTGCGATGTCCACTGCTCTGTTGTCAGGAATCGATTTCGATGAAACCGGTTTTATTCGTCCTTTAACAGGTGATCGTAGTAGCATAGTCGCATTTGTTAGAGATCTCCAACAATATTTAAAAAGTGTAGGCCGTGAGGAAAGTACAGACGGGAAACAAGAGGACGAGGGCGAAAATAGCATATCAAACTACGGAAACGTGTTAACCGCCGTTTTTACTACAAACAACGCTAACAGTGAGGACAAAAAGTTTGAAATAAGCACCGAAAATAGTATTGATATAACCCAATAAACGAAAATACATTAGAGATGGCCAAAACAATTTTGTATTTAACGATATTAGCGATCGGATAAAAGTAGTGGAACGATATTCAACGCTGTTTATATGGGAGGCGATTGCTTAGAGGTGCTGCGAAATTAGCTATCGAATCCGGGAAAAACATTCATACTTGGAAAGACTTGAAATTTACGCTATTGAAAGAATTTGCTAAAACTACTTCGGTGCTATTGATTCATCGTCAGCTGAATCACGACATAAAAAACAGTAATGAGGCATATCTGGAATATATGTTTCAAATGAGGTTGATTGCTAATAAGGGTTATATTTACATTGTGTTCGATATAAATGATAGTATAGCGAATAAAACCATTTTGTACGAAGCAAAAACATTCGAAGATTTCAATATTTAAAATTTACGATAAAATGAAACTTAAATGCAAAAACAACGAAACCTAGACCGTGAACAAAAACAAAGTTCATCATAGCAAGCTTTTAGAAACGATGGCGGCACTCAAAAAGCGGGTAGTTCAACACAAGACCCTCAACCTCAAAAACGCTCTGTTACATGTGGGGCTAAGAAACATGCCGCACACGCATGTCCTCATAAAGCCAAGGGGTCCCGTTATTTCAACTGCAATGAAATTGATGGCCATTTTTCGAAAAATTGTCCAAAAAGGAGCTAACGCCGGTTCGTTAACAGTACACAGAGTTTCTTCCCCTATCGTTTGTATGTAGATAAAGATAGACACTTTTTTTGTTGTGTTATTTGATATAGGTAGCTAGTTATGCCTTATAAAAAACTTTGTGTTTTTAAAATAGAATAAACAATTTGATAGTGCGGGCATATCGCTAACAGGAATAGGGCAAACTCTTTATAAATCAATCGGTGCGGTGGAAATGGTAGTTGTTATCGATGAGATGCCCTACATTTTAACTTTTGATGTTGTTGATGATGAGTGGATGATGATGATGAGTCTGAAAACGTAATAATCGGTAGAGAAATCTAACTATGCTAATATGGTGATCGAAAGCGGAAAAGTGAATTTTAAATTTAAAGTTAACATATTAGGTATATAACTTAATTCGTGTGGTTTACTAAGAGATGCCGTAACTTGTATTATTATATTGTTATTATTCCATTGGAACATGCTTTGCAAAGCTACTGTCATTGTACGTCATCTCAGTACATGTCATTTATTTGAAGCGTAAACAACAATTTTTTTTTTTCATTCAAATATGTCGAACTTTGTGCCTGAGAAAGTGTTTTTGCGGGGAGTTCTTCTTTATGAAGAAAACTGCTGCCGAAAGTCATCGTATTTTGGTGGAAGTTTATGGTGAATATGCGCTAGCTGAGCGAACGTGCCAAAAGTGGTTTGCACGATATAAAAGTGGTAATTTTAGCTTGGAAGGCGATGAACGTCCTGGGCAGCCAAAAAAGTTTGAAGATGACGAACTGGAAGCATTACTCTATGAAGATTGTTGCCAAACACAGGAAGAGCTCGCAGAATCTTTGGGTGTCACTCAAGTAGCCATTTCAAAACGTTTAAGAGCAGCTGCATATATTCAAAAGCAAGGAAATTGGGTTCCACATGAACTCAATCCGAGAGACGTCGAAAGGTGGTTTTGCTTGTCCGAAATGTTGCTGGAACGCCATAAAAGGAAGTCATTTTTGCATCGGATTGTTACTGGTGATGAAAAATGGATCCATTACGACAACCCCAAACGCAAAAAATTATATGTAAAACCCGGCCAACCAGCGAAATCAACGGCAAAGCCGAATATCCATTGCGCGTAGGTAATGCTCTGTATTTGGTGGGATCAGATGGGTGTGCTGTACTATGAGCTACTAAAACCGGGTAAAACCATCAATAGACAACGCTACCGAACACAATTAATCCATTTGAAGAAAGCAGAAGACGAAAAACGCCCGGAATATGCGACCAGACACGAGGCAATAATTTTCCATCATGACAACGCTTTAGTCATTTCTAGTCCGGTTGTTCTCGCGAAGACTTTGCGTCGACTATCGAAAATTTAACTCTAAAATTGTTAGAGATAGATAACCGTTGCCGATAATTGAAGATATTCTGGCGAACCTTTATAGCGCGTGTGTTTTTACAAGCTTAGACTTTAAAAACGGATCTTTCCATGTGGATACTCATCCCGAAAGCCGAAAGTTTACATCTTTCTTCACACCAGAGGCTCAATATGAGTTTTGCAACGTTCCGTTTGGCCTAATCCTAATCCCCTTGGAAAATGAAGAAGACAACATAAAAACGTCGAAACTAGTGCTAACCGTTGCGGAAATGAACGGACTAATAATCAAATGGGAAAAATGTAATTCTGTCACACGAACAATTGAATTCCTGTTCAAAATTTTCCAGAACCAACGAATTTAAAAAATCTCCAGAGTTTTCTTGGTTAGCGGGCTTTTTTTGTAAAGTTTATGTCGAATTACTCACGTACTGTAAAGCTCTTGTCCGACATAACAAGGAAAAGTTCTGTCGTTTTTAGCCTCGGTCACGAGTAAAAGAACGCATATCTAGAAATAAAAAAAAAAAAACGTCTATATCAGAAACCGGTTCTCAAGCTCTTTAATCTGGAGCTAGTCACGGAGCTACATACTGACGCAATCACCACGAAGGGCAAAATAAAACGTCGTCTGCAGCTGATGAAAAATAAACGCAAAAGTGTAATCTACCGCAATCTACTGTTCCCCAAAATGCAACTTTTCCATGACCATATTTGGTCATTGTCATCTTTGCTTTAATAAAACAAAAGGAAGAGAGACTAACTACACAGTTGACCAGCAGCCACGAAGAGCAACGGAAGTTTTTCAACTGGAACGAACGCTACGATAGGCAACGATACACCTAATACCTACCGACAGTGTATGGGAAGTCTTATACCACCCGCTTTATAGCCCAGACCTTGCCCCTTCTGACTACCATTTGTTCCGGTCGATGCAGAACTCCCTCACTGAAATACGGTTCACATCAGAGCAGAATATCAAAAATTGGCTTGATTCATTCTTGGCTGCAAGGCCGGCGCAGTTCTTTTGGGATGGGATCCAAAAATTGCCAGAAAGATAGAAAAAAGTCATAGCTTCAGATGAGCAATACTTTGAATAATACTATTGTACATGTTTTTTCTTAAATAAACGTTCAAATTTGGAAAAAAAACCGCACGAATTAAATTACGAATTGAATTACAAAACCGATATCAAAAAAATTAATACACAAAACCTAGAATGAAAAAATAAAAAAGCACATAACATAGAAGTAATAAAAAAAAATACGCAAATAAAGGAGATAATCGCGAGTTTAATTGATTTATACAAGCCAAGAAAAACCAATTTTTCTAGTCCGGTTGTTCTCGCGAAAACTTTGCGTCGACTATCGAAAATTTAACTATCAAATTGTTAAAGATAGATAACCGTTGCCGATAATTAAAGATATTCTGGCGAATCTTTATAGCGCGTGTGTTTTTACAAGCTTAGACTTTAAAAACGGATCTTTCCATGTGGATACTCATCCCGAAAGCCGAAAGTTTACACCTTTCTTCACACCAGAGGCTCAATATGAGTTTTGCAACGTTCCGTTTGGCCTAATCCTAATCCCTTGGAAAATGAAGAAGACAACATAAAAACGTCGAAACTAGTGCTAACCGTTGCGGAGATGAACGGACTAATAATCAAATGGGAAAAATGTAATTCTGTCACACGAACAATTGAATTCCTGTTCGAAATTTTCCAGAACGGAAAAATTTCAAAAATCTCCAGAGTTTTCTTGGTTAGCGGGCTTTTTTTAGAAAGCTTATGTCGAATTACTCACGTACTGTAAAGCCCTTGTCCGACATAACAAGGAAAAATTCTGTCGTTTTTAGCCTCGGTCACGAGTAAAAGAGCGCATATCTAGAAATAAAAAAAACGTCTATATCAGAAACCGGTTCTCAAGCTCTTTAATCTGGAGCTAGACACGGAGCTACATACTGACGCAATCAATTAATAAAACAAAAGGAAGAGAGACTAACTACACAGTTGACCAGCAGCCACGAAGAGCAACGGAAGTTTTTCAACTGGAACGAACGCTACGATAGGCAACGATACACCTAATACCTACCGAGAAACTATTCCGCGTTAATCTTTTTAATATTTTAAACTTATTAACCCAAATTACCTACTATTATCTTTAACATTTTTTCGTTGACATTTAATTGAATTAAAGTACATCTAAAATCAATTGCATTTGAATTCTTATTTTTTTCTTATTTCCTTCCACATTTATGAGGTTTGTAAGGAGATATATACCTAGCATATCCGAAAAAATAGATTTTTTTTTAATTTTCTGGAGAGTTAAGGTTTCAAGTTGAGGTGAAAACGCCAAGTCAATATTTGAATAAATAAGTCTGAAACGAGTTATGATACATCGAACCGAGAGGCAGGTAGCGATTCTATTCCTTTTTTGGGCATGCTCTTCTGCAAGTATAACGAAAATATCATACGACTATTATTACTTGCCAGAAATAGACACGTTTTGTCTTACTTGCCGCTAGTGCAACTGTGCGTTACAGTGAATTTTCGTTTGTGAATAAATATTCTAAAGAAAATGAAAAATAAAGGTTCTTGAAAAGCTAATCGATCCGGATCTTTTTGCAAAGATCGGAGTAAGAAAAAAATACTGCACAAAAATCGACACACTGCCGAAAAACTTTCCGATGAGAATACTAGTTCCAGTGTCAAAAAATTGAAGACTGAACATGAGACATCCGCGCCAGAAAATCCAAACATGGGGTATCGAATTTTGAATCTTCTGACTGTTTTCTGTTTTATCGGAATGTTTAAAATTTAAAAAGTGTGATACCGATGTTCGATTCTCAATTCTTCGTGCATTCTTTGGCTTTTACTGCCATTTTTGGTCATATTTATCAGGTTTGTGTACACTTTCGTCTTAACTATACAATTCGAAAAATAAAAACGCAAAATCAGGCGAAGTTTGCACTAAAAAAATCTCTATATCTACATTTTACTTGTATCGTGTGCGCGTCTACATACATACACCAACTTGTATTGTTGGGGCAAAACATATCCTTATAACTTTGTAAATTTTAAATCTTCAAATTGAATTATAAATAAAGATTTAAAAACTTAACGAATATTCAAATGTGCGGCCAAAATATTTTGTCGAGTCATATATTTTTTCTCAAAAAATATGTATGTATGTAACATAGAAAAACATAGAACACAACTTATGTTAAGTCCTCAAGAGAAAATAAAAATCATTTCTTCGTTTTTGTCTTTCCGCTCCCACTTTTATTTTCGCTTCCGCTCTATTAGTTTAGCACCTTGCACACGTACGTAAGTAAACGGAATTAGTTCCAGACCAAGAATGATTAAACTTTCGTTTATTCTTTGGTACTTGGTGGGAAAACGTTCCCATCCAACATAATTGGCGCCCAACGTGGTGCAAAATAAATAAGTACATATTAAATACTCCTCAGTGGAAATCTTTTAAAAACATTATGAAGTGAGCAGTGCGTAAAATCTCTAACTGACATTGACATTTAACAGGAAATTCGCAGTTCGGCACGCGAACAGTAGATCTCCTGTAAGAATAAGATCATCAGGAAACCCACTGGAAAACGAGTGAAGAGGGAGTCACTTGGCAAAAAAGGGGTAGATAAGTACATCTCCCACAAGGTACTTAATCTCTACATACAAAAAACGTGCGTTGCGTTTCATTAACTACCCGTTGTGCTTAACTTATGATTGAATTAAGTTTACTATCAGCAAAAAATTTAAAGTGATTTACATATGGTATATTCTATATACAAAATATCCATGTACGATACCGCAAGCCTTTGTTTAAAAAAGGTACAACACATAGTAAAACAAAGCCAGTATTTACTGTAAGAACATTGTTTTGCCCTTGCTTTGAGACGTGCCAGATCACACCATACAGCTATGAACATACACATATATTTTCTAACACATAATCCTATACGATCATAAATTCTACGCTAGACCAGTTCAACATTACATATTCATGCTTAAGCTTTATTCTGCATAATTGAAAAAAAGCCATTTTTGTACATAGAACTGCTCAATCAAAATATCGTCGCGGAATATCGATCGACTTTCATTTTGACTTCCATTTATATGCTGCTTTAATTCATCGTGATTTGCTCAAGTTACTAATAGTCAACCACTAGATAGAATTTGGATTTAAAGGACAAGTCAATGTGCACATTCTTAATAATAATCAATTAGTGTTAGCTACTGTTGCTTTTAACCCTTGGATTTAATTACGAGTAGCTTAGTAATAAATATCCGGAGATTCACATCAATCATCGTGGGATTTTTTCTGCGTGTTAGTGCTGTTGTTTTATCATTACTGACTTAGGCGTATTAAAGTTGATGGATTATCGGAGTTTTACAATTATTGTTGCTGTTGGATATTAGTTTTTGCTATTTTTTACTGCTCCTGTTAGATATTTCGTTTGAAGTTGTTGGGGTTAATAGATTCAGTGGTGAGACTACTGCGATTTTATTCTTTTAAATTTTCGAGAATCTTAAGTAAGCTGTAGGGTGAATATCAATCGCTTTCTGTTGGAATAAGAATTTATATACATTACATCAAGACGCCAGATAAACCAATTACCATTGATGAATTGAAGACACTGCGTGTATTGAGTAAAGCAAATATGACTCGCATTATAACGTTTGTCGATAAGTTAACCAGTGCTAATTCGACAGAGTTAGATTGCAGATTGGGAATTCTAGAGTCATACTTTAAACAGGTTTTATCATATCAGTCACAGATTGAGCGTTTACAACCAATGCATTATAAGAGGTGAATTGGAAGAGTTGTACTTTACAACAAAAACCAAAATAGTTTCGCTTTTGGGGCCATTAAGACGAGGCGGCACTTTTGAAACTTCCTTTTTCATTCCTGCGCCTACATCTAGCCATTTGCAACATCTCTCTCTTCCACATTTTAGTGGAAAGTATTCAGATTTTAAGAATTTTATGAAATTTGATAATTTGGTTGATTCGGATCCGTCCTTGAGCAAGATCGAGAAGTTTAATCATCTGCAGTCCTGTCTTTCGGATCAAGCTCTTGGAACTATTACGTCTTTCTATGTAACAAAGGAGAATTATACTAAGGCATTGGAAAAACTAAACAAGATATACGACAACAATACACTAATATTTTTTGAACATATCTCAAGTTTATTTGAACTTCCAAATTGTTCAAAGTCGTCAGCCTCTCAACCTCGCAACATAGTTAATAGCATATCGGCTATTTACAACTCGCTTTAATCTCTAGGAAAAGATGGATACATTTGAAATGCAATAAAAATGGGACGAGAAATTGGACTACTCTAAGTTGCCTAAAAGGGATGACTGCGCTAAAATGATTATCAAACGTTGTCAATACCTTGAGGATCATACCAGCAAACAAATTCATTTGAATCGTTTAGAAATAGCAGACTCTCATCACCGATTCACAAATATAGTAAAACCACAAAAGCTTATTCCGAAGCAACACACTTCGTTGACTATAACACGAAAGCATTGCGTTTTTTGCAGGGACAGCGAACACTTCCTTGTCAAATATCCAAACTTCATCAAGTTTCCTATTTCCGAGAGGTTTTCGACTACTAAAAGACTCGACCTTTGTTCGAACTGTTTAGGAAAGTGTCACAATAGATCGAAATCTTCATATAATTGTAAAATATGCAACAAGTCGCATCATTCTCTGCTACACCGACAACAAGAAAACGTAGTCCAGGACATAGGTGCTAGCACATCATCGGTCGTTGTTAATACAGTATTACAACAAACCCAAATTAAGACTACAAAACAAGTTATCCTTCCTACAACTTTAGTTCTTGTTCAGGACTCTACAGGGAGCTTTTAGATAGGAAGAGCTTTTCTCGATTCAGGGTCACAAATTAATTTGATAACTAAAGACTTTATTCTGAATCTTAATCTCTACAGAATAAGAAAGCACGTAGAAATTATTGGAGTCGGGTCTTCTCAAGCTCAGTCAAAGTTTCAAACAAAAGATATCATTAGGTCAAGGTTCAACGCCTTCCAAGTCTCCTTGGAGTTTTTGGTAACTCAAAATATTACCAGTCATCAACCGGATGAAAATCAGGATCTCAAACCGAAAAATTCCTTCTAATATTCAACTGGCAGATGAATGCTTCAATCAACCATCTGATATTGATCTTCTACTAGGTGCTGAAGTCTTTTTTGATTTATTGTCAGTGGGACAAGTTAGACTCGGATGGATCGTCTAAGTAAGTTATAACACTACAGCCAGTCTTCCGAAAACGCTATATCATCACACCACTCAGGATGAGATGCTACATACCTACGTAAAATTTTTTTTGGGAACTCGAAGAATCAAGCTGTCTCAAACATAAATGGACCCAGGAGCAAGCCGTGTGTGAATCTCATTTTGTTGCTTCAGTACAATTCCATACAAGTGGTCGTTCAAGAACGTTCTGCTCAACTCACTTTTAAGAAAGTTTCTAGTTGCCAAGGAGCTTCGTTCGATATAGCGTATAAACGATTTCTCTCTCTTGAACGTAGGTTGGAAAAACAACCGTTGATAAAAGTCGAATACTCCAAATTTCTAAAGGAATATGAGGAACTTGAGCGCATGTCACTAGATACCAACCCAAATACCCAGAAATCACATTATTATATTCCACATCAATGCGTGATTAAGCCAAACAGTACATCTACGAAGCTTAGAGTTATGTTTGATGCTTCCTGTTGCACTTCAACACTTCGTATCCTTGAATGAAATTTTCATGGTTGGTCCAACCATTCAAGATGAACCTTTTATACTTTTGTTACGTTTCCGTCTTCATCGTTATGCATTGACAGGGAATATAGTTAAAATATATTGAAAGGTGTTAATACATCCGGATCATCGTCAGGTCCAATATATACTCTTTTTACACCTGTAAAAACTTACAAGCTTAACACCGTTTCATACGGAATCTCTTCAACACCCCTCCTTGCTATTAGATGCCTTCGTTTCCTAACAGATAAACACGCAGAAACTTTTCAAAAAGGATTTGTGGTTGTAGAATCTGACTTTGTGTCGACGACATGCTCACAGGAGGTGAAGGTTTGGAATCGTTTTTACAAATAAATGAGAAGGTTCGAACAATCTTAGGATCAGCTGGATTGAAATTGTCAAAGTGGCACAGTAACACAAATCAATTGTACAATAAAAGATAACATTTTCAAGACGAGTGAGGATTTAAGGATAACCGAAGACAAGTACACTTGCAATTTCGTAGGACACACAAGATGACAATTTCCAGTTTTTATATTCTCCTAATTGGACTTAAGTGAAGATCACAAAACAAACAATATTGTCGCTCTCTTCCTCTCTATTTGACCCCATTGGTTTGCTCAGCCCTATAATAATAAGGGCCAGAACTATTTTGCAAAAACTTGACTGGGATGAATCAGTTCCACAAGCTCTACACACGGAATGGAAACAATTCCTTCCAGACTTGAATTCTTTTGAGAAATTGCCGATTCCAAGGTACGTGATGGTGAAGAACAGAAAGGATGTACAAATTCATGGATTTTGTGACGTTTCCATGATGACATACGGTTGTTGCTTATATTTTCGAACAACAGACATCGAAGGAAAAATAACTTCAAAATTGTATGGTGGTCGCCAAGTCTAGAGTTGCTCCTACCAAGCGGAAGCAGTTACCAAATCCGGAGTTGTGCGGAGCACAATTGTTGGCAAGAGTTTATGCTAAGATAAAAAGTATCTTTGGCAATTATATCTCTAAAGTTTACTTCTGGATCGATGCCGAGATTTTCCTGCACTCGATAAGTACCCATTCTTCTAAATTGAGCATCTGAATTTCATCAAAAATCTGTGCATGTGTCTTGGAGACATGTTCCTGGCATGGAAAATCCCACGGATATGGTATCCAGAGGATGTACGGTAGAGGATCTGAAAGGCTCTACATGGCTTACGGGACCCATGTTTTTGCAACATGACATCGAGAATTGGCCACATTCCTCCAATAAACCACTTTCCGTCGAAAAATCGACGAAATCGAACTATTGTAACTGAAAAACATAGTTCTTATACAAGAGTCTTGTGTAACAAAATTCTTGAGGATATTTGCGTTGCTTTTAAGATTTTTCGCTAAAGAAAGAAACCATAGCGCTGTTCACTTATCTCCTAATAATCTTGAATCCGGACTATTCAAGGCTAAATTTTCTCCCAAGAAACGGCATGCTTAAAAAGAAATAAAGGTTGAAAGGCTTGATTAAATGGCTAAGTCTATTTTTGGACAACACATTAGAATTCGAGCTGTTGAGAGTAGGGGGACGTTTAAAACATATTCCTAATGTATCTGCGGAGCAAAAATACCCTTACATACTTCCGAAAATTCAAACTTTGTTGTTTGTATGGTAAAACATTTACATTAAGCACACTACCACCCGGCCCAAAAGAAGAAGGTTGGGCCCGATATTTAGCAAGGCGCGTAGTCAAAAATTGCATACACTGCGTAAAATATAAACCGAAACTTCTCAAGCAAGTCATGTGTGAAAGACTGAAGTCATCCCGTCCACTCTTACGATGCGGTGTGGACTTCTGTGGGCCAGTGATGACGTATCTGAAAATTCTTGGGAATTCGTTTCAGACCTTAACTCAGATGTCTTTATAGAAGCGTTTAAAAGGCTAATTGATCCACGAGGTCTTCCATTTGACATGACAGAGGCAAAGCTTTTAGAATTTAGTAGCAAATTTTTCAAACAATCCACTGAATTAGGTATAACTAATTTCTGTACTAATAATGGTGTAAAATTTCACTTTATTCCCCCCAGGGTTCCTCACTTTAGAGGACTGTGGGAGGCTGCAGTCAAGGTTGCAAAGGGTCATCTCATGAGGACGATGTTCAACGCTAAGCTAACATATGAAGAACTGGCCACTGCTTTGCCGAGATAGAAGCAATTATGAACTCCAGACCAATAATACCACTCTCTTCCGATCCCAATGACTATACGGCACACCAGGTTATCTCTTCATCGGCTCGTCACTGAAGTCACTCCCAGAACTTTCATGTGAAGTTCAGAATATAAGCTACTTAGAAAGATGGCGAAGAATCAGCACAGTTAAATCCCTTTTCTGCAGAGTATGGTCAGCATATGCGCTAAAATGATTATCAAACGTTGTCAATACCTTGAGGATCATACCAGCAAACAAATTCATTTGAATCGTTTAGAAATAGCAGACTCTCATCACCGATTCACAAATATAGTAAAACCACAAAAGCTTATTCCGAAGCAACACACTTCGTTGACTATAACACGAAAGCATTGCGTTTTTTGCAGGGACAGCGAACACTTCCTTGTCAAATATCCAAACTTCATCAAGTTTCCTATTTCCGAGAGGTTTTCGACTACTAAAAGACTCGACCTTTGTTCGAACTGTTTAGGAAAGTGTCACAATAGATCGAAATCTTCATATAATTGTAAAATATGCAACAAGTCGCATCATTCTCTGCTACACCGACAACAAGAAAACGTAGTCCAGGACATAGGTGCTAGCACATCATCGGTCGTTGTTAATACAGTATTACAACAAACCCAAATTAAGACTACAAAACAAGTTATCCTTCCTACAACTTTAGTTCTTGTTCAGGACTCTACAGGGAGCTTTTAGATAGGAAGAGCTTTTCTCGATTCAGGGTCACAAATTAATTTGATAACTAAAGACTTTATTCTGAATCTTAATCTCTACAGAATAAGAAAGCACGTAGAAATTATTGGAGTCGGGTCTTCTCAAGCTCAGTCAAAGTTTCAAACAAAAGATATCATTAGGTCAAGGTTCAACGCCTTCCAAGTCTCCTTGGAGTTTTTGGTAACTCAAAATATTACCAGTCATCAACCGGATGAAAATCAGGATCTCAAACCGAAAAATTCCTTCTAATATTCAACTGGCAGATGAATGCTTCAATCAACCATCTGATATTGATCTTCTACTAGGTGCTGAAGTCTTTTTTGATTTATTGTCAGTGGGACAAGTTAGACTCGGATGGATCGTCTAAGTAAGTTATAACACTACAGCCAGTCTTCCGAAAACGCTATATCATCACACCACTCAGGATGAGATGCTACATACCTACGTAAAATTTTTTTTGGGAACTCGAAGAATCAAGCTGTCTCAAACATAAATAGACCCAGGAGCAAGCCGTGTGTGAATCTCATTTTGTTGCTTCAGTACAATTCCATACAAGTGGTCGTTCAAGAACGTTCTGCTCAACTCACTTTTAAGAAAGTTTCTAGTTGCCAAGGAGCTTCGTTCGATATAGCGTATAAACGATTTCTCTCTCTTGAACGTAGGTTGGAAAAACAACCGTTGATAAAAGTCGAATACTCCAAATTTCTAAAGGAATATGAGGAACTTGAGCGCATGTCACTAGATACCAACCCAAATACCCAGAAATCACATTATTATATTCCACATCAATGCGTGATTAAGCCAAACAGTACATCTACGAAGCTTAGAGTTATGTTTGATGCTTCCTGTTGCACTTCAACACTTCGTATCCTTGAATGAAATTTTCATGGTTGGTCCAACCATTCAAGATGAACCTTTTATACTTTTGTTACGTTTCCGTCTTCATCGTTATGCATTGACAGGGAATATAGTTAAAATATATTGAAAGGTGTTAATACATCCGGATCATCGTCAGGTCCAATATATACTCTTTTTACACCTGTAAAAACTTACAAGCTTAACACCGTTTCATACGGAATCTCTTCAACACCCCTCCTTGCTATTAGATGCCTTCGTTTCCTAACAGATAAACACGCAGAAACTTTTCAAAAAGGATTTGTGGTTGTAGAATCTGACTTTGTGTCGACGACATGCTCACAGGAGGTGAAGGTTTGGAATCGTTTTTACAAATAAATGAGAAGGTTCGAACAATCTTAGGATCAGCTGGATTGAAATTGTCAAAGTGGCACAGTAACACAAATCAATTGTACAATAAAAGATAACATTTTCAAGACGAGTGAGGATTTAAGGATAACCGAAGACAAGTACACTTGCAATTTCGTAGGACACACAAGATGACAATTTCCAGTTTTTATATTCTCCTAATTGGACTTAAGTGAAGATCACAAAACAAACAATATTGTCGCTCTCTTCCTCTCTATTTGACCCCATTGGTTTGCTCAGCCCTATAATAATAAGGGCCAGAACTATTTTGCAAAAACTTGACTGGGATGAATCAGTTCCACAAGCTCTACACACGGAATGGAAACAATTCCTTCCAGACTTGAATTCTTTTGAGAAATTGCCGATTCCAAGGTACGTGATGGTGAAGAACAGAAAGGATGTACAAATTCATGGATTTTGTGACGTTTCCATGATGACATACGGTTGTTGCTTATATTTTCGAACAACAGACATCGAAGGAAAAATAACTTCAAAATTGTATGGTGGTCGCCAAGTCTAGAGTTGCTCCTACCAAGCGGAAGCAGTTACCAAATCCGGAGTTGTGCGGAGCACAATTGTTGGCAAGAGTTTATGCTAAGATAAAAAGTATCTTTGGCAATTATATCTCTAAAGTTTACTTCTGGATCGATGCCGAGATTTTCCTGCACTCGATAAGTACCCATTCTTCTAAATTGAGCATCTGAATTTCATCAAAAATCTGTGCATGTGTCTTGGAGACATGTTCCTGGCATGGAAAATCCCACGGATATGGTATCCAGAGGATGTACGGTAGAGGATCTGAAAGGCTCTACATGGCTTACGGGACCCATGTTTTTGCAACATGACATCGAGAATTGGCCACATTCCTCCAATAAACCACTTTCCGTCGAAAAATCGACGAAATCGAACTATTGTAACTGAAAAACATAGTTCTTATACAAGAGTCTTGTGTAACAAAATTCTTGAGGATATTTGCGTTGCTTTTAAGATTTTTCGCTAAAGAAAGAAACCATAGCGCTGTTCACTTATCTCCTAATAATCTTGAATCCGGACTATTCAAGGCTAAATTTTCTCCCAAGAAACGGCATGCTTAAAAAGAAATAAAGGTTGAAAGGCTTGATTAAATGGCTAAGTCTATTTTTGGACAACACATTAGAATTCGAGCTGTTGAGAGTAGGGGGACGTTTAAAACATATTCCTAATGTATCTGCGGAGCAAAAATACCCTTACATACTTCCGAAAATTCAAACTTTGTTGTTTGTATGGTAAAACATTTACATTAAGCACACTACCACCCGGCCCAAAAGAAGAAGGTTGGGCCCGATATTTAGCAAGGCGCGTAGTCAAAAATTGCATACACTGCGTAAAATATAAACCGAAACTTCTCAAGCAAGTCATGTGTGAAAGACTGAAGTCATCCCGTCCACTCTTACGATGCGGTGTGGACTTCTGTGGGCCAGTGATGACGTATCTGAAAATTCTTGGGAATTCGTTTCAGACCTTAACTCAGATGTCTTTATAGAAGCGTTTAAAAGGCTAATTGATCCACGAGGTCTTCCATTTGACATGACAGAGGCAAAGCTTTTAGAATTTAGTAGCAAATTTTTCAAACAATCCACTGAATTAGGTATAACTAATTTCTGTACTAATAATGGTGTAAAATTTCACTTTATTCCCCCCAGGGTTCCTCACTTTAGAGGACTGTGGGAGGCTGCAGTCAAGGTTGCAAAGGGTCATCTCATGAGGACGATGTTCAACGCTAAGCTAACATATGAAGAACTGGCCACTGCTTTGCCGAGATAGAAGCAATTATGAACTCCAGACCAATAATACCACTCTCTTCCGATCCCAATGACTATACGGCACACCAGGTTATCTCTTCATCGGCTCGTCACTGAAGTCACTCCCAGAACTTTCATGTGAAGTTCAGAATATAAGCTACTTAGAAAGATGGCGAAGAATCAGCACAGTTAAATCCCTTTTCTGCAGAGTATGGTCAGCTGACTATGTCTCGGAATTGCAACAGCGAAATAAGTGGCCATCTTACCAAGAAAATCTTCAAGTTGACAAAATGGTGTTGATTTATGAAGACAACGTTCCTTCCCAAATATGGATTATAGAAAGAGTTATGCATGTGTTCAAGGGGAGCGATGGAAGAATCCGAGTAGCAGAAATACGCACTCCAAATGGTAGCTGTAAACACCCAATCGAAAAGTTGGCCCTCCTTCCGGCTTGAAAGGATACTTGAAAGGCAGGATGCTGGTGAGCAAAATATCCTTTAAAAATTTTTTCATAAGGATAAGTTGCGCCTCAACATGTATCGTGTATGCACTCTTCAGTATTCTATTTCCCTAGTATTTTCACAATTGTGTACATAAATAGGCGCCTGAAAAAAACCGTTAACCTCGATGCGTCAAGTCTCTCTTGCGTTATATGTAAGAATACGGGAGACACCGCAGACTATCGGGGTTGGCCCAAATTCCAGTATATGAAATGAGTACTGCTCGGCAGCAAAAGGTGTAAATTAACCGTCCACCGGTTCAAATACAAACGCCAGCCGTTACTCCCCAAATTATCTACGCCCAAATGGCGGCAAGTAGGGGGAACACCGCACAGAAAGCAAAAGTTGCTTCTCAGGCCCCAGCGCCTAAAGTACCGGAAACTGGAACTGACATGCTAGCTATCTTGCTCTCTATCCAGGGGCAGGTGGCTCAGCTTCAACGTCAGATAACCGATTAAGCTACGCGCGTGGATCAAATCTACGCACTGCCTCCGGGACTAATGCACCTCCAGTCATACAATGCGGAACAATCCTTCAAGTTCCTTACAGTGAACGTTTATTCACTGATTAGGATTGAGCGAAGAGCTTCACTATTCAAGTTGCTTAAAGACCAAGCCCCTGATGTGCTTTTGGTTAGCGAAATTAAACTAACCAAAAGATACAAAATGAGGTACAGAAGGTATAAAATATTACGAAGAAACCAACCCAACTCAATACAAGGAGGGAGCATTGCGATCTTCGTAAGAAAAGGTATACGTTTTAAGAGAATATACAGTCGTGTAGTTTAAAGGTTTCAGGTACTTGAAGCATGCATCGTATACATCCCTCTCCGTAGTAGAAAGTAGTTATACATGGTGTCTGTTTATGCAGCTAAGGCTACTTAATCCGCCCTATTCATCTCAGAGCTCGAATCACTGTTTCGAAATCTGAGACTAGAATTGGAGGAAAATTTTTTTATTATCGGCCATACATAGAGATTGGGGGAATAATACAGCAAACACTAGAGGGAATCTACTATTCAATTGGGGTCACAGTGTAATGTACCGATTCGGCCTTAAAGCCACGGATAGCCCGTCGTTTCCTAGACACAGCTCATATTTGAATCTCCTGTTCTTTAAAACACGAGTACAACTGACGTGCACTAACCAACAAACTACAAACTGTCTACGCACTTTCGTCTATGACAGTGACCAGACCAGACAGTGCAGACTCAGCACCGAAATAACTTTTCCCAACGAAACTGCGGAATTGGAACAGCTTGTTCAAAGGCATTTCTACAACTACAGTAGGGTGCAAGATTACTAACGAGAGTACTCGCCTCAAAAAGGAGCGTCGAGCGTACGCAGACAATTGACAGATATCTAAAGGTAATGGATGAGACAATAAAATGAAAATCGATACCTCGGTATCAACACACTGACAACGAAGACTTATTCCGTGACGCAACTTTCGACGCGCTGCACCGACATAAAAGTAGACTGCTATCAAGACTAAAAACCTTGCACAGGCACTTTACTTACAGACATAACCCGGAGATCAAAAACCTTCAAACATTAATAAAAGAATATTACAGAAATTCTGTAAATCTGTACTGGAACAACAAAATTCGGGCTGTAAACATCAGCAACCAGAATATTTTTCCACAAATAAATAAAATATTTCGGAGGAAAAATCAAAACGACCTTTCGTGTCCTAAGATCGCTTGAACGATGGACAACGAACACATACTTTTATCAGGAGGGATCGATCCAAATGAGGCCGTTAATGATGTGACCGAGGATCCGCACTAGAAGGTAGAGGCTATAGGACTTTTTTTCAAGTTGGACAGGTTTGGCATTTGTAAACCACTTCTGTATATTCTTTTCAATATGCTCACAGATAGACAGTGCATCGTGAAAAATGGCGATGTAACTTCTGTTGGCACATATCACATTAAAAACGGTCTGCAAAAAGATGCGGTAAATTCGCCGATTCTATTCAACATTTACGCAAGTGATCTAATAGGTTCACTTCACCCTGCCATAGCGTACGCAGACGACTTAATCGCCTACAGATCAGGTCCAAAGATTGAGGTCATTAATACAGTTTTGCAATGTGACTTCGATAAAATTAAGCGATATTGCGACGACTGGAAGTTGAAAATCAACTTTCAGAAGTCGGAAACCTTTCTATTTGGGACGCCTTTTTCTGGGACTTCTACGGATACCAGAAAGAACTGGCGAAAGTTTTTGATCGTGGGACAGCGCGGGCAGCCACTTGCTTGTAGAAATGTAGTCAGATACCTTGTAGTCAGATACCTTGTAGTCAGATACCTTGTAGTCAGATACCTTGTAGTCAGATACCTTGTAGTCAGATACCTTGTAGTCAGATACTTTGTAGTCAGATACCTAGTAGTCAGATACCTTGTAGTCAGATACCTTGTAGTCAGATACCTTGTAGTCAAATACCTTGGGTAGTCAGATACCTTGTAGTCTGTATTTAAGAAAAAGAAAAAAAAATAAGAAACCAAAAAACCAAATGGCTGTCTCCTCTAAAATAAGGAATACACCATAGTAAAAATTTCAATTGTATGTAGTAGATTAAGTAAGAAGGTTAAGTAGATTTAGATTTATTTTTAAATTTTATAGGTTAAGTGCTGAGTTTTAAATAAAAAGAAAATAAATCCATATACTAATTTTTTTTTTTTTACTTTAAATATACGAGTATTTTCTTAGTCTTAGTTTTAATAAATGCAAATAAAATAAAAAATAGACTGTATTATACATTCGTCGAAAGACATAGTTGTCAGGTTTAACATACAGTGCCCGCATGGGGCTAAAGTAAGTTAGAATAAGATAATTTCAAGTTAATTAAGCTAATTTTTAAGCATTTTTTTTGTCTAGCATGTAAGAATTAATTAATTACCTGAAATAAAAATGCATTTAAATTGAAAAACAGTGACAAGAAACGTTAAACATCTGTGAGATATGTTCTCGTAAGTGTGCATGCTATCATCCAGAGGCATATTTCATCGCAGAATGGTCAGAATAAGAGTGATTTCCCGATTTTTGTTTGTGAAGAAAAAGAACGCGTAGAAAGATTTAATAAAATTAGAACAATTTGTGGTAAAGTTTAGAAAAGATGACTTTGCTACCGATGGAAAAGTACTTCTTTGTAAATTGTGGAGTGCAAGGGTAAATCATATACAAAAGAAAGTTCCAGATGAATCTACGTTTCGAAAAAAAGTATGTCAAGGATTGCTATTTCGAAGTTCTTCTACACATCCGTGCTGAAGTAGGAGGCGACAACGTATTCGTATCAATAGATGAAACGACGGACAAACCCGGTCTCTGCGTAGCAAATGTCACGTGAACGTGGATACTTACTGACCTATGAGGTTTGAGAAAACTTGAACGCGACGACAATCTCAACGCTATTGAAGATTAATTTCGTATGGTTACACAGTGTTATTATAATGCTTACAATTTTTTTTTTAATAAATTGCATTTGTGCCTTTTTTACAGTCAGATACCTTGTAGTCAGATACCTTGTAGTCAAATACCTTGGGTAGTCAGATACCTTGTAGTCTGTATTTAAGAAAAAGAAAAAAAAAATAAGAAACCAAAAAACCAAATGGCTGTCTTCCTCTAAAATAAGGAATACACCATGGTAAAAATTTCAATTGAATGTAGTAGATTAAGTAAGAAGGTTAAGTAGATTTAGATTTATTTTTAAATTTTATAGGTTAAGTGCTGAGTTTTAAATAAAAACAAAATAAATCCATATACTAATTTTTTTTTTTACTTTAAATATACGAGTATTTTCTTAGTCTTAATTTTAATAAATGCAAATAAAATAAAAATAGACTGTATTATACATACGTCGAAAGACATAGTTGTCAGGTTTAACATACAGTGCCCGCATGGGGCTAAAGTAAGTTAGAATAAGATAATTTCAAGTTAATTAAGCTAATTTTTAAGCGTTTTTTTTTTGTCTAGCATGTAAGAATTAATTAATTACCTGAAATAAAAATGCATTTAAATTGAAAAACAGTGACAAGAAACGTTAAACATCTGTGAGATATGTTCTCGTAAGTGTGCATGCTATCATCCAGAGGCATATTTCATCGCAGAATGGTCAGAATAAGAGTGATTTCCCGATTTTTGTTTGTGAAGAAAAAGAACGCGTAGAAAGATTTAATAAAATTAGAACAATTTGTGGTAAAGTTTAGAAAAGATGACTTTGCTACCGATGGAAAAGTACTTCTTTGTAAATTGTGGAGTGCAAGGGTAAATCATATACAAAAGAAAGCTCCAGATGAATCTACGTTTCGGAAAAAAGTATGTCAAGGATTGCTATTTCGAAGTTCTTCTACACATCCGTGCTGAAGTAGGAGGCGACAACGTATTCGTATCAATAGATGAAACGACGGACAAACCCGGCCTCTGCGTAGCAAATGTTACGTGAACGTGGATACTTACTGACCTATGAGGTTTGAGAAAACTTGAACGCGACGACAATCTCAACGTTATTGAAGATTAATTTCGTATGGTTACACAGTGTTTTTATAATGCTTAAAACTTTTTTTTTAATAAATTGCATTTGTGCCTTTTTTACAGTTCAGTTTTTCCTTTTTTTGTATTTTTACGTCAACAAAATCCATTTCGTGGTGACGAGATTGAAATTGTTAAGAAAGAATGCGTGGGTCACGTTCAAAAGCGTCTTCCAGAATGCAAGATAAGGAATCCTGGAATCAGCGGCAAGGACAAATTGGCTGTAAAATTTATAGATAAACTGAGCAATTACTATGGCTTAGCTTTTCGCAGAAACTGTTACTCCAAGGATTATATAAAAAATGCGGTATGGGCCACATTCTACTATTACGGCTCACTAGACAGCAAGTCTCTACATCATTTTTGTCCCGAAGGCCCCGAATCGTGGTGCAAATGGTAACAAGCTGAAGCTAAAAGTTAACTGCAAAATTTCTGTCACAATTATTCAGCATTGCCAAAAATGGTGTCATCAAACCAGTATTCGAAGACGTCAGCAATGATGAATTCTTGAAGCGCTGTGTTGGCGGTTTGTGTTAGAAATTATTTGTTTGGATAACGCTGACAAGATTTGAATAACTTGGAATAGTAAAGTACCTATTACTTTTAATATTTATTTCCCAATTTGTTTTATTTAAACAGCTTTTCTACAGATATACCCAAAACAGCCATGAGAGCTTCAACCAATTTCTTTGGAAGATAGCTCCAAGAACGATGTCCAAAATCGTTAAAATTGCTGTATTTCTTACAACATGCACGTTCATTAATGGTGTCACATCATTGTTGGCAGTTATAAACGTTTTAAGAATATCGGTCGTATCAGGCGTGCACTTGTACGCTACGCAAGAAGACGAAACTTGCAAAGCTAAAGCCGAGCTGCCAGCGCAAGAACTGACGAAAGTCAAATACAACAATATCTAGAGCTGTCGACTCTAGAAGACTTACACTATGAGCCTGGTATTGATAATTCCATGTTCGTTGACAAATTTCATGATTTATTCATTCAAACGCGTTTTTCTCAAAACCATGTTTTCAAATCGGTACTTAAAATTTGTCGAAAACCAATAAACTGATAACCATTTATTTTTTTTTTCACCATTATCTGGTATTTTTTTAAGTCAATTTTTTTTTCGTTTTTTTGGTCCATAAATTTATTATGTTCGCCAATTTTTCATAAATCAATATTTTCAAAATCGGCTGTGGAAAGTATTAGATTAAATGTGGTATCTAATTTAATAATCTTTTTTTTTGTAGATGATTTTTGAAGAGATATTTTTACGACTCTCCAAGAATCATACAATATCCTTGTATATTTTTGATATTTTTGAATAAAAAAAAAAATTAAACATATTTCTGAACGTGTATACTTTTAGATAGCTAAGTTCTCAATCCGAAACTTCAAGAAGTTTTCCTTAAAATAAATACACAGAAATGACATTTTTCTCGGCTCCTAGGTTTATATCTCCCCTTGAATATTGAAATTTTAGGAATACGCAACCTACTCTTAAACTTAATAAGAAAAGTAAAAAGGTTGTCCCATGAAATACCTAAATTGCGGTTCGCGATCCATAAGAATTAAACAAAAAATTTTTGGACCAATTTGAAAAAATTAGGTTCATATAAAAACTAAAATTTTGTCAACATCGATAATCTAGTGCTTGCAAGCGATTTCAATATTTCGTTTGCTCTTTCATGTTCAAATATCCACACAAGCGAAAATACTCCTTACAACCTAAATGAAATTTTATCATTTGACAATACAATCCCAAGCGACAGCCCTAGACAACATATTATTTAAATCCACTAACTAATCTTACCCGCAGTCATTTCAATCATCACTAACATCTACAATGATTGCTTTACAAAGTCCGTTTTTCCCGGTCTCTGGAAAATGGCCAAAATTATATCTCTTCAGAAAAACACATTAAATAATAATGGTTTAACAAGTTACCGCCCTATTACTATCTTTATATTTCTCTCTTAAGGGTTAGAGAAAATAACGTTCAAACAAATAAATAACTACACAGAGTCACATAAATCAGAGGTCATAAAAGTACAAAATGATATTTGAACAGTAATGAACGAAGATAAAGTTGAATTTGAATTTCCTTGATTTCCCTTATGCCTTCATCTCAGTAGATAACACAATCTTGCTAAGAAACTTAAATCATACATTTGATTTTTCCTCATGCGTCCTTAAATTAATATACAGTTTCCTCAATGGCTTTGAGCAAAAAATCGTCATTGGGTCAAATAAAACTGATTTTGTTCACAAGTCCCACAAGGATATATATAGGGTCCTTGATTCTCAGATTGTTCTTCAATGACATTGTAAACGTCATTACGACATTATAGACTGAGTTTTTTTGAAGTGTCGGATTTTCTTTTTTTTTTTTAAATATGTTTTTGATTATGGTTTTATAAGCATTTAAAAATTGGTCTTGTGCTTAGTTTACACGAAAAATGCCACCACACCACTGTCACCGTGTCGATTAATCCAAATATAAGTGTTACTTTTTTAATTGTAAATAAGTATATCGAACCACAAAAATAGTAATTAAATAGACAGAATTAGTTGCAGAAAAGTATTATTTATTATTTTGAAAACAAATTGAAAAATTAATTATGATATTGGTAATTACATGCAGCACATAACCCTACATTACATTTCCTGTTTTTCTTGATAGGACCCAAGTATTACAAATAGCTGCATCAATCAAGTATGTGAAATGGATAACCACCATTTTTTCTCCCTTATTCCAATGCGATATGTATTTATGTTTTGATCCCTTAATTCAGTTCCACCCATAATTCCTTTGTATTCAGTAAATACCGCTGGTCGTGGAACACTCACCTTCTTTTTTTCCTCTGCACTGTATCTACATTTGTAATAGGGCTAACTCCATGGACAGTGGACATCGCTGTTACAACCGAATTGTCTTTCCAACGTACAAGAGAGATATTATCTTTAACACACTTCACATTGTCGTAAGTTCTCCGATCTTTCTTCAGCATTTCTTTTCTTTTTATCTAGTGTGTATCCTAAGGTGGCCGGTTTTCACGTACAGTTCCAGTAGCATTATAGCCTCGACCTTTCAGATGTAATAGTAACTGAAAACTGGTAAAAAGGTTATCGAAATAGAAACTCATGGGCAGAGCTTGCAGACTGCTTGACATATCATCCATCATCTTTACTAAAGGAGCTGCAGCTTTTCCAAATTTCTGGTCATATTTAAGTTTCAAATTTATATTTCAAAATCTAATAGGTAACCATATGGAGTATTTAGGCACCAAACCTTGAAGCCAAATCTGACAGACTTTCCACGTATATACATATTGTTTACACCCATGTTTACCGAAATATTCTATCATTGACTCATCATAGTTAAGAGCTTGTGATGGTACATGGTTTTGGCAAAAATTGGTCCTTAGTAAATCTGTGAGAGGCTTTAGTTTCTACATTTTATCAGTAACATCAATTTGTGTATTATCTGCACAATGTAGAAAGCGCATGATAGTTTTGAAACGATCCCGTCTCATGGAGTTATAAATTATTTCGTTTCTCATGTCGGAGTCTTGATCCCAGAAGTGGTTTTTAGATGGCACAGTATTATAGCCAGAAATAACGAGGATCGCAATAAAAGCTTTCATTTCATCGTGCGTTATGTTTGGGTTAGGACAATTTAAGAACGCAGCGTATTTAGTCGATTGATCAACTAACAAGTTGATGACTGTTTCTTTTCAGAACAACTCAAACATTTCATATATTTAGAGTAATCTCCATCAGGGAATGCAAACAGCTCCTTTGAGAAATCTTCTTTCACCCAGGTACGTGCTGGTAGTTTTATTTTTTTTTTGTGCTGGTTCATGGTCATGCCAACAATCTGAATCTTCGCCGGAGAAACTAGAGCTTGATGACTTAGCCCTGGAACTGCTAGCATTGCCATGTATACTACCACAAATACGTGAACTGACACGACCACGTCCACGACCTCTGGAACCACCACGTTCATAAATTTTTTCGCGAGACTCCATTTCAAGTGAAAATACATTACGTGTTTTTTCACGATATAAACGTTGTCGTCGTAAGTTATTTTTCGACAATATAACATCACAATGGGCATTAAGCTGTTGACCACTGAGGTTATTTATCAATGCACCAGTGTCCTCGTCTCCTGAATGCACAGCGGCCTCTGGAGATGGTATAAATATCTGCAAAGGTTCGAGATCCGCATCTTCTTCCAAAATAGCCAATATTTCGTCTATATTGCACCTGAGCAACAGAAAAAAAAATATTTACTCTAGGGAACATTAACATTATATTTATTCCTAGATAATATATATATTTTTATAAAAAAAAAACAATATATTTAACAACATTACGATCTGCAAAATTAAAAAAATTTAAAAGATATGACAAGCGGCTACCATATGGTACCCAGTAATTAACAAACAAAATTTTCGACATAAATAAACACTGGGTTAATGTAAGTTAAACAAATTATTAATACACTTATAAAGAGCACATAATTGTAATAATATTATTGTTTTGTTACAAAACTGAAAAAATACAAACACTTACTTTGACAACTGGTCCATTTTTTCGAGAAATTTCAGACACACTTACTTCAGAAAAAAATAACACTCAACTAAAAACAATAACTATGAGAAATTAAAACATACGAACAAGTGGTACCGTTAGGTACCACTAGTCTACAATGGGTTAAATACTCCTCTTAACATCTTTGTGCTTTTGTAAGTCAAATGTATTTTTTTCCCCACTGGGCCTTATGGAAGATGGGATATTTAGAATTAGGGGGGTAGTCTCATGTCAAAGGTTAAATCTTGAGAGTTTTTAAGAGTTTTTTTTGCGGAAAATGAAATACAATCTTCTGATGATAATTTTATGTTATTATTTACCGTAGCTATTAAATAATAAAACAAAAAATTGTTAAATTAAAAACAATATTTTAACGTCATTTTGTTGAGGTAAAGTAAGTTCCTTTAAAAAAACCTAGGGGGGCCAGCCATCTTCTAATCCAGCTCCTTTTGTAATCATCTGAAATCAAAATTCTAAAAATATTATTGTTCAGTAGGGTTGTCATTCTGTCCCGTATTTTTAAAAATAGATTTGAGTGAAAAATAACAAAATGACAGCCTTGTAAGAAGAAATTTAAAAAATTGACTGCTTTTTTCGGTTTAAAATCGAGAAAAAAAAATTTTGATTCTGGTACCGGGCAGAACCATAGTAGAATATTGTGTTAAAATCTCAGCCAAATCGGTCCAATAGTTTTTTTTTTGACCAACGGATAACAAGTTTCGAGAAAAACGCGTTTAAAATTTTTTAGGAAAATAATTTCATTGAACATCAAAACTTACACTAATTATCAATTTCTGGCGCGTACGATATATTTTCGGTTTCTTCATAAGCATCATTTTCAGCAACTCTCGCTGATCTATGTGCAATTCCTTCACTTATTGCGACGTCAGACAACCTCTTCTCTGCGTTATATATGCGAGTGTCATCGGCCGTCGTGCAAAGTTCTTGGCCTCTGCGCCTGCCCACACACCTATTATTTTTAAAACATTTTTTAGCCTTCATTGAAAATACACGCTGCTGTGAGCGTTGCAATTTCCGAAATTTTCTTGTCCGTAAAAATGTGTTTAGGAGCCAAATTCCAAACACAGTTACTAAAGTTTTCATTATTGTATTGAGTGTTTCCACCCAAACATATTTTTAAAAGGATACTGACACCAGTTTCACCTTCTATACAGTAATGATGTTGCGGATTTTTTTTATTATATATATATATATATATATATATAATATATAAATATATATATATAATATATAAATATATATATATAATATATAAATATATATATATAATATATAAATATATATATATAATATATAAATATATATATATAATATATAAATATATATATATAATATATAAATATATATATATAATATATATATATAATATATAAATATATATATATAATATATAAATATATATATATAATATATAATATAATATATAAATATATGTATTATGTATATATATATTCTTTGAATAAATTTTTTAATGTTTTAGTATCTAAATCTCCAATATACTTTGTTTATTTTAATCCAAAACATTCTTCAGATATTTTAAACATCTCTTTAATCCCGTCAACCTCCATTTTACCTGCACTACCTTCGTGATCAGCTGTACAATTTTTCTTATGTTCATCATACCAAGCAGAGTATTCATCACTTCTTTTTTCTTTTGCTAAGCATTTTTTACGAGCTTTACACACACTCGATTTTGCAATTACATCTAAGATTTTATTAGAATATTTTCCAATAAGAGAACCAATTCTCAAGGCCATCACCTGAAAAAGAAATTACTCTTTTTTCGGATAATTAAATTGCATATTTTTTTCTTGATTTTCTTTCACTGCTTTTTGAAAAATGTTTTTAGTCACAGTATTTACGGCAATGTATAATACAATTGAATAATGAGCTTGATTACTCAAACCTCGACCCAAATCCATTAGAGAACAAAAAGATTCAAGACCACTTTTAACAATTCCAAGTAAACACATACCAAACACCAAACGTCTATTGATTTCGTATGCATTTTTATTATTGGACAAGAGTTGATCAATGTTTCTCTGCATGGGCTTTTAACAAACAATTTATAGTCTACTATAATCCTTGCTGTGATCGTTTCAGGAACTCATTATCACCATAACACAATTTACATCTCACCATTGTTTGCAAACTTGTGAACACTAAATAAAAACTCAATAAACTGTAAATTCACTTCACAATCTTTACCTTGCAATTTTTAATGTATTAAAAAATCAGTATTTTCCTCGGCAGTATGTTGATTTTTTTTCAAACTTTATTTTTTGAACTTTGAACCCAAACAAATTCCAAAGTACTCGTATAATAATATACAAGAAATGCTCAAATGAATCCTACTTTCCTGAAATTACTTTGGATACAAGTATCAATCCAGAGGGGAAAATTCAGAAATTATCTTTAATAAAACACTTACATGGTACGATCATGTAATTTGTTTTCTTATTAGTTCCAATTGGTGGTGGTGAGAGCCGTGGTGTAGTAATATATGCATAGACTCCTCAAGCAGAGGGTTTGGTTCAAAATTCGACATTTTTAACACGATGAAAAAATATGATGTTGTTTGCTCAATGACGTGATGTATACTTAATATGTTTGACGGGTGTCATAGAAACCAGAAAAAAATTAAGGCCCGTTCACAATAAATATACCCTACCGAGACATTTGTATCTCACTTCATACCGGTACACCTGTTATATATTATGATATTATGTCATATTATGTTAATTGTTAAATCCAAGTATGTATCAAATTAAAAAAGCATATGTATTTGAGGACACTGGTTTCATACATATCTCATATTCTTCATCTAATATTTGTCAATACAAAATCAAAAACTTGTTGCTTTAATATACAACTGAAATCAGTCGTTTGTTTAATTTTTTTTTATAATACCGCGCGCGCACCAAGGCGATATGAATACCCTTTCACTGGCTTTTCTCCAGGGCGCGGGCAGGTGGTGTAGTAGTAGTAGTAGTAGTAGTAGTAGTAGTAGTAGTAGTAGTAGTAGTAGTAGTAGTAGTAGTAGTAGTAGTAGTAGTAGTAGTAGTAGTAGTAATAGTAGTAGTAGTAGTAGTAGTAGTAGTAGTAGTAGTAGTAGTAGTAGTAATAGTAGTAGTAGTAGTAGTAGTAGTAGTAGTAGTAGTAGTAGTAGTAGTAGTAGTAGTAGTGGTAGTAGTAGTAGTAGTAGTAGTAGTAGTAGTAGTAGTAGTAGTAGTAGTAGTAGTAGTAGTAGTAGTAGTAGTAGTAGTAGTAGTAGTAGTAGTAGTAGTAGTAGTAGTAGTAGTAGTAGTAGTAGTAGTAGTAGTAGTAGTAGTAGTAGTAGTAGTAGTAGTAGTAGTAGTAGTAGTAGTAGTAGTAGTAGTAGTAGTAGTAGTAGTAGTAGTAGTAGTAGTATAGTAGTAGTAGTAGTAGTAGTAGTAGTTGTAGTAGTAGTAGTAGTAGTAGTAGTAGTAGTAGTAGTAGTAGTAGTAGTAGTAGTAGTAGTAGTAGTAGTAGTAGTAGTAGTAGTAGTAGTAGTAGTAGTAGTAGTTTGAAACTCAGGTGTTTTTGGTTTCGATATTTTTTCCAGAGGTAGTTGTCAAACTGGACGGGACGAGCTAATACATACTCAACCAGTGGGTCTTAGTACGTGCTAGTTGTTAGTTCGTTACATTAAGCCCGGCCAGCAACCACTCCAGCATCAGTGCTATGCCTTCATGTTTGAGTTGACGCCGACGGGATTTTCATATAACTACATATGCACGGGATTCGAACCCGCGACCCTCTGCTTGCGGAGTCTATGCATATATCACTATACCACGGCCACCCCCTTATACTCTCTGGAATCTTCCATTGTTTCACGTGTAACCGCAAGCAATTTGGTTCTTTCCACCATAAATCTAGTTTAAATAACTTTTCTGGTTCCACTCCCCATGAAGCACAGTCGGCAAATGGAATTCAAATGTAGCGAAGGCCATGGTTTAATATTCAACGACGATATAATGAGTTCCATTAATCGGCCTAGGAGAAGTGCGACACATAACTCTAGAAGGGGAATAGATAGTTGCTTCACAGGCGCAATACGAGTTATTGCAGCCATAATTCGAAATTCATTTGTACTACTTTCAGAGATTCTGCGATTGTAAATTTTCAGAAACATTGCCGAAAACTATTAGGCTTTTAGAATTCAGTAAACAGCGCCTCGAAATTTGCAATTCTTCTAATCATGGAAGAATTTTTCTATAAGAAAACCATTTTTCTGCAACTTCTGTAGGTAGTAGGTCATCCCAATCGATTCTTTTTAGATCTTTTTAGATCAATTAATTGCTCCTTGAGCTTTCGAACTTCTGACAATGAATTAGATCACGTCAAGATGTCGTCCACGTAAAAATCATGCAGGATTGAATGTGACACAATCGGAAGTTGAATGCTATAATCTAGTGCCAATTGCTTCAAGACTCTCATTGATAAAAAAAAGGGGCGGGAGACTTGCTGTAAATGACGGTACGCAAGCGATAATGGGCAATTGGTGCATCGGGAATGTTCCTCCAAACTATCTGTTGAAAGTCATATTCAAACGAAAAACGAGGAGTGTAGGAAGTAATTTCATGTGTGTCACTGCCCCATGAGTAACACCGGTCGAGTGTGAGGAAATTCCTGAAATTGGTAAACGAGCATGACGGTGACTGAGGCCCAATATTTTAACAACAACATCAGTCACGAACGAAACTTGAAAACCAGTGTCTGGGAGAACACGGCAAAGCTGAAAGTTTCCGATTATGTCAATCACTTTCACCACGATGGATGGACGAGACTCATTTTTAGTTTGATTACTAACAATGGGGTAACTATGGTTTATGCGATATTTTCAATCTTCCCATGATCAGGATTGTCAAGATGCACAAGCGTGTGATGGAGAGCACGACAGTAGAAGCAATAAGATCTTGTCCGGCAACGCGATGATCGGTGATTAGTGCCTAGACAGTTGTAGCACAACTTCTTATCCCTAACAAAATTACGACGAGATTGTATATTCAGGGATAGGAATTTCAAACACTGGGGAAAAAGGTGATTTTCCTTATATTTGGGGCACGATGATTTTAAACCGTTAAACTTTGGATGCTATTTCGAGAACGTGTTGCACTACTACTCGTATTTACCCGATTTTTTGCCTCACTTTCTTCGAGCACCGATCTTCTAATAATGAAATTAGATCAATTATAGTGGTTTCTTCGAAATGTTTATTGGTCAAAGCCCAAGCCTTACGTGTTTCAATGTCTGTGTTGTTTAGTAAAAAGTAGGTTAGCCAAGGGTCTCTTCCTTCGGACTTTACAGCGTTTAACCCACGTATGACTTCGTCCGCATTATCTACAAGCTTCCGTAAATGAATGGTACTCATTTAGTTGCCACCAGAGGCAATTTTAGAAAATTTTCTATATGCGCCTTAAAAATAAACCAAGGCTTGTTATACAAACGTTCAAGTTTCTCCCAAGCCTATTCATAGTGAGAATCAGAAATGTTTGTATGATTCAGTAGCTTAGCTGCACTTTCACGAAGAAACGACCGCAAATAACGCAGTTTCTTAGCACCGGATAGATTCCTCTTGCAGTCGATACTGCCTAGGAACATGTCGCGAAAATCCGGCCGCTCGTGATAATCGCCGAAAAAGGCGGAAAATTGACTGGTTGTAATTCCAAATCAGAAGACGAATTTCTTGCACTTTAATAGAATTTGTTGCAGATTGCTTAGGTAAACTTTGGCGAACAGCCTTAAGAAGGGTACCTTTCGCCGCAATATACTTTAAAACTACCGCTTCGAAATCAAGTTCAGGAACACCGTACCCTTCTTCATATTTCAAAAGTTCATTATGATTTTTCAAAAAGTCTTTCCACGCGTCACTTAAACGTTCCAAACGAATTTCTAAGTCTTCCAAATTATCGTCTCTACTGATGTTCTGCGCAAAATTAAACAGCCTTTAATATGACCGCGTGTTTGTTTAAGTACCTCCATATTACATATATAATTTTATTTACTAATCACGTGTCCGAATTTGCTACCACAATTTTAATTGCGAATTTTTCAAAAGTCTCAAAAAGTATTAAAAAAATGGCTCCTATCCACAATTCCAATACAGATGCTACTAGGCCAGAGAAGCACCATAGCAATCCAAATTATTCGATCAGATAAAAGGTATCACTTTGTTACCTGGTTACCTTCTTCAGCTACGATGGAAAAGTAACGAAGCGAACGATTATACGAAACGAAAAGCGATTTAAATCCGGCTAGTTAGGACTAACTTTGATCACAAATGGAAGAAATAAATTTCCTTAATGAATGAAACAATTCCAAATCAACAACTTTATAATTATTTATTCTTATTGATCAAGACAATTAACAAGGTGTCTCAAAAGAAAGCTCACATCTGTTTTGGTTATTGCGTGAACGCAACTATTTTGAATTGGGAATTTAGTCGCTATATAGCGTTTCTCGGGAGCGGACCGTGCGTTGTGCGTACGCTAGTTTTATAAAAAACTATAGCGACTAAAGCGCGAAGAAAATTCTGCAACATTCGACATATTCGTCACTTGAATGATGCGCTAAGCACTTGAATCATTGCAAAATGGGTCAAGAAGTTTGAAGAGACCGGCTCAACACTGGAAAAACCAAAATCCGGACGTCCAAGATCTTCAAGAACCGTCGAAAACGTAGACAGTGTAACCCAGTCTATTCGGGACGATCCGAAACTTTCAATTCGGAAGCATGCTGTGGCCTTAAACGTGCACAGAGCATCATTATTGCGAATTTTGTATAAAGATTTAAAACTTCACTCCTACGAAATTCGGTTGGTGCAAGAATTAAAGAATCAAGATGCTGGTCAGAGGCTTGACTTCGTAAACCAGATGGTTGAGAGTTTTCCAACGTTTACCTACATCTTGTTTTCAGATGAAGCCCATTTTCATCCCAATGGACACGTTAACAAACAAAATTGCCGCTACTGAAGTGCAACCAATCCAAAACAAAAACATCAGAAACCCCTACATTCGCCTAAGGGGACCGTATGGGCCGCAATGTCGGCGCGAGGAATTATCGGCCCTTACTTTTTTGAAGATGAAAGGGGACGCATAGTTACGGTGAATTCAGAGCGTTATGTGGAGATGTTAGACAACGTTTTTGTGCCTGAGTTGTACTTTACAACACTTGATTACATTCGTTCATTTAAATTGAGTAAACAATTGCTTATCAATGATCAAATCCTCACCACCGATGCAAGTAATTTTGCATTAGTATCGCAGTACTATCGCAAGGATCATTCGAAAGCGATAAATGCATTTGCTATGCAAGTCGCACTCTCACTACAACTGAAGTAAACTATTCAACCATTGAAAAAGAATTTCTTGCAATTGTGTCGGCTACAAAGTACTTCACACCGTAAATTTACTATCGTTACCGATCACAAGCCACTACAGTATCTTTTCAGTCTCAAGGACCCAAATCGTACACAAAAAAGGTTTATTAAACTCTAACGCAGATGCCTTAAGTCAAATGAAAATTGGAAGCTCCGAATTCAAAACAGAAATGAACCTAAATGAAAATGTAGACAGTAGTAACGTCTCAACCTGTCACTCAGCTGCAGTACATGCAAACGACCATATCTATATATCCGAGAGTCCTCTCAATGAATTTAATATTCAATTAATTCTCTCTAGAACAGATATAGAAAGACCAATGTTATCCCAGGTACCATTTAGAAAAAAACTACGGCGCACAATTTTTAAACCCATATTCAATGAAGAAACCAATATATATAGATATTTTAAAAATATTTCTACCAGCAAAAAAACTATGCGCAATTTTAACAGATGACGAAACTTTCAAGGTTGTCCAGAACACGTGTTCCGAGTTCTTTTCAAATAGTAGAATTTTTAAGGTCATTCGCTGTAAAGAAATTTTAAAAGACATTACCGACACTGATACTCAAGACAAACTTATTATAGATTACTACGCCAACAATAATCACAGAGGTATTAATGAAACCCTACTCCATTTAAAACGAAGTTACTATTTCCTATTCTTGGAAAATAAAATCATATGAATCGTCAATAATTGTGAGAAATGTCAGACTATGAAATGTGATAGAAGTCCACGCAAAATTAAACACGAAATTCCTGAAATCCCTTCTAAGCCACTTGATATCATTCACATTGATGTAACATATATAGCATCAACAACAGGACGATATTAACAATATTAGACAATTTTTTAAAATTTCTAGCTAGGTATACTCTTTTAACTCAGAACAGTCTTAGCGTAATTAAAAGCCTTAAGCATTACTTCAGCCTTCACGTCGTATCCAAGAAACTTATATCTGACCAAGGTTCAGAATTTACGTCTACAATATTCAATGATTTTTGCAGGCAGTACAACATAAAACTTCACACATTTTTTCAGCAAACTAGCAGTAATTCTCCTGTGGAACGTGTACACTCTATTCTCACGGAAATTTACGGGCTAATATATACATGTGGAAATGCTGACTTTCCATTTTGATAACCAATTAGTAATTTCTTTATTATTATAAACAATCAACAATTTACGATTAACGACCACCAGTTGTGCTGGATAATGTTACAGTAGTATGAGTTTTCATCCGCTCGTTTATTGACCCAGACGATCGGAGTTTGTTTACTCTCCTTGAATTTCGAGAGACGATCGGAGTTTGTTTACTCTCGTTGAATTACGAGAAGAACATTTGATTTGTCATGATATGAGTAATGTTGTCTTCATACTACAATGACTCCACTGAGGGCAATAATGTAAAAGAGTTGTATCTTTAAATTGTAATTTTGAAATTTTGTATTTCTTTACTTGTATCATTAGTTACTTATTATATTTACAACATGGGGGCTCAACCGGGATTACCGGTAAATTAGTGAAGTATAATATTTTTTTTTTTTTAAATTATAAGTAGAAAGCGGTTAAGGCGATGCGCGATTAATGGACGATTTGAGTTCACTGATGGTGAGACAATTGCAAGGATTTCTTCGGAAAAATTGACTCTCCTACAGATATTCGGTGAAAACTGATCTAGTGGATCGGATTCACACAAATTTAGGACAAGTAAGAGCGACTGACGTGGCTGGTGTTCTGGAAAACGAGAAAGAGTTAAGTCGGAACGAAGGAAGACAGAAAAAAGACGAAACTATCGAGTGTCAAGCACAACGCAAAGAAGAAGCAGCTAAGTGTGAAGCACTAGACGAAGCAGGAAGGAACAAACGGTGTGAAGCACATTTCGACGAAAAAGGAGAAAGTGAAGAAGTAAGCTCAGAAGATCGACGCAGAATGACTGGCAAAAACAACTTCGTGTTCAGAGATATTGAAGAGTCTCTAGAAACATTTTCAGGGGAAGAAAGTCGTAACTATCAGGATTGGGTCAAGGAATTCAAAGTGGAACGACATACAAAAGTATTTTCATGCCCGTCGTTTATTAAAGGGTGCTGCTGAATTAGCTGTGGAAGCGTCTGGTGGTGTTTTGAATTGGACAACATTGAAAGGATTCATTGGAGAAAGAGTTTGGAAGAGGTCCATCTGCGGCTGAGGTACATCGATGGCAAATAGAAAAAAGAACGCATCAGAAAGCCTGTTGGAATATTTGTATACGATGGCTCAGATCGCTAAAAGAAGCAAGGTAGATGAATCATCAACAGTGGAATTCAAGACTCCGCAACCAACAAAATGCTATTCTACGGAGCAAGAACGCTGGGTGATCTTAAAGAGAAGTTGGTGTTCTATAAGATAATGCAGCAGTGTGTCTAGTAAAACAAGCTGTCAGCGTGAAGAACGCCGTTTTGAAAGAGCAAAATGATGCCACAACTGTGGTTCTGAAGCGTATTTCGCACAAAACAATTCAGACAAAGATAAAGGCAGAAAGTGTTTTCAGTGTAATCGTTTCGGGCACATGTCCGCCAGTTGCACCAATTATGAGCAAGAGAATGGAATGACTTCAAGAGGTGTTAATCGAGTGCAGCGACTTCAAGCCGAGAATAGTCAGGTAATTGTAAACATTAGAAAAAGAAGTTACTATACCTGCATTGATAGTGGGAGCGACGTATCAGTCAAGCACGCTTCCGTTCAAAGAGAAATAGATTTTGAAATGACAGAGCAGCCTGGATTGATGTTGAATAGATCCGGAAACGCACCACAGGCGGCATTAGGATCTGGCGAGTTAGCGCTCAAAATAGATGGTAATGAGTACAAGGTTAAATTCCAAGTTGTGCGTGACGAATGGATACCAGACCAGATTCTTCAGGAAAGAACTTCCTGGAAAACGTGGAGATTGTATTCAGCAAAGGTAAGATCGTCAGCATCCGGTCGTTAAATACCAGCAAAGAACCTTTAAACGCCTTGGGTTTAAAAGAAAACGATATATTCAGCATATCAGTGGAAGGAAATGAAGACAAAAGTCCCCGTATTGGTAACAAGAAAATTATTTCATCCTATTCACCTAAAAAAGTCGATAATTACATCAAAAAGCAAGACGCCTTGCTGCTCTGGAGAGGGAAATTGTAAACCAACAGATAGACGAGTGGTTGAAGGACGGCATTATACAGCACAGTCGTTCAGATTTCGCCAGTCCCATAGTATTAGTAAAAAAAAAGGATGGAAGTTGTAGATTGTGTGTCGACTAACGAAACCTAAACGTGAAGGTAATCAAAGATCGATACCCCCTTCCCGTCATGGAAGAGGTTTTGGAAAAACTCCACAACGCGAAGGTGTTCACAACGCTTGATTTACGAAATGGATTTTTCCATGTCAACGTGGCCGAGAACAACAGAAAATACACATCATTTGTGACACCAGATGGGCAGTATGAGTTCCGTAAATTTCCTTTTGGTTTATGCAATTCTCCTTCTGTGTTCCAGCGCTTTATCAACACCGTTTTCCGATATTTAATCCGAGAAGATTATCTACTGCTTTATTTGGACGACTTCATAATTGAGGCAGAGGATAAGGAAGAGAATTTAAAAAAGTTAATGAGAGTGTTGGCTATAGCAGAGGTGATGGCAAAAGTGTAATTTTCTTAGCAGGAGACTGGAATTCCGAGGGTGGAAGCATAAAGATTTCAGAAGAGAAACTGGAAGCGGTCAAATATTTCCCCAAACCAACGAACGTGAAGCAGATTCAAAGCTTTTTAGGATTGACAGGTTTTTTCCAAAAGTTTATCCGATTTAACGAAGAAAGATTCGGTATTTGAGTTTGATTCTCTGAAACATGTGTGGTGTAAAGAACCACTTCTGAAACTATTTCAGCTAGCAGCAGAAACTGAGTTACATACAGGCGCCAGTATGGTTGGATACGGAGGGGTACTACTGCAAAAACATGATACAGGTTTTCATCCGGTATTCTACTTTAGCTTTAAGGCAACGCCAGCCAAAATTAATTACACGAGTTACGAACATGAAGTTTTAGCGGTAGTAAAATGTATCAAGAAATTAAAAGTTTACCTTCTGGGACAACAGTTTAAAATTTACACCGACTGCAAGGCGTTCCAGGCAACCTTGAGGAAGAAGGATTTGTGTCCGCTAGTAGCCAGGTGGGCGATAATGCTCCAAGAATTCAGCTGTGATATTCTTCATAGAGCTGGAAGGCAATGCGTCATGTGGATGCCCTGAGTCGGTACTGAAGATGGTCTTATTTCGCGCATCAACAGAGCCCAAGGTAAGTTATATCTTGTCAAATAATAATAGATATTATTACAAGGACTTTGAAGTGAGAAATGACCTACTATACAAGTTTGTGGCAGGAGACTATTTGCTTGTAGTACCCAAAGGTATGCAGAAAGAGATAATAAGGAGTATTCACGAAAGAGGTCATATAAGATCTGCCAAGGTAGAGACGATAGTAAAACAAGATTATTTTATCCCGAATCTGACAACTATGGTAGAAAAAGTTATCGCCAATTGCGTCGTTTGTATCTTGGTAGCAAGGAAATCAGGCAAAGGCGAAGGACTACTGAATCCAATCTATAAGAGTGATCAGCCGCTACACACGTACCATTTAGACCACATGGGGCCGCTTCCGTGTGCCAATAAAATGTACCGATATATTTTTTGTTGTTGTCGACGCTTTTACCAAGTTTGTCTGGATATACCCCGTTAAAACAACTTATAGTGAAGAAGTAATCAAAAGGTTAGGAACGCAGAGTGAAATCTTTGGAAATCCTTTCTTCATTATATCAGACAGAGGAGCTGCGTTCTTGCGTTCACCTCCAATAGCTTTAAAGAGTTCCGTGACCAGAAGAAAATGCAGCGCGTACTGACGACGATAGGGGTTCCGAGAGGAAATGGGCAAGTAGAAAGAATTAACCGAATTATAACTGAAGTTTTGGCTAAGCTAACAATCGACGACCCTACTAAATGGTTCAAGTTTGTTGGAAACCTACAAACTACACTAACTCTACAGTGTCCAGAAGCACCAAGAGAAGCCCTTTCCAATTGATGTTCGGCGCAGTTATGAGGAGAGATTGTGATTTTGAACTCAAGAAATTGCTTGAGGAGGCCTTACTGGATGATTTTGAGAACAGGAAAGATGATATGAGAAAATCTGCAAAAGAGAAAATACTCAAAATTCAAGAGGAGAACAGACGGACTTTCAACCGTAAGCGGAAACAACCGAGGAAGTATGCAGTAGGTGACTTGGTTGCAATTCAAAGCACCCAGTTCGGAGTAGGTCTTAAGTTGTGTCCGAAGTTCTAAGGACCGTACGAGGTAATAAAAGCAAAATAAAAACGACCGATAGGATATACGGAAGGTGGGACAACACGAGGGACCGGGCATGACATCGACCGCCGCTGACTATATGAAGTCATGGCTGACCAACATGGGTGAAGAAGAATAATATGAGGAAGCAGTTTAATTCGACTGAGGACAGTCGAAATACCGGGATGGCCAAGTGTGGAAATGCTGAGTTTTCATTTTTATAACCAATAAGAAATTTCTTTTTTTATCATAAACAATCAACAATTTACGATTAATGACCACCAGCTGTGCTGAATAAATTATTAAATTACAGTAGTATGAGTTGTCATCTGCTCGTTTATTGACCCAGGCGATTGGAGTTTGTTTACTCTCGATGAATTACGAGAGACGATTGGAGTTTGTTTACTCTCGTTGAATTGCGAGGAGAGCATTTGATTTGCCATGATTGGATTTTGTGTGACCTTCATTGGAAAAGCATAAAAACCAAAGTGATATGAGTAAAATTGTCTTTATACTACAATGACTCCACTGATTGGAATAGTCATTTTTATTGGGGTAGGCATTGGTTGGGTTTTGTTTAGGTTAGCCCTGAAACTGTGGACGTGGCATAAGTTGTTGAATTCGAATGGTGTTTGGAATTGGCTGAATTGATGGGATATCGATCGAGCGGATGACAATATAAGCAAGCTGATGGTGGAAAAGAAGATGAGTTTTGCTTCGGGTCTGGAGAACGGCGGAACGTCAATCGTGAATTGTTAGCTCAGTCTGTCAATGTAAAATGTAAAGTTGTATCTTGGAATTGTAATTTTGAAATTTTGTATTCCTTTACTTGTATCATTAGTTACTTAAAACATAATAAAAATATTATATTTACCACATACATAGAAAAAACAAAACAAGAGCATACGAAGAATTTCTAAATGAATCTATCCTCACTTATAATAATTCTATACACTCTGCTACCAAACTAACCCCATATGAAATATTTTATGGTAGGACTCATAAATTTGATAGAAGGATTCAGTTTAGCAACCAACACGAATACTGAAAAAAAAAACTTAATGAATACAAAGAAAAAATTTACCCAATCATCAAAGATTAGTTAGATAAATTAGCATTAGGAAACATAACAAAACTAAACAAAAACAGGATAGAACCAATGGACTTCAGAGAAGACACAAATTTATTAAAAAAAGGAAATAGAAGTAATAAACTTACACCTAGATTTAACAAGCATCAAATTAGAATAAATAAGAAGGTCACTTTAATTACTAAACAAAATAAAAAATTGCATAGAAGCAAAATTAAAAATAAACATAAATCTCACTACTACACTACTGACCAATGCTTAAAAACTAGAAGTACATGACCTATCAAATAACAATGGAATACTGACGATAAAACTGGGAAAAGCTAAAATTATTACAAATTTTAATAGCTTAATACATGTTGACAGACGGAATACCAAACAAACATTGACAAAATGAGCAATTCACTTTTAACATTAAGAAAAATCAATGATTTTAGAGACTATATATATCCTTGATATAAAAATTTAAGAACTACAGCATAAACTTGCTAGCATTTACCTTAAAGGTACACATCGCAAAAAATAAGCTCATAAGCTATTTTTGCTCTGCAAAAAAAAAAAAAGAAGACTGTAGGCACATTTTTCATTTAAGTCTATTGGTTCTATCCTGTTTGTGTGAATATCACTAAAGATAATGCTGAATTTTACAAATCAAATGATAATGCCTATCGGGGCGATAAGTGTGCAGTTTTACGATGACGCTCTCTGCATGATCAAACACCAGCAACGTTCAGGAAGCGCACCAACAACAACGCTCCATCTAACCCTAGTTCTCTTTCAACTGCAGAATCCAACACTCAGACGCCAAATAGTGAGTCATCTAACAGTGACGTCAATAGCGAGAGTCAATGTACTCTCCAGATGATATACGCTGGACTGACACAATTTGAAGACTGTAACACCCGCTTTCTCCAAGAATTGGCCGGACTGAGAAAAGAGAACGTTGAACTTAAAGCAAAAATGCAAAATCTAGAGTCTAAACTAAATTGGCAACAACGAGAATCGCTAATGAACTCTATAGACATTGTTGGTGTCACAAATGGCAAAACATATTTTCAGTGATGCCCTATTTATAGATGTTGCTGACAGTGAAATTACGAGCTGCTAACAATCATCTGTGTTAAGTTATCCATCTTTACAACGAAGCAACGCATAATGTGCTCAAAGAGGATGAACAAAAATAAACTCATCTCTCAAGTGGTTTACCTCTCTATTGGTGAAGTAAGCAGAAGCAACAGCAAGAACAACAAAGGAAGCAGCATATTTGTCAACGACTCCCTTACTCGTTACACGCAAGCTCTTTTAATGAAGACGAAAGAGATAGCAAAGAATAAAGAGCACAATACGTATGGTTTAGTAAAAATCAAATTTTATTAAGAAAAGAGGAGGGTGGAAGAGTAATCTCGATCAGATCATTTAGTGATCTTTTTTTTTCTATTCTTTTTATATAGTATTATGAATTCTAAAATTTATTTAATTGATAGCTCTTCTATCCTTATACAATGCAAGCTTCACTGTGATGCTGTTCTATTAGGTGGTCTGATGAGTAACCTCTTTGACCACCAGAATGCGCTGGTACTGCAAAAAAGGTTATGGTGCCTCGAAGTCCGTTCATATTTAGGCAGACATGCCAAATTTCAGTGCGATACTGTCTTTAGTTTTGTTTTGACAGCTGATTGTTTTTGACGTGTTTGGCATCATATTGAATATGGACAAAAACGATTTTCGTTCTCTCATAAAAGATTATTTTTCGAGGGGCAAAACGGTGAAGGAAACAAAAGAAAAGTTGGATAAATATTATGAGGCTAATGCTCCCTCCGATTATAGCGTCAAATATTGGTTTCGAGAGTTTCGTGGTGGCCGCAACTCCACTACCGATCAAGGCCGCAGCAGCAGGCCCTCCAATGCGGTTACAGAGGACAATGTCAAAAAAAATACATGAAATGGTGTTGGCTGACCGGAAAGTATAGGTACGCGAGCTAGCAGATACCACAAAGATTAGTACAGAGTGCACACGCCATATTTTGGGCAATATTCTGCAATATCACTCCTGACCAAAAACACGAACGCGAGAGCACTTCGAAAGAGTGTTTGGAATTGCTGATGCAGAATCGGGTGGACTTTTGGCGTCGATTGGTAACTGTTGATGAAACTTGGACCCACTTTTACACACCAGAGAACAGAATGAGTGCCCGTCAATGGACTGAAGCCGGGACGAATGCTCCGAAGCGGCCGAGGGAGGCTCGATATCTCGGAAAATTTAATGCGTCGGGGTTCTGGGATTCTCATGTCATTGTGGACTACCTCGAAAAAGGACAAACATTGACAGCAAGTATTACTATGCATTATTGGAGCGATTGAAGGCAGAAATCGCTGAAAAGCGGCCTCACATGAAGCGAAAAAAATTTGTTTTTGCAAGACAATGCACCGACGCACAAGACCATAGCCACCACGGCTAAAATCGATGACTTACGCCTTCAATTGCTATCGCATCCACCGTATTCGCCCGATTTGGCTTCCTCGGACTATTATCTCTTCCCAAACCTCAAGAGATGGCTCATCAATAAAAAAGTCAGCTTACGCGAGGAAATCATCGACGCCACGGAGGAGTATTTTGCAGACTTTCCGGAAAATTTTCGGACGGAATCAAGAAGTTGAAAAATCGCTAGAACTAGTGTATCAAACTAAAAGGGGACTTTATTGAATAAAATAGAAAAACATTTTAAAAAAAAATTTTTCATTGCCAAGGTGGTTATTTTCACCCCATCTAGTAACTAATAGTTCTTATTGCAATGAAAAATTATTTTTTGTTCATCAAAATATTAGAAATCTGAGAGAAAACTTTTCTGTCGCATATATTAACTCGTTTGCGTGTGTGCCGGATATTACGTTCGTGTCTGAGATATGGATCTATGAGGTTGAAGAAAATGATTACTTCCTGCCTGGTTTTAGTTTCTATGCTAAAACAAACGAAAATTACTCAGCAGGTGGTATTGGCTGCTTTATAAAGAACACTTTTAAAATCACATGCAGATGTTTTAAAAGTGTCTATCGAAATAAATAATGAAATATTTGTTTTTTATGTGTTTATAGATTGCAGATATATAGGGAGAAATCCAAAAATTTAATGGTTGTAGATGATTTTAATGTTGATGAGATGATAGTTATATGGTATCAAATTATCTTTCTTTAAGTGACATGACAATGTGACCACTAGGCATGCACCAAGTACTTATTTAGAAATTTTGCTTCTTTGAATGTGAATATTGAATGTAAAATGTAAAGACAATAGTCAAACCCCGAAAAGTTTCCTAGGCAGGCCAGAAATATATTATACTAAACTACGTAACAAGTTGTGTTTTGTGTCCTGGTACAATGTTTATAACTGTAGTGTTGTATCGAATGCAAATTCTAGTTTCTAAACCACTCTCAAAACGTGGAGATTGTATTCAGCAAATTTAAGATCGTCAGCATCCGGTCGTTAAATACTAGCAAAGAACCTTAAAACGCCTTTGATTTAAAGGAAAACGATATATTCAGCATATCAGTGGAAGGAAATGAAGACAAAAGTCCCCGTATTGGTAACAAGAAAATCATTTCATCCTATCCTAAAAGTGCGTCGAAATGAACCTGATTCTTTAAGACGAAATCCGAATACATCAAAAATCAAGACGCCTTGCTGCTCTGGAGAGGGAAATTGTAAACCAACAGATAGTCGAGTGGCTGAAGGACGGCATTATACAGCACAGTCGTTCAGATTTCGCCAGTCCCATAGTATTAGTAAAGAAAAAGGATGGAAGTTGTAGATTGTGTGTCGACTACCGTAACCTAAACGCGAAGGTAATCAAAGATCGATACCCCCTTCCCGTCATGGAAGAGGTTTTGGAAAAACTCCACAACGCGAAGGTGTTCACAACGCTTGATTTACGAAATGGATTTTTCCATGTCAACGTGGCCGAGAACAGCAGAAAATACACATCGTTTGTGACAATAGATGGGCAGTATGAGTTCCGTAAATTTCCTTTTGGTTCCAGCGCTGTATCAACACCGGAAGAGAATTTAAAAAAGTTAATGAGAGTGTTGGCTACAGCAGAGGAGATGGGTTAATTATAAAATGGCAAAAGTGTAATTTTCTTAGCAGGAGAGTGGAATTCCTTGGACACGTTATCGAGGGTGGAAGCATAAAGCCTTCAAAAGAGAAACTGAAAGCGGTCAAATATTTCCCCAAGCCAACGAACGTGAAGCAGATTCAAAGCTTTTTAGGATTGACAGGTTTTTTCCAAAAGTTTGTGTCGAATAACGCCAATCTAGCGAAACCGTTATTCGATTTGACGAAGAAAAATTCGGTATTTGAGCTTGGACCGGATCAAAGGGAAGCGTTTGATTCTCTGAAACATGTGTTGTGTGGAGAACCACTACTGAAACTATTTCAGCTAGCAGCAGAAACTGAGTTACATACAGGCGCCAGTATGGTTGGATACGGAGGGGTTCTACTGCAAAAACGTGATACAGGTTTTCATCCGGTATTCTACCTTAGCTTTAATTCAACGCCAGCCGAAATTAATGACACGACTTACGAACATGAAGTTTTAGCGGTAGTAAAATGTATCAAGAAATTAAGAGTTTACCTTCTGGGACAATAGTTTAAAATTTACACCGACTGCAAGGCGTTCCAGGCAACCATGAGGAAGAAGGATTTGTGTCCGCTAGTAGCCAGGTGGGCGATAATGCTCCAAGAATTCAGCTGTGATGTTCTTCATCGAGCTGGAACGGCAATGCGTCATGTGAATGCCCTGAGTCGGTACTGAAGATGGTCTTATTCCGCGCATCAACAGAGCCCAAGGTAAGTTATATCTTGTCAAATAATAATAGATATTATTACAAGGACTTTGAAGTGAGTAATGACCTACTATACAAGTTTGTGGCAGGAGACTATTTGCTTGTAGTACCCAAAGGTATGCAGAAAGGGATAATAAGGAGTATTCACGAAAGAGGTCATATAAGATCTGCCAAGGTAGAGACGATAGTAAAACAAGATTATTTCATCCCGAATCTGACAACTATGGTAGAAAAAGTTATCGCCAATTGCGTCGCTTGTATCTTGGTAGCAAGGAAATCAGGCAAAGGCGAAGGACTACTGAATCCAATCTATAAGAGTGATCAGCCGCTACACACGTACCATTTAGACCACATGGGGCCGCTTCCGTCTACGAATAAAATGTACCGATATATTTTTTGTTGTTGTCGACGCTTTTACCAAGTTTGTCTGGATATACCCCGTTAAAACAACTTATAGTGAAGAAGTAATTAAAAGGTTAGAAACGCAGAGTGAAATCTTTGGAAATCCTTTCTTCATTATATCAGACAGAGGAGCTGCGTTCTTGCGTTCACCTCCAATAGCTTTAAAGAGTTCTGTGACCAGAGGAAAATGCAGCGCGTACTGACGATGATAGGGGTTCCGAGAGGAAATGGGCAAGTAGAAAGAATTAACCGAATTATAACTGAAGTTTTGGCTAAGCTAACAATCGACGACCCTACTAAATGGTTCAAGTTTGTTGGAAACCTACAAACTACACTAAACTCTACAGTGTCCAGAAGTACCAAGAGAAGACTTTCCAATTGCTGTTCGGCGCAGTTATGAGGAGAGATTGTGATTTTGAGCTCAAGAAATTGCTTGAGGAGGCCTTACTGGATGATTTTGAGAACAGGAGAGATGATATGAGAAAAGCTGCAAAAGAGGAAATACTCAAAATTCAAGAGGAGAACAGACGGACTTTCAACCGTAAGCGGAAACAACCGAGGAAGTATGCAGTAGGTGACTTGGTTGCAATTCAACGCACCCAGTTCGGAGTAGGTCTTAAGTTGTGTCCGAAGTTCTAAGGACCGTACGTGGTAATAAAAGCAAAATAAAAACGATCGATATGATATACGGAAGGTGGGACAACACGAGGGACCGGGCATGACATCGACCGCCGCTGACTATATGAAGTCATGGCTGACCAACATGGGTGAAGAATAATAATATGAGGAAGCAGTTTAATTCGACTGAGGACAGTCGAAATACCGGGATGGCTAAGTGTGGAAATACTGAGTTTTCATTTTTATAACCAATAAGAAATTTCTTTTTTTATCATAAACAGTCAACAATTTACGATTAATGACCACCAGCTGTGCTGAATAATGTTACAGTAGTATGAGTTGTCATCTGCTCGTTTATTGACCCAGGCGATTGGAGTTTGTTTACTCTCGATGAATTACGAGAGACGATTGGAGTTTGTTTACTCTCGTTGAATTGCGAGGAGAACATTTGATTTGCCATGATTGGATTTTGTGTGACCTTCATTGGAAAAGCATAAAAACCAAAGTGATATGAGTAAAGTTGTCTTTATACTACAATGACTCCACTGATTGCAATAGTCATTTTTATTGGGGTAGGCAGTGGTTGAGTTTTGTTTAGGTTAGCCCTGAAACTGTGGACGTGGCATAAGTTGTTGAATTCGAATGGTGTTTGGAACTGGCTGAATTGATGGGATATCGATCGAGCGGATGACAATAAAAGCAAGCTGATGGTGGAAAAGAAGGTGAGTTTTGCTTCGGGTCTGGAGAACGGCGGAACGTCAATCGTGAATTGTTAGCTCAGTCTGTCAATGAAAAATGTAAAGTTGTATCTTTGAATTGTAATTTTGAAATTTTGTATTCCTTTACTTGTATCATTAGTTACTTAAAACATAATAAAAATATTATATTTACCACATACATAGAAAAAACAAAACAAGAGCATACGAAGAATTCCTAAATGAATCTATCCTCATTTATAATAATTGTATACACTCTGCTACCAAACTAACCCCATATGAAATATTTTATGGTAGGACACATAAATTTGATAACACGAATACTTAAAAAAAAACTTAATGAATACAAAGAAAAAATGTACCCAATCATTAAAGATTAGTTAGATAGACTTAAGAGAAGACACAAATATATTTAAAAAAGGAAATAGAAGTAATAAACTTACACCTAGACTTAACAAGCATCAAATTAGAACAAATAAGATAGTCACTATAATTACTAAACAAAATAAAAAATTGCATAGAAGTAAAATTAAAAATAAACATAAATCTCACTACTACACTACTGACCAATGCTTAAAAACTAGAAGAACATGACCTATCAAATAACAATGGAATACTGACGATAAAACTGGGAAAAGCTAAAACTATTACAAATTTTAATAGCTTAATACATGTTGACAGACGGAATACCAAACAAACATTGACAAAAAGAGCAATTCACTTTTAACATTAAGAAAAATCAATGATTTTAAAGACTATATATATCCTTGATATAAAAATTTAAGAACTACAGCATAAACTTGCTAGCGTTTACCTTAAAGGTACACATCGCAAAAAATAAGCTCATAAGCTATTTTTGCTCTGCAAAAATAAAAAAAGGAAGACTGCAAGCACATTTTTCATTTAAGTCTATTGGTTCAATCCTGTTTGTGTGAATATCATTAAAGATGATGCTGAATTTTACAAATCAAATTATCGGTGCGATAAGTGTGCAGTTTTACGAAGACGCTCTCTGCATGATCAAACACCAGCAACGTTCAGGAAGCGCACCAACAACAACGCTCCATCTAACCCTAGTTCTCTTTCAACTGCAGAATCCAACACTCAGACGCCAAATAGTGAGTCATCTAACAGTGACGTCAATAGCGAGAGTCAATGTACTCTCCAGATGACATACGCTGGACTAACACAATTAGAAGACTGTAACACCCGTTTTCTCCGAGAATAGGCCGGACTGAGAAAAGAGAACGTTGAACTTAAAGCAAAAATGCAAAATCTAGAGTCTAAACTAAATTGGCAACAACAAGAATCGCTAATGAATTCTATAGACATTGTTGGTGTCACAAATGGCAAAACATATTTTCAGTGATGCCCTATTTATAGATGTTGCTGAGAGTGAAATTACGAGCTGCTAACAATCATCTGTGTTAAGTTATCCATCTTTACAACGAAGCAACGCATAATTTGCTCAAAGAGGATGAACAAAAAAAAAACTCATCTCTTAAGTGGTTGACCTCTCTATTGGTGAAGTAAGCAGAAGCAACAGCAAGAACAACAACAGAACAACTGCCTTATGGTGCATCGAAGTCCGTTCATATTTAGGCAGACATGCCAAATTTCAGTGCGATACTGTCTTTAGTTTTGTTTTGAAAGCTGATTGTTTTTGACGTGTTTGGTATCATATTGAGTATGGACAAAAACGATTTTCGTTCTCTCATAAAAGATTATTTTTCGAGGGGCAAAACGGTGAAGGAAACAAAAGAAAAGTTGGATAAATATTATGAGGCTAATTCTCCCTCCGATTATACCGTCAAATATTGGTTTCGAGAGTTTTGTGGTGGCCGCAACTCCACTACCGATCAAGTCCGCAGCAGCAAGCCCTCCAATGCGGTTACAGAGGACAATGTCAAAAAAAAATACATGAAATGGTGTTGGCTGACCGGAAAGTGAAGGTGCGCGAGCTAGCAGATACCACAAAGATTAGTACAGAGTACACACGCCATATTTTGGGCAATATTCTGCAATATTACTCCTGACCAAAAACACGAACGCGAGAGCACTTCGAAAGAGTGTTTGGAATTGCTGATACAGAATCGGGTGGACTTTTGGCGTCGATTGGTAACTGTTGATGAAACTTGGACCCACTTTTACACACCAGAGAACAGAATGAGTGCCCGTCAATGGACTGAAGCCGGGACGAATGCTCCGAAGCGGCCGAGGGAGGCTCGATGGCTCGGAAAGTTTAATGCGTCGGTTTTCTGGGATTCTCATGTCATTGTGGACTACCTCGAAAAAGGACAAACATTGACAGCAAGTATTACTATGCATTATTGGAGCGATTGAAGGCAGAAATCGCTGAAAAGCGGCCTCACATGAAGCGAAAAAACTTTGTTTTTGCAAGACAATGCACCGGCGCACAAGAGCATAGCCACCACGGCTAAAATCAATGACTTACGGCTTCAATTGCTATCACATCCACCGTATTCGCCCGATTTGGCTTCCTCGGACTATTATCTCTTCCCAAACCTCAAGAGATGGCTCATCAATAAAAAATTCAGCTCACGCGAGGAAATCATAGACGCCACGGAGGAGTATTTTGCAGACTTTCCGGAAAATTTTCGGACGGAATCAAGAAGTTGAAAAATCGCTAGAACTAGTGTATCAAACTAAAAGGGGACTTTATTGAATAAAATAGAAAAACATTTTAAAAAAAAATTTTTCATTCCCAAGGTGGTTATTTTCACCCCATCTAGTAACTAATAGTTCTTATTGCAATGAAAAATTATTTATTGTTCATCAAAATATTAGAAATCTGAGAGAAAACTTTTCTGTCGCATATATTAACTCGTTTGCGTGTGTGCCGGATATTACGTTCGTGTCTGAGATATGGATCTATGAGGTTGAAGAAAATGATTACTTCCTGCCTGGTTTTAGTTTCTATGCTAAAACAAACGAAAATTACTCAGCAGGTGGCATTGGCTGCTTTATAAAGAACACTTTTAAAATCACATGCAGATGTTTTAAAAGTGTCCATCGAAATAAATAATGAAATATTTGTTTTTTATGTGTTTATAGATTGCAGATATATAGGGAGAAATCCAAAAATTTAATGGTTGTAGATGATTTTAATGTTGATGAGATGATAGTTATATGGTATCAAATTATCTTTCTTTAAGTGACATGACAATGTGACGACTAGGCACCAGCTACTTATTTAGAAATTTTGCTTCTTTGAATGTGAATATTGAATGTAAAATGTAAAGACAATAGTCAAACCCCGAAAAGTTTCCTAGGCAGGCCAGAAATATATTATACTAAACTACGTAACAAGTTGTGTTTTGTGTCCTGGTACAATGTTTATAACTGTAGTGTTGTATCGAATGCAAATTCTAGTTTCTTAACCACTCTCAAAACGTGGAGATTGTATTCAGCAAAGGTAAGATCGTCAGCATCCGGTCGTTAAATACTAGCAAAGAACCTTAAAACGCCTTGGATTTAAAGGAAAACGATATATTCAGCATATCAGTGGAAGGAAATGAAGACAAAAGTCCCCGTATTGGTAACAAGAAAATCATTTCATCCTATTCACCTAAAAAAGTGCGTCGAAATGAACCTGATTCTTTAAGACGAAATCCGAATACATCAAAAATCAAGACGCCTTGCTGCTCTGGAGAGGGAAATTGTAAACCAACAGATAGTCGAGTGGCTGAAGGACGGCATTATACAGCACAATCGTTCAGATTTCGCCAGTCCCATAGTATTAGTAAAGAAAAAGGATGGAAGTTGTAGATTGTGTGTCGACTACCGAAACCTAAACGCGAAGGTAATCAAAGATCGATACCCCCTTCCCGTCATAGAAGAGGTTTTGGAAAAACTCCACAACGCGAAGGTGTTCACAACGCTTGATTTACGAAATGGATTTTTCCATGTCAACGTGGCCGAGAACAGCAGAAAATACACATAATTTGTGACAATAGATGGGCAGTATGAGTTCCGTAAATTTCCTTTTGGTTCCAGCGCTGTATCAACACCGTTTTCCGAGATCTAATCCGAGAATGTTATCTACTGCTTTATTTGGACGACTTCATAATTACCGCAGAGGATGAGGAAGAGAATTTAAAAAAGTTAATGAGAGTGTTGGTTACAGCAGAGGAGATGGGTTAATTATAAAATGGCAAAAGTGTAATTTTCTTAGCAGGAGAGTGGAATTCCTTGGACACGTTATCGAGGGTGGAAGCATAAAGCCTTCAAAAGAGAAACTGAAAGCGGTCAAATATTTCCCCAAGCCAACGAACGTGAAGCAGATTCAAAGCTTTTTAGGATTGACAGGTTTTTTCCAAAAGTTTGTGTCGAATTACGCCAATCTAGCGAAACCGTTATTCGATTTGACGAAGAAAAATTCGGTATTTGAGTTTGGACCGGATCAAAGTGAAGCGTTTGATTCTCTGAAACATGTGTTGTGTGGAAAACCACTTCTGAAACTATTTCAGCCAGCAGCAGAAACTGAGTTACATACAGGCGCCAGTATGGTTAGATACGGAGGGGTACTACTGCAAAAACATGATACAGGTTTTCATCCGGTATTCAACCTTACCTTTAATTCAACGCCAGCCGAAATTAATGACACGAGTTACGAACATGAAGTCTTAGCGGTAGTAAAATGTATCAAGAAATTAAGAGTTTACCTTCTAGGACAATAGTTTAAAATTTACACCGACTGCAAGGCGTTCCAGGCAACCATGAGGAAGAAGGATTTGTGTCCGCTAGTAGCCAGGTGGGCGATAATGCTCCAAGAATTCAGCTGTGATGTTCTTCATAGAGCTGGAAGGCAATGCGTCATGTGGATGCCCTGAGTCGGTACTGAAGATGGTCTTATTTCGCGCATCAACAGAGCCCAAGGTAAGTTATATCTTGTCAAATAATAATAGATATTATTACAAGGACTTTGAAGTGAGTAATGACCTACTATACAAGTTTGTGGCAGGAGACTATTTGCTTGTAGTACCCAAAGGTATGCAGAAAGGGATAATAAGGAGTATCACGAAAGAGGTCATATAAGATCTGCCAAGGTAGAGACGATAGTAAAACAAGATTATTTCATCCCGAATCTGACAACTATGGTAGAAAAAGTTATCGCCAATTGCGTCGCTTGTATCTTGGTAGCAAGGAAATCAGGCAAAGGCGAAGGACTACTGAATCCAATCTATAAGAGTGATCAGCCGCTACACACGTACCATTTAGACCACATGGGGCCGCTTCCGTCTACGAATAAAATGTACCGATATATTTTTTGTTGTTGTCGACGCTTTTACCAAGTTTTTCTGGATATACCCCGTTAAAACAACTTATAGTGAAGAAGTAATTAAAAGGTTAGAAACGCAGAGTGAAATCTTTGGAAATCCTTTCCGCATTATATCAGACAGAGGAGCTGCGTTCTTGCGTTCACCTCCAATAGCTTTAAAGAGTTCTGTGACCAGAAGAAAATGCAGCGCGTATTGACGACGATAGGGGTTCCGAGAGGAAATGGGCAAGTAGAAAGAATTAACCGAATTATAACTGAAGTTTTGGCTAAGCTAACAATCGACGACCCTACTAAATGGTTCAAGTTTGTTGGAAACCTACAAACTACACTAAACTCTACAGTGTCCAGAAGCACCAAGAGAAGACTTTCCAATTGCTGTTCGGCGCAGTTATGAGGAGAGATTGTGATTTTGAGCTCAAGAAATTGCTTGAGGAGGCCTTACTGGATGATTTTGAGAACAGGAGAGACGATATGAGAAAAGCTGCAAAAGAGGAAATACTCAAAATTCAAGAGGAGAACAGACGGACTTTCAACCGTAAGCGGAAACAACCGAGGAAGTATGCAGTAGGTGACTTGGTTGCAATTCAACGCACCCAGTTCGGAATAGGTCTTAAGTTGTGTCCGAAGTTCTAAGGACCGTACGAGGTAATAAAAGCAAAAAAAAAAAAAACGATCGATATGATATACGGAAGGTGGGACAACACGAGGGACCGGGCATGACATCGACCGCCGCTGACTATATGAAGTCATGGCTGACCAACATGGGTGAAGAATAATAATATGAGGAAGCAGTTTAATTCGACTGAGGACAGTCGAAATACCGGGATGGCCAAGTGTGGAAACGCTGAGTTTTCATTTTTATAACCAATAAAAATTTCTTTTTTTATCATACACAATCAACAATTTACGATTAATGACCACCAGCTGTGCTGAATAATGTTACAGTAGTATGAGTTGTCATCTGCTCGTTTATTGACCCAGGCGATTGGAGTTTGTTTACTCTCGATGAATTACGAGAGACGATTGGAGTTTGTTTACTCTCGTTGAATTGCGAGAAGAACATTTGATTTGCCATTCATTGGAAAAGCATAAAAACCAAAGTGATATGAGTAAAGTTGTCTTTATACTACAATGACTCCACTGATTGCAATAGTCATTTTTATTGGGGTAGGCAGTGGTTGAGTTTTGTTTAGGTTAGCCCTGAAACTGTGTACGTGGCATAAGTTGTTGAATTCGAATGGTGTTTGGAACTGGCTGAATTGATGGGATATCGATCGAGCGGATGACAATAAAAGCAAGCTGATGGTGGAAAAGAAGGTGAGTTTTGCTTCGGGTCTGGAGAACGGCGGAACGTCAATCGTGAATTGTTAGCTCAGTCTGTCAATGAAAAATGTAAAGTTGTATCTTTGAATTGTAATTTTGAAATTTTGTATTCCTTTACTTGTATCATTAGTTACTTAAAACATAATAAAAATATTATATTTACCACATACATAGAAAAAACAAAACAAGAGCATACGAAGAATTCCTAAATGAATCTATCCTCACTTATAATAATTGTATACACTCTGCTACCAAACTAACCCCATATGAAATATTTTATGGTAGGACACATAAATTTGATAACACGAATACTTAAAAAAAACTTAATGAATACAAAGAAAAAATGTACCCAATCATTAAAGATTAGTTAGATAGACTTAAGAGAAGACACAAATATATTTAAAAAAGGAAATAGAAGTAATAAACTTACACCTAGACTTAACAAGCATCAAATTAGAACAAATAAGATAGTCACTATAATTACTAAACAAAATAAAAAATTGCATAGAAGTAAAATTAAAAATAAACATAAATCTCACTACTACACTACTGACCAATGCTTAAAAACTAGAAGAACATGACCTATCAAATAACAATGGAATACTGACGATAAAACTGGGAAAAGCTAAAACTATTACAAATTTTAATAGCTTAATACATGTTGACAGACGGAATACCAAACAAACATTGACAAAAAGAGCAATTCACTTTTAACATTAAGAAAAATCAATGATTTTAAAGACTATATATATCCTTGATATAAAAATTTAAGAACTACAGCATAAACTTGCTAGCGTTTACCTTAAAGGTACACATCGCAAAAAATAAGCTCATAAGCTATTTTTGCTCTGCAAAAATAAAAAAAGGAAGACTGCAAGCACATTTTTCATTTAAGTCTATTGGTTCAATCCTGTTTGTGTGAATATCACTAAGGATGATGCTGAATTTTACAAATCAAATTATCGGTGCGATAAGTGCGCAGTTTTACGAAGACGCTCTCTGCATGATCAAACACCAGCAACGTTCAGGAAGCGCACCAACAACAACGCTCCATCTAACCCTAGTTCTCTTTCAACTGCAGAATCCAACACTCAGACGCCAAATAGTGAGTCATCTAACAGTGACGTCAATAGCGAGAGTCAATGTACTCTCCAGATGACATACGCTGGACTAACACAATTAGAAGACTGTAACAACCGTTTTCTCCGAGAATAGGCCGGACTGAGAAAAGAGAACGTTGAACTTAAAGCAAAAATGCAAAATCTAGAGTCTAAACTAAATTGGCAACAACAAGAATCGCTAATGAATTCTATAGACATTGTTGGTGTCACAAATGGCAAAACATATTTTCAGTGATGCCCTATTTATAGATGTTGCTGACAGTGAAATTACGAGCTGCTAACAATCATCTGTGTTAAGTTATCCATCTTTACAACGAAGCAACGCATAATTTGCTCAAAGAGGATGAACAAAAATAAACTCATCTCTTAAGTGGTTGACCTCTCTATTGGTGAAGTAAGCATAAGCAACAGCAAGAACAACAACAGAACAAATGCCTTATGGTGCATCGAAGTCCGTTCATATTTAGGCAGACATGCCAAATTTCAGTGCGATACTGTCTTTAGTTTTGTTTTGAAAGCTGATTGTTTTTGACGTGTTTGGTATCATATTGAGTATGGACAAAAACGATTTTCGTTCTCTCATAAAAGATTATTTTTCGAGGGGCAAAACGGCGAAGGAAACAAAAGAAAAGTTGGATAAATATTATGAGGCTAATTCTCCCTCCGATTATACCGTCAAATATTGGTTTCGAGAGTTTTGTGGTGGCCGCAACTCCACTACCGATCAAGTCCGCAGCAGCAAGCCCTCCAATGCGGTTACAGAGGACAATGTCAAAAAAAAATACATAAAATGGTGTTGGCTGACCGGAAAGTGAAGGTGCGCGAGCTAGCAGATACCACAAAGATTAGTACAGAGTGCACACGCCATATTTTGGGCAATATTCTGCAATATCACTCCTGACCAAAAACACGAACGCGAGAGCACTTCGAAAGAGTGTTTGGAATTGCTGATACAGAATCGGGTGGACTTTTGGCGTCGATTGGTAACTGTTGATGAAACTTGGACCCACTTTTACACACCAGAGAACAGAATGAGTGCCCGTCAATGGACTGAAGCCGGGACGAATGCTCCGAAGCGGCCGAGGGAGGCTCGATGGCTCGGAAAGTTTAATGCGTCGGTTTTCTGGGATTCTCATGTCATTTGACACTTTTATTATTCGTTGCGAAGCAACATAAATGTGCCGTCACTAAGTTTGCTGACTTGCATTCGTGTAACTTCACCCCTCTTTGACAAAGAATTCTCCTGAATTCCATCTTTAATTGTTTTTATTTCTACATTAAGTTTCTTATTATTTTTACATATTATTACAACTATAGTTACTACCACAAGTATGACAATTAAAAGAGTAAAACTTTTTATATAGTGGTTATTCCTATGATACTGCAGTTGTTCTAAATATTTTAAAATTTGAATTTGAAGAATATTTAATTTATTCAAAAGGTTCATTTTTTCATATATTGTCACATTTTGATTATCTTCGTATGCATAATAATATTATAATGTAATATAATATAATAATTATATTAGGACTTCAATGAAATAATTATTAACATTTACCATAAAGTTTCCACTTAAAGTAATATTTCTATCATCACATTCATTAACAATATGTTCCTTAGCTATGAGTAGGCAATTACATAATCCAGAAAAAACTCGGATTTTCAGGAAGGCAACCCTCCGGAAAATTACCCTATATAGTTGTCAAAACAAACAGCTATGATCTAAGAATACTAATTGACACCGGTTCAGAAACTGGTGTTCCTAGAAAAGGGGTATGCCACCCTAAATGGCAAATAAAGTTACAAAAACAAGTCAAAATTTTGACTACAAGTACACCATTATATATAAATTCAAAAGTCAGAATTCCTCTATTTAAAGAATTCAAAAAACCGAATAGAAACGAAATTCCCGATATATTTCAGCAAGGCTGAAGAAGAAGTAACGAATGAAAATTACAAAAAACAAATACCAGCTTTGGAAATATATCATACGGAAACCAGCAAAGATCCTATCTCTGAACAAATCAGAATCGATCACTTGAATGAGGAAGAGAAAGGGGGAATTACTCGCCTCGCCTCTCAATACTCATCAATTTTCTATCAAGAAGGTAGCGATTTGACATCCACAATTGCGATTAAGCATCATATAAAAACGTTCAAAGAAATAAAAATACATACAAAAACATATAAATACCCGGAGGTACACAAAAATGAAGTCAAAAGACAAATAAATGAAATGCTCCAGCAGGGTATTATATGCTCAAGCAAGTCGCTCTACTCGGCACCAATCTGGATCGTTTCAAAAAAGAGGGACGCATCTGGGAAGGAAAAATGGAGAATGGTTGTCGACTTCAGGAAACTCAACGAAGTTTCAATCAATGACAAATTCCCCATCCCAAACATGGACGACATCTTTGATAAATTAGGAAAATCCAATTATTTCACAACATTGGACCTTGCCAAAGGGTTCCACCAGATAAAAATAAATGAAAGCGACATAATGAAAACGGCGTTCTCAACGAGCGGCGGGCATTACGAATTTATTCGAATGCCGTTTGGCTTAAAAAACGCACCATCCATTTTTCAGCGTTTATTGAATGACGGTCTGGCAGAATTTATTTGAAAAGTTTGCCTCGTCTACATGGACGACATCATTGTGTTTTCTACTAGTCTTGAGGAACACCTTGCATATCTTAAAATTTTTTTTCAAAGATTAAAGTCAACCTCAAAGTCCAACTGGATAAAAGTGAGTTTCTGAAAAAAGAGACTGAATTCTTAGGCCATATTGGAACAACCGAAGGCATTAAATCAAACCCTAACAAAATAACGGCCATAAAAAACTATACAATTCCAAAAACAACGAAACAAAACTAATCCTTTTTAGGCATTACTGGGTACTACAGAAAGTTCATTAAGGTGGCAAAACCTATGACAGCTTTCCTAAAAAAAGATGCAAAAATTGATGTGAATAATCCCGAATGTATTGAGAGCTTTGAAAATTTGAAAGCACTTATAATATCAGATCCCATCCTGAAGTACCCAAATTTTAACAAAAAATTTACACTTACAACAGATGCATCCAACCATGCTTTGGGAGCCGTCTTGACACAAAAAAACCATCCAGTTAAATGATCATGAGACTAGGTACTTCACCATCGAAAAGGAATTGTTGGCGATTGTATGGGCTACAAAATATTTTAGGTCTTATCTCTATGGCTGGAAGTTTACCATAAGAACAGACCACCGACCGTTAGTCTGGCTCAGTTCATTGAAGGAACCAAGCGCTAAGCTTCAAAGGTGGAAAATCAAATTAGGAGAGTATAACTTCGACATAGAGTATATAAAAGGTAAAGACAACCAAGTTGCAGATGGATTGTCAAGGATAGGAATTCATTACAGCGAAAATGTAACGAATTTGGAAGACCTTAACAAAGTCAACAGAACTACAAGCGCAGAAAACATAAATCTCGACGACCAATCTGTCATTGCCACAATCCATAGTGCTAACGAAGATAGTAGCGAATATATCCCGATTGTCCAGACATTTTAATATTAATAATATTTACAAATCTCAAATCATTCTCAATAACTCAGACTCGATATATACACATAAAATATATACAGAATTTGGCAAAAGAAGACTTGTTATAGAATTAAATGTATTCAAAGAAAATTACGTTTTAGATGTTTTGAAAAAATTTATTCCACCTAAAGGAATTGTAGCTATATTTCCAAATTACGACCATTTATTTGCAAAATTTCATTACACATATATCAAATATTTCTCTAAAAATCGATTACTTAAAACAATAAAATGCAGTAAATTTCTAGGCGACATTACTGACGAGGAAAAACTAGCAAAAGTAATTATAAACACACATAAGCTTTTGAACCATAGAGGCATTAACGAAACATATGCGGAAATCAAAGACATATATTACGCTCCGAATCTCAAGGACAAAATTCAGAAATTGCGAAATATGCAATAAAGCCAAATACGAACGAATTCCAAATAAAATCCCTCTAAAGTTAACCGCTACCCCAGAAAACCTAACCAGATTTTACATATCGACATCTGGTATGCAAATATTAACTTAATATACGTTACGATGATCGACAAATTCACAAAACACGTAACAGTTCAGGAAATAAAACATCGTACATGGATGGCTCTCCTTAAAACCTTACAATGTAGATTCGCTTCCCTGGGAATTCCTCAGAAAATAGTTGTAGACTGTGAAAGCGGTTTCTCTTCAATCTTAATAAAGGAATTTTTAAAAGAAAATGACGTCTAGCTACATATTACAACACCTTATAATAAAACCGGAAATTCTGACATCGAAAGGTTTCATTCTACGTTGAATGAACATATTCGTACATTTACAGCTGACAAAAGCAACAAAGACACGTTACGCAACAAGGTTTTATAAGTCGTAACAATTTACAATAAAACGATACATTCGACAACTAAACAAAGACCAAATGATTTTCTTAATGGCACCATTTCTAGCGATGATTATGTTAAATTTATAGAAATATTAAAAAATAGGTTAGAAATAGAAACGATATAGATTTTACAGATAGTCATGAACACATATATTTAAAAAATAGAGATAATAATAAACTTAAACCAATACATAAGAAAACAGACCTAGATATTTTAGATAAAGACCACCTTATAGATGAAAAAGGTAGCAAGTTTTACAAGACGCAAATTAAACACAAATACAAATACGAAAACTCAGATTAACAATATATTTAATATTTCAGAAAATATTTTTAATTTACATTACAATGACCATCATACATGGACAAAAAATTGACGTACTAGACTTTAGTAATGGACAAGGATACGTGACGATAAGAGACGAACAGCTCCAAGTAATAAAAGGATACACGAAGCTACTTCACTGGGTTAACCTAACATCATGGACTGAAGATTTAGACATTATTGAACATAACATTAACAAATTAAATAATAAAAATGAATACCCGAACTTAATGCATAGCTTTAAACTTTTGACACAGGATATAGAAAACATTTCGTGTAGGAATAGGTATAAAGTCAGAAGGGGACTAGTCAAAATTGTCGGAAAGGGTTTAAAATACCTGGTAGGAAAAATGGACAATGACGACGTACAAGAAATAAGAAAAAGTCTAGAAGTTAACGAAAGAAGTAGTCATAACTTAACTAATGGACTTAACGAACAAATCAACATTAATTACCATTTCGATTAAGCTATAGAAAACATTACAAGACAGCAATTAGAAATCAAAGGATTGCTACAAAATTTAGGAAATGCAATCAACAGGGAGTTCTAAGAAATCGCACATATGCAGCAGGTATTTTAAATACAATATGACATACAGCTCCTTAAGGAAAGAAAAGTCAAAGAAAATTTGCTGGCAAGTCAATAAGGAATTTTAGGAAGAGATCTATTACTGCCAGAAGAAATTAAGAAATTTAATATAACAATTACGAAATTAACAAATATTAAGAGTTCTGTTATAATATATAATAGTGAAATAGTATTCGTTGTAATGATACCCCAATACTCAAATGTAAAATTTTGCAGAATAATATTATAATAACCAAAAATATTCCATATACACACTTAAAACATAATTGTCATAAATTAAGAATAAGTCTCATAGGCAATAATATAATACGATTTAAAAAATTGTGAAATTGAAATAAATAGCATTAAGTATGAGAATTTTATAACATATGATAATTGTATTATACCAAATTTTAACAATGTAACAATTGAAAATATTGCAGTAAATGTTTCCACATAAGAATTACATACAAAAATGTAGAAAACAGAAAATTAATAGAAGAACTAAAGAAGAGAAAAACAATTTATGAATATGCAAACTCTCTAACAATATTTATAATCATAATTGCAATCGTAATCATTATTTTTAAAGGGAAAAAATAAAGATCACACAAATGTTAAAATAAAAGTTCAGAACATTGATTCTTCGGAGCAGAATCGTATGCGGGGAGGAGTTACGTCTCAGAGATCACTTCCTTTAAATCCCGTTAGTCTCCCCACCACCTCTTGCCACCTCCCCCTTTTTCCCGTTACTTCGCCATCTTTTCAATCCCACCATCCAAATATTCATTACCTGTCTGCTAACTCAGGTGAATGATCACGCATACCCCATATGCACACTTTGCACTCCATAGTGCACAATCAGTACACGCGATGGAATCAAGTGACAAGCAAAGAGCAGACAAATTCTTTTCCCACGAAATAATCATTACGTTTGCAAAAGTGTAGGTATAAGATATGCTAATTTAGTTTTTTAAGTTTGTAAGTGGAAGTCGGACAATAAAGTTATTTTTTAAAACAAACCGGTGTTTGCTTCTATAACTCTCCAAAAAGACTTATCAGACATTGTTAAACTGTATTGTACTCGGTGTACGGCATTTCGGTATAAGTACCCACAATTCTCTTTTGTAACACTCTCTTGAAAAGGTCTTCCCAATATGAGTAATTTTTAGTCATATCTAATTGAATAAATTTTCTACCATGGATTACCTCTTCCTGTGCCGAAACAGAATTTGTTAGAATTAATTGGGTTTTGCATTTATTAACAATATCTTCTTTTATAGGAAAATGATCTACTTGTTGTTCAGAGGGAGAATGAACTGTTGCCTGGTTCGATTCGGTTTCCTCATCTATTTGGTCGACATCTTTCATACGGCTTAAAAAATTCCCTACTTTATTTTCCTTTCCCCTGAGATATTCGATATCGTAATTGAACTCAGACAACTTAAAAAGTCACCGCTGATTTCTAGCGGAGAACTCTTTTCTCTTGTATTTTTTGTTCAAATACTTTATGAGTTGATGATCAGTAACGATTTTAAATTTATTTCTTCATAAATATGGCCTAATTAATGTTACAGACCAAACAATAGCTAAGATTTCCTTATCGGTAGGCGAGTAGTTCTGTTCATGATCCTTTAACAACCTAGATGTATAGCAAACTGGCTGACCCTCTTGGGTAAGCACAGCACCCATTGCAAAGTTTGAGGCATCTGTGAACAACGTAAATGGTTTTCCGAAATTTGGAAACCTGAGCATGGGGTAATTGATGATGTTTTTAGATGGCCTGGATGTATTCGGGATTGCTAATTTTTATCTTTCCACCTTTTTTTTAAAAACCTAGTCATTGGATACGCTATTTTCGACTAATTTTTTTACAAATTTTCGATAAAATCCAGTGACTCCAAGGAACGCTTTTAGCTCTTTTTCCGACGATGGCAATTTGTAATTTGCTATACATTTGACCTTTTCTGGATTCGGTTTCATGCCTTCTTCTGTTAATATATAGCCTAAAAATTATGAATATTCTTTTCACGCATCTTGATCTGATAGTATCCTTTGGCTAAATCCTAAGTACTGAAATACTGGGCTCTTCCTAGCTTATCTAATATACTGTCGATATTAGGTAGAGGGTACTTGTCGTCGAACGTTATATCATTCAATCTTCTATAGTCTACACAAAGTCTGAATTTTTGTTCTCCTGTTTTACTTAACTTTTTTCCAACAATTACTACTGGGGAAGAATATCTACTATTCGACTTCTTAACAATGCCTGCTTCTCCATTTCTGTAACCTGTCTCCGAACTTCTTCTTCATGTTTCGGAGGCAGTCTTTAAAGCCTTGCATTAATTTGTTGATCAGTGGTCGTTCTGATCTCATGCATGATTGAATCCGTATTTGTAAGCTTATCCCCTTCTTTATAGATTAAACTCTCATACTGTATTTTCGTTATTTCTTCTCTTTCTATTTGACTCAGATGTGAAGTGTCTAATTCCTGCTTTTGTTGGGAATTTAATTCATTACAGTCTATTTTCTCGTAGTCTTCTGAATATATAACTTTAAACTAGCAGTGTTTACTAAATTCATTATTTTCCTGCTTATATTTAATTCAGCTACGTTTTTTCTAATAATGTCCATTCCCAAAAGAAGATCATAGTCCTTATCTCTAAGTGACATTTTATACCATTTTAACTTACTATTAGAACTCATCCGAAATTCTTTGGGAACATCAGTAATAATAATTTTAACTTGTTCCTTAGTTCTATTATTTATCGTGTTTATGAACATACATTTTTCTTCAAACACAGGAAAATAGCTACAGTCAACCCTTGATGAACTTATTATACTAACCGTGGAACCGGTATCTATTAAAGCCTTATATTTAATATTACCTATCGTAAGATTACAAAATATTTTGTTCCCGAGGCTTAATTCCGAAAATCCGTCCGCTCTATACTGTGAATCTCCCCACTAAATGTAGGTACACTCTCATTAGCAGTATTAGCTCCTACGTAATTTACCTCCATCGGTTGCGGATTCTGACTATTATTCCTCACCTGTTTTGAAGGATTATATGTTTGGGATGAATGCTGTCTCGACTGGCTAGATCCATTATTATTACTATTTCTGCCCTGCCCTGAATTCTTACTGTGATTTCTATATTGCCTATCATTGGTCTCGTACCTGTTAGCATTATTGCGACCCTCTCTGTTCTGAAACTCTATTTTGTGATGATCTATTATAACCATCATTGCTAGTTCTCACTGAGTCGACATTTCTCGAATGCTTGCCAACTTGAAAATTATTTAAATTATTTTTGTTAAATTTCCTTAAATTCCAGGCACTATCTGAAATGTATGAACGCAAGATGGACAATATTGCATTCAAATCAAATTCATTCCTAATTTCTCTCGATAGCTGACCGATTGTTAATTCTTTTATTTTTGCTACCATTAAGTGCTTTACAGGATTAACAATCTCGGCACTATTAGCTTCATAGAACACATACTCATGGTCTTCTTTTAACAGTAAATCTAACTTATTACATAGTTCTAAGAAACTCAATGTAGACGATACTCATTACACTGAAAATGACCATGAAAATGGATGAGAGATAGGCAAGGTGGTATTGGAAAGAGAAACTTTTTGCTTTCCTAATTTAAATTTAAAAAGAAATGCTCTTCGGATTTCATTACTTTTTATTTATTTTTTTAAGAAAATTATTTAACTTAACTTATTTAACTTGCAAAAACAAGCAAAAAAATTAATAAAATATTGCATGATTTTTTCCGATTTATTCAATTCATAATTCACTCCCTCAAAAGTTGGGTTATACAGCATTTTATTGTCACAACATAAAACAATATATCAAAAAAATAAATAATGAAGCACCACTCGCTTAGATTAAAACCGGAAATTAGCGGATTTTTGATTTCGGGCACCATTTTTTGCCATAAAATCCAGTCCACTACCTCGCGAAATGTCAGCTAGTTTTGCAGTCAAATCTCAGGCTCTTGACCAATCAGAATCATTTGACTAACTCTTGGGTAGAATTCTCAACGCTCTCGATTTCTCTCATTTTTTGAACGAAGGAAAACAACGACGTACCTTCTCCTAAAATTGTAAAGCAATTTGCTAAGTTAAACCATCAATTAGCTAAACTAGATGGCATTGATAAACTTACATAAACTAACATGGCAGACTATACTGATACTTTTGCAATCCCTTAAATGTCTTACAAATACACTGTAAGTGCATTACCAACACTTATCTAAGCTTGTAAACTGCTAGAATGGCTACAATGATAACACCGTTCACATAATGTTCACTTAATGTATAGTAAAGCGAAATGTGAGGCAAAAAATATGAAAAAAAAATTAAGGATGGTTCCAGAATAAAATTTAAAAATGACCTGGTATTCACAACGAGTGACCAGACAGCAATGATAGTTTTTCCAATCGTTATGTTTCAGCAGCCGTCAAAGTTACCAATGACATCCGGCTGTAAAAGTATTCAGCAAGGTTTGCTATTTTATCATGCATATTTTTACGCTTGCCGAACGTGCAGATATAATTAAAAAATTTTATCGAAATTTTGCTGTAAGTACCTCGTGAATTTCGTCTTGAGGTCGGTCGTCATCATGGGTTCAGTGTTCGGGCAATTCGTCGCACCGTGGAAAAGTGTGAGCATGAGTAGACTCATTTGGATCTTACGCCACTATCCAGATGGAGATTGGTGTAAAATGAAGAAAACATAGCCACTGTAGCGGCCAGTATCGCAGAAGACCCAAATTCGATTCGATGCCGATTAGCTGAATTGGATATCGCCAGATTTTACGCAAGAATTGAAGACCGACGACGATAGTCAAAGCCCAGAGTTCGCTAAATGGGCGCTGGAAATGTTGGCCGGATCTGCATTTTAGTCAATACTGGCGATGTCTATATTTGGCTCAGCCGATTATTATGTGGTATTCCACACATAATACTATAAACGTAGCTTCAAAATAAAGCTAGAATCAGTTTATATGTCACGCCGTTGTTGTTTTTTTTTTTATCGTTCTTATCTGGTCACCCTCTAGATTTCACTTTGATATCAATATTGTGTGATGGAAGGGTCTAGTGGCTTTGGATCTGATTAGGAAATTGAGAAACTGGATGTTACCAGCATCATTGTTATGAGATTATAAGTTGTCTTGAATCGAGAAGATGTCCATATTCTCTGTCGGCAATATCACAAACATTACTATCCCCCTTGCTCTTTAATAGCTGTCAGACTCACCCCATACACCATTAGTCTGACAGAAAATTTTAATTTTTGATTATGTTTTATTTTAAGACTTTGTTTCTCTCCTATCGAGGTGTTCTTCTTTCTATATTTTCCAAAAGTGATCTAGCATGAACTGTTCTTCCATCCGCAAGACAACTTAGTGCCACTGCCCTTTTCCTGTTCGGGTATTGAAAATGGCGGTAGTAATACAATAGTTTTACCAAGCAAGAAGTGAATTGGCGTTAATACGAGTATTTATAAATCTGTAGGATAACCACTCAAAAGATTGATCGGGCATTAATTTAGTATGATTTATGTACTGACTAATAATGTTACAAACTGCTCGTACTCTCGAGTGTGATATTTAATGTCTTATCTGAAATTTTATCGAATTGATCGTAGCTTCGTATATACCACCTGGAAGAGGGGTTGGTGGCACTATGAGCTTTCAATCCATTCTCTTTATACTTAAGAGTTGAATGACCCTTTACTTTCGTAGCAGGCTTGGAAGCATGCAGAGGTTAAATTACCTACTAGATGGACATGAATGCTCTCTTATTCAGACATACGACGATTGGAACCCAGAATTTTCTTTGAATGATTTGTTCACCTTCTCTATCCAGGGTTCTAACCATAAACGGCCTTTCGTAGTCGAAAGCTGTATGCAGGAATGGCTATTCGATAACACTCTGTCAGCTGGCAAGTCGTACATTGGTAATTGTATCGTACTCAAATAACAAACTTGTGTTATCTTTTAACATTTTTTAACAAGAACTTAACGCTCAAGTGGGTTAGAGTACACTTATAATGCCTCAGCTTAAATAAGTTTTTTTTGGGATATGGGAAGAAGGAAGAAAGAAAGATTTTTGGGCCCAGTGGATAATTTCGCTCCATCGGTGGCATCTTATATTTAATTGGGACACTAAATTCTTAGTGGAAGTTGGCTTCTTGTTTATTCTTAGTCAACTACTCATCTTCCTTGAGTTTTTTTAAACTGAAAAAATGAGGGCCTTTCGGGCGAGTTTGGGCTTCGAGCACCAAATATTCCGATTTCGAAGCCAGTCCACTATCACTTGATCCACGCCCACGCACAATTTCGGGATCCAGAACCGCTGTTATTGTCTTGTGGGTATCATCGATGACTGAACACCTCGTTCAACTTTGAATAATTACTGGATGGCACAGTAAGATACACAGATGACGTAAGACGTCATCTCTACCAAAGATTGGCTTAAGTAACTCTATTTTGCTACGCTTTGCTAACTGTTCATCACCCATCACCCATTACCCATGTCACCCATAAAGCGAAATAATTCTAGATTCCAAACATATTTCTTTCTCTTTCTATCCCATTTTTCAAGAAATTTAACATATGCTGAGGCACATGAGGCATTATACACATTTTCTTAGAAAAAAAGCCGAATCCTATACCTCATGAAGTAATGCGTTCGCTTCATATTGAGACAACACGTGCAGTAGGTGGAAGTGGCTCAAGTGGTAGTGGACTGGCTGCCAAATCGAACGGTTCGGTATTTGTTGGATATTTGTTGGATTTTTTAAATACATATAACACAATGTGTTCACCAATTTTATAAAAAAATAACTAATATTTATAAATTGTTCGATAACTAACAAAACCACAGGGATAAGGTACGCTACCCTCTGACAACCAAATATTTCAAACAATAATCCCAGTAATATTTCTCTCTCTTTTTCCAGCTCTCTCTCACTATCGAAAACCTTGGAAAAGGTAATTAATGGTGATAGTCATATGGGTTTTATTCACACTTGTAATATCAAATACAGGATAAGGTTGCAATGCCCAAACGTAATAGAATACGCTTATACGATGGCGGTCCCAAAAGTACCCGACCCAACAAAGAAAACAAAAAAATTTTGGAAAAAAATTTATTTATTTTTCAATATAATCGCCTTTCAGCTCTTTCCCAGCGATATTCAAAAAGTTCGATACCCTTTTTATGATAAGAACTGTCTTGCTCCTCAAAATAGCCATTAACTGCCGACATCACTTCTACATCGTTGGAAAATCTTTGACCACTGAGCCACTATTTCAAGTTTGCGAACAGAAAATAATCCGAGGGGGCTTAATCTGGCGAATAGGGTGCATGAGGTAGCAGTACAAACTTTCATTCATTAATTTTGGCCATTGCAATAACGGATTAGTGAGCTGGTGCAAATAATGAAAATTAGTAAACAACTGTCAAGCAGTAGTGAAGTAACTAGAACACCAACTCCTAGAAACAGAAAGAAAACTCCTTTAGATCTCATTGGGACAATTGCAAACAAACTTGTTGGTATTTTCGACCAAGACTACGCACAATACATCGAAAACACAATTAAAGTAGTCAACAGAAACGAAGAGTATCTACTTCAACTAAACAAAAACCAAACATCGATAGTATAATCAACCGTTAACATTCTTAACAAATCAATGTCCTCAATTAAGGACCGTTTTGGTAAATAATCAGTTAACAAAGGTCTATCAGTCATATTCATTCAGCCATCAACAGCATTTCTGGCCATAGGCCCGTATCGAGACCAATATTTTCCATTATCCCACAATGAGTATAAGGAATGCTTGCAAACCGATGATGATAAATAACTGTGTAAACCTGTGTAAACAACAACACCAAGGTGAGATTTATCTATATTACTTAACTACGAGAAGCAGTTATCAGCGCGATGCCTGCTTAAATCATTAAGATCAGGGAAAATGTGGGTCCAATTTCATAACCCGAACCACTGGATTTTTGCGTCTAAAGAAGAAGAAATGTTTCTATAGTCTGTGGCGCTAATATTTCAATTACCAAACTTAATAGAGTTGGACTACTAAAATTAGCTTCGAATTGCGTCATTAAGCAACCGACAATGACTATTAATGCCCATAATTTTTACTAAACGAAATTAACTTCATCCTTTGTGCCAGCTTTAAATTTAACCCAGTTTTTGAGGAACTCTATATCAGAAATATCTCATTTAACATCTGAAACCAAGGAATCTCTGATCCGCGGCGACGAAGGAAATTGCAAACTTTAAACCTTAACAAATACTATCGAAATCTATCACTCATCATGATGTGCACCAAATTCCATTAGCTTCCGGTAGTGTTTGCCGTACTCTTCTGATCATCATCTTCGTCAGTTACAAAAGAAGGCAAGGAAACAATGATGTCCAAATCAAAAAAATGTCTTTGAGCTTCAGGATTTAATGTCTTTACATACATACTGTAAATACCGATGGCTTTTTTCCATATCATCCGTTCCCACACTCTATTCTGCTTAATAATCAATTTTACCAACCAAAGTTCTGTTCCCAAAGAATATTCTGTGGATGTATGGGTTTTGTATGTACCTGCAATCAAGAATACGTCTGTAGTATTAGATTTTTGTTTGTTAATTAGTATTTAAGGAACTAAAAAAATTCAATAAAGTCACTTGCAATAAAAATTCCAATCGTGTTGTTTAGATTCTAGATCAAATGAGATCTAACACATATAATGATGGTCAAACTGAAAAAGAGACATCGCACTGTGTCAACAAGCTCTGTAAAAAAAGCGTTGATAAACAAGATCTTGTTAATGTAATTTAACTGGTTATATAAGAAGTCCTAAGTATAAAAAGGAGTCAACGACCTAATAAATATATAAACCAACTATCCCAGTAAATCCGAAGTGAAAAATTAATGATTTCAGTACACTGACTCACTTACCCAATTAATCGAAGGAAGAAAAAATGAAATTATAACGTTCAACCGACGAAGTTTTTTATTTTGGTGCTCCACGACGGTAATTCATCTAATTGCCCATTGTAATTCTTGAATTTATATTTTAAAAGTTATTTTAGCTGCTTATTTTGCTACAATTCGAAATATGTTTCGTCGAGTGTTTAGCTAGTCGAACTTGAAGATTTATACATATTTTTTAAATAGAAGTTCTGATAAATTTAAAGTAATATCGAATATTAACGGACGGTCTTCCATATCACACGGATTGGAGAACATCCGCATTATTTGCGCTGTTATATTACAATTGCATGCCAGCAATGGATTCAACATTATTCAGATTTCAAAGCCTTACGGGTGACAACCTTAAGTAGAGAACGATAGCCAAAGCCAACGGTGAGTAAAAGGTGGTATCAAGTGAATTCTGAAGATATTCAGTTAGTTGAGAACAAAAGTAGGAATTTTAGCCGTTGCTTTTATGATTTTAAACCTGTGAATTAATCTTTACTTAACCGATTAAGTATATAAAAAATGTAATCAAATAAAATATCAAGTGATAGATTATAAAAAAAGTATACTCTTAAATCAGTGTTTGTGTAGCATGTGTAGACTTTAGTAATAGACAAGGATACGTGACGATAAGAGACGAACAGCTCCAAGTAATAAAAGGATACACGAAGCTACTTCACTCGGTTAACCTAACATCATATACTGAAGATTTAGACATTATTGAACATAACATTAACAAATTAAATAATAAAAATGAATACCCGAACTTAATGCATAGCTTTAAACTTTTGACACAGGATATAGAAAACATTTCGTGTAGGAATAGGTATAAAGTCAGAACGGGACTAGTCAAAATTGTCGGAAAGGGTTTAAAATACCTGGTAGGAACAATGGACAATGACGACGTACAAGAAATAAGAAAAAGTCTAGAAGTCAACGAAAGAAGTAGTCATAACTTAACTAATGGACTTAACGAACAAATCAACATTAATTACCATTTCGATGAAGCTATAGAAAACATTACAAGACAGCAATTAGAAATCAAAGGACTGCTACAAAATTTAGGAAATGCAATCAACAGGGAGTTCTAAGAAATCGCACATATGCAGCAGGTATTTTAAATACAATATGACATACAGCTCCTTAAGGAAAGAAAAGTCAAAGAAAATTTGCTGGCAAGTCAATAGGGAATTTTAGGAAGAGATCTATTACTGCCAGAAGAAATTAAGAAATTTAATATAACAATTACGAAATTAACAAATATTAAGAGTTCTGTTATAATATATAATAGTGAAATAGTATTCGTTGTAATGATACCCCAATACTCAAATGTAAAATTTTGCAGAATAATATTATAATAACCAAAAATATTCCATATACACACTTAAAACATAATTGTCATAAATTAAGAATAAGTCTCATAGGCAATAATATAATACGATTTAAAAAATTGTGAAATTGAAATAAATAGCATTAAGTATGAGAATTTTATAACATATGATAATTGTATTATACCAAATTTTAACAATGTAACAATTGAAAATATTGCAGTAAATGTTTCCACATAAGAATTACATACAAAAATGTAGAAAACAGAAAATTAATAGAAGAACTAAAGAAGAGAAAAACAATTTATGAATATGCAAACTCTCTAACAATATTTATAATCATAATTGCAATCGTAATCATTATTTTTAAAGGGAAAAAATAAAGATCACACAAATGTTAAAATAAAAGTTCAGAACATTGATTCTTCGGAGCAGAATCGTATGCGGGGAGGAGTTACGTCTCAGAGATCACTTCCTTTAAATCCCGTTAGTCTCCCCACCACCTCTTGCCACCTCCCCCTTTTTCCCGTTACTTCGCCATCTTTTCAATCCCACCATCCAAATATTCATTACCTGTCTGCTAACTCAGGTGAATGATCACGCATACCCCATATGCACACTTTGCACTCCATAGTGCACAATCAGTACACGCGATGGAATCAAGTGACAAGCAAAGAGCAGACAAATTCTTTTCCCACGAAATAATCATTACGTTTGCAAAAGTGTAGGTATAAGATATGCTAATTTAGTTTTTTAAGTTTGTAAGTGGAAGTCGGACAATAAAGTTATTTTTTAAAACAAACCGGTGTTTGCTTCTATAACTCTCCAAAAAGACTTATCAGACATTGTTAAACTGTATTGTACTCGGTGTACGGCATTTCGGTATAAGTACCCACAATTCTCTTTTGTAACACTCTCTTGAAAAGGTCTTCCCAATATGAGTAATTTTTAGTCATATCTAATTGAATAATTTTTCTACCATGGATTACCTCTTCCTGTGCCAAAACAGAATTTGTTAGAATTAATTGGGTTTTGCATTTATTAACAATATCTTCTTTTATAGGAAAATGATCTACTTGTTGTTCAGAGGGAGAATGAACTGTTGCCTGGTTCGATTCGGTTTCCTCATCTATTTGGTCGACATCTTTCATACGGCTTAAAAAATTCGCTACTTTATTTTCCTTTCCCCTGAGATATTCGATATCGTAATTGAACTCAGACAACTTAAAAAGTCACCGCTGATCTCTAGCGGAGAACTCTTTTCCCTTGTATTTTTTGTTCAAATACTTTATGAGTTGATGATCAGTAACGATTTTAAATTTATTTCTTCATAAATATGGCCTAAATAATGTTACAGACCAAACAATAGCTAAGATTTTCTTATCGGTAGGCGAGTAGTTCTGTTCATGATCCTTTAACAACCTAGATGTATAGCAAATTGGCTGACCCTCTTGGGTAAGCACAGCACCCATTGCAAAGTTTGAGGCATCTGTGAACAACGTAAATGGTTTTCCGAAATTTGGAAACCTGAGTATGGGGTAGTTGATGATGTTTTTTGATGGCCTGGATGTATTCGGGATTGCTAATTTTTATCTTTCCACCTTTTTTTTAAAAACCTAGTCATTGGATACGCTATTTTCGACTAATTTTTTTACAAATTTTCGATAAAATCCAGTGACTCCAAGGAACGCTTTTAGCTCTTTTTCCGACGATGGCAATTTGTAATTTGCTATACATTTGACCTTTTCTGGATTCGGTTTCATGCCTTCTTCTGTTAATATATAGCCTAAAAATTATGAATATTCTTTTCACGCATCTTGATCTGATAGTATCCTTTGGCTAAATCCTAAGTACTGAAATACTGGGCTCTTCCTAGCTTATCTAATATACTGTCGATATTAGGTAGAGGGTACTTGTCGTCGAACGTTATATCATTCAATCTTCTATAGTCTACACAAAGTCTGAATTTTTGTTCTCCTGTTTTACTTAACTTTTTTCCAACAATTACTACTGGGGAAGAATATCTACTATTCGACTTCTTAACAATGCCTGCTTCTCCATTTCTGTAACCTGTCTCCGAACTTCTTCTTCATGTTTCGGAGGCAGTCTTTAAAGCCTTGCATTAATTTGTTGATCAGTGGTCGTTCTGATCTCATGCATGATTGAATCCGTATTTGTAAGCTTATCCCCTTCTTTATAGATTAAACTCTCATACTGTATTTTCGTTATTTCTTCTCTTTCTATTTGACTCAGATGTGAAGTGTCTAATTCCTGCTTTTGTTGGGAATTTAATTCATTACAGTCTATTTTCTCGTAGTCTTCTGAATATATAACTTTAAACTAGCAGTGTTTACTAAATTCATTATTTTCCTGCTTATATTTAATTCAGCTACGTTTTTTCTAATAATGTCCATTCCCAAAAGAAGATCATAGTCCTTATCTCTAAGTGACATTTTATACCATTTTAACTTACTATTAGAACTCATCCGAAATTCTTTGGGAACATCAGTAATAATAATTTTAACTTGTTCCTTAGTTCTATTATTTATCGTGTTTATGAACATACATTTTTCTTCAAACACAGGAAAATAGCTACAGTCAACCCTTGATGAACTTATTATACTAACCGTGGAACCGGTATCTATTAAAGCCTTATATTTAATATTACCTATCGTAAGATTACAAAATATTTTGTTCCCGAGGCTTAATTCCGAAAATCCGTCCGCTCTATACTGTGAATCTCCCCACTAAATGTAGGTACACTCTCATTAGCAGTATTAGCTCCTACGTAATTTACCTCCATCGGTTGCGGATTCTGACTATTATTCCTCACCTGTTTTGAAGGATTATATGTTTGGGATGAATGCTGTCTCGACTGGCTAGATCCATTATTATTACTATTTCTGCCCTGCCCTGAATTCTTACTGTGATTTCTATATTGCCTATCATTGGTCTCGTACCTGTTAGCATTATTGCGACCCTCTCTGTTCTGAAACTCTATTTTGTGATGATCTATTATAACCATCATTGCTAGTTCTCACTGAGTCGACATTTCTCGAATGCTTGCCAACTTGAAAATTATTTAAATTATTTTTGTTAAATTTCCTTAAATTCCAGGCACTATCTGAAATGTATGAACGCAAGATGGACAATATTGCATTCAAATCAAATTCATTCCTAATTTCTCTCGATAGCTGACCGATTGTTAATTCTTTTATTTTTGCTACCATTAAGTGCTTTACAGGATTAACAATCTCGGCACTATTAGCTTCATAGAACACATACTCATGGTCTTCTTTTAACAGTAAATCTAACTTATTACATAGTTCTAAGAAACTCAATGTAGACGATACTCATTACACTGAAAATGACCATGAAAATGGATGAGAGATAGGCAAGGTGGTATTGGAAAGAGAAACTTTTTGCTTTCCTAATTTAAATTTAAAAAGAAATGCTCTTCGGATTTCATTACTTTTTATTTATTTTTTTAAGAAAATTATTTAACTTAACTTATTTAACTTGCAAAAACAAGCAAAAAAATTAATAAAATATTGCATGATTTTTTCCGATTTATTCAATTCATAATTCACTCCCTCAAAAGTTGGGTTATACAGCATTTTATTGTCACAACATAAAACAATATATCAAAAAAATAAATAATGAAGCACCACTCGCTTAGATTAAAACCGGAAATTAGCGGATTTTTGATTTCGGGCACCATTTTTTGCCATAAAATCCAGTCCACTACCTCGCGAAATGTCAGCTAGTTTTGCAGTCAAATCTCAGGCTCTTGACCAATCAGAATCATTTGACTAACTCTTGGGTAGAATTCTCAACGCTCTCGATTTCTCTCATTTTTTGAACGAAGGAAAACAACGACGTACCTTCTCCTAAAATTGTAAAGCAATTTGCTAAGTTAAACCATCAATTAGCTAAACTAGATGGCATTGATAAACTTACATAAACTAACATGGCAGACTATACTGATACTTTTGCAATCCCTTAAATGTCTTACAAATACACTGTAAGTGCATTACCAACACTTATCTAAGCTTGTAAACTGCTAGAATGGCTACAATGATAACACCGTTCACATAATGTTCACTTAATGTATAGTAAAGCGAAATGTGAGGCAAAAAATATGAAAAAAAAATTAAGGATGGTTCCAGAATAAAATTTAAAAATGACCTGGTATTCACAACGAGTGACCAGACAGCAATGATAGTTTTTCCAATCGTTATGTTTCAGCAGCCGTCAAAGTTACCAATGACATCTGGCTGTAAAAGTATTCAGCAAGGTTTGCTATTCTATCATGCATATTTTTACGCTTGCCGAACGTGCAGATATAATTAAAAAATTTTATCGAAATTTTGCTGTAAGTACCTCGTGAATTTCGTCTTGAGGTCGGTCGTCATCATGGGTTCAGTTTTCGGGCAATTCGTCGCACCGTGGAAAAGTGTGAGCATGAGTAGACTCATTTGGATCTTACGCCACTATCCAGATGGAGATTGGTGTAAAATGAAGAAAACATAGCCACTGTAGCGGCCAGTATCGCAGAAGACCCAAATTCGATTCGATGCCGATTAGCTGAATTGGATATCGCCAGATTTTACGCAAGAATTGAAGACCGACGACGATAGTCAAAGCCCAGAGTTCGCTAAATGGGCGCTGGAAATGTTGGCCGGATCTGCATTTTAGTCAATACTGGCGATGTCTATATTTGGCTCAGCCGATTATTATGTGGTATTCCACACATAATACTATAAACGTAGCTTCAAAATAAAGCTAGAATCAGTTTATATGTCACGCCGTTGTTGTTTTTTTTTTTATCGTTCTTATCTGGTCACCCTCTAGATTTCACTTTGATATCAATATTGTGTGATGGAAGTGTCTAGTGGCTTTGGATCTGATTAGGAAATTGAGAAACTGGATGTTACCAGCATCATTGTTATGAGATTATAAGTTGTCTTGAATCGAGAAGATGTCCATATTCTCTGTCGGCAATATCACAAACATTACTATCCCCCTTGCTCTTTAATAGCTGTCAGACTCACCCCATACACCATTAGTCTGAAAGAAAATTTTAATTTTTGATTATGTTTTATTTTAAGACTTTGTTTCTCTCCTATCGAGGTGTTCTTCTTTCTATATTTTCCAAAAGTGATCTAGCATGAACTGTTCTTCCATCCGCAAGACAAATTAGTGCCACTGCCCTTTTCCTGTTCGGGTATTGAAAATGGTGGTAGTAATACAATAGTTTTACCAAGCAAGAAGTGAATTGGCGTTAATACGAGTATTTATAAATCTGTAGGATAACCACTCAAAAGATTGATCGGGCATTAATTTAGTATGATTTATGTACTGACTAATAATGTTACAAACTGCTCGTACTCTCGAGTGTGATATTTAATGTCTTATCTGAAATTTTATCGAATTGATCGTAGCTTCGTATATACCACCTGGAAGAGGGGTTGGTGGCACTATGAGCTTTCAATCCATTCTCTTTATACTCAAGACTTGAATGACCCTTTACTTTCGTAGCAGGCTTGGAAGCATGCAGAGGTTAAATTACCTACTAGATGGACATGAATGCTCTCTTATTCAGACATACGACGATTGGAACCCAGAATTTTCTTTGAATGATTTGTTCACCTTCTCTATCCAGGGTTCTAACCATAAACGGCCTTTCGTAGTCGAAAGCTGTATGCAGGAATGGCTATTCGATAACACTCTGTCAGCTGGCAAGTCGTACATTGGTAATTGTATCGTACTCAAATAACAAACTTGTGTTATCTTTTAACATTTTTTAACAAGAACTTAACGCTCAAGTGGGTTAGAGTACACTTATAATGCCTCAGCTTAAATAAGTTTTTTTTGGGATATGGGAAGAAGGAAGAAAGAAAGATTTTTGGGCCCAGTGGATAATTTCGCTCCATCAGTGGCATCTTATATTTAATTGGGACACTAAATTCTTAGTGGAAGTTGGCTTCTTGTTTATTCTTAGTCAACTACTCATCTTCCTTGAGTTTTTTTAAACTGATAAAATGAGTGCCTTTCGGGCGAGTTTGGGCTTCGAGCACCAAATATTCCGATTTCGAAGCCAGTCCACTATCACTTGATCCACGCCCACGCACAATTTCGGAATCCAGAACCGCTGTTATTGTCTTGTGGGTATCATCGATGACTGAACACCTCGTTCAACTTTGAATAATTACTGGATGGCACAGTAAGATACACAGATGACGTAAGACGTCATCTCTACCAAAGATTGGCTTAAGTAACTCTATTTTGCTACGCTTTGCTAACTGTTCATCACCCATCACCCATTACCCATGTCACCCATAAAGCGAAATAATTCTAGATTCCAAACATATTTCTTTCTCTTTCTATCCCATTTTTCAAGAAATTTAACATATGCTGAGGCACATGAGGCATTATACACATTTTCTTAGAAAAAAAGCCGAATCCTATACCTCATGAAGTAATGCGTTCGCTTCATATTGAGACAACACGTGCAGTAGGTGGAAGTGGCTCAAGTGGTAGTGGACTGGCTGCCAAATCGAACGGTTCGGTATTTGTTGGATATTTGTTGGATTTTTTAAATACATATAACACAATGTGTTCACCAATTTTATAAAAAAATAACTAATATTTATAAATTGTTCGATAACTAACAAAACCACAGGGATAAGGTACGCTACCCTCTGACAACCAAATATTTCAAACAATAATCCCAGTAATATTTCTCTCTCTTTTTCCAGCTCTCTCTCACTATCGAAAACCTTGGAAAAGGTAATTAATGGTGATAGTCATATGGGTTTTATTCACACTTGTAATATCAAATACAGGATAAGGTTGCAATGCCCAAACGTAATAGAATACGCTTATACGATGGCGGTCCCAAAAGTACCCGACCCAACAAAGAAAACAAAAAAATTTTGGAAAAAAATTTATTTATTTTTCAATATAATCGCCTTTCAGCTCTTTCCCAGCGATATTCAAAAAGTTCGATACCCTTTTTATGATAAGAACTGTCTTGCTCCTCAAAATAGCCATTAACTGCCGACATCACTTCTACATCGTTGGAAAATCTTTGACCACTGAGCCACTATTTCAAGTTTGCGAACAGAAAATAATCCGAGGGGGCTTAATCTGGCGAATAGGGTGCATGAGGTAGCAGTACAAACTTTCATTCATTAATTTTGGCCATTGCAATAACGGATTAGTGAGCTGGTGCAAATAATGAAAATTAGTAAACAACTGTCAAGCAGTAGTGAAGTAACTAGAACACCAACTCCTAGAAACAGAAAGAAAACTCCTTTAGATCTCATTGGGACAATTGCAAACAAACTTGTTGGTATTTTCGACCAAGACTACGCACAATACATCGAAAACACAATTAAAGTAGTCAACAGAAACGAAGAGTATCTACTTCAACTAAACAAAAACCAAACATCGATAGTATAATCAACCGTTAACATTCTTAACAAATCAATGTCCTCAATTAAGGACCGTTTTGGTAAATAATCAGTTAACAAAGGTCTATCAGTCATATTCATTCAGCCATCAACAGCATTTCTGGCCATAGGCCCGTATCGAGACCAATATTTTCCATTATCCCACAATGAGTATAAGGAATGCTTGCAAACCGATGATGATAAATAACTGTGTAAACCTGTGTAAACAACAACACCAAGGTGAGATTTATCTATATTACTTAACTACGAGAAGCAGTTATCAGCGCGATGCCTGCTTAAATCATTAAGATCAGGGAAAATGTGGGTCCAATTTCATAACCCGAACCACTGGATTTTTGCGTCTAAAGAAGAAGAAATGTTTCTATAGTCTGTGGCGCTAATATTTCAATTACCAAACTTAATAGAGTTGGACTACTAAAATTAGCTTCGAATTGCGTCATTAAGCAACCGACAATGACTATTAATGCCCATAATTTTTACTAAACGAAATTAACTTCATCCTTTGTGCCAGCTTTAAATTTAACCCAGTTTTTGAGGAACTCTATATCAGAAATATCTCATTTAACATCTGAAACCAAGGAATCTCTGATCCGCGGCGACGAAGGAAATTGCAAACTTTAAACCTTAACAAATACTATCGAAAGCTATCACTCATCATGATGTGCACCAAATTCCATTAGCTTCCGGTAGTGTTTGCCGTACTCTTCTGATCATCATCTTCGTCAGTTACAAAAGAAGGCAAGGAAACAATGATGTCCAAATCAAAAAAATGTCTTTGAGCTTCAGGATTTAATGTCTTTACATACATACTGTAAATACCGATGGCTTTTTTCCATATCATCCGTTCCCACACTCTATTCTGCTTAATAATCAATTTTACCAACCAAAGTTCTGTTCCCAAAGAATATTCTGTGGATGTATGGGTTTTGTACGTACCTGCAATCAAGAATACGTCTGTAGTATTAGATTTTTGTTTGTTAATTAGTATTTAAGGAACTAAAAAAATTCAATAAAGTCACTTGCAATAAAAATTCCAATCGTGTTGTTTAGATTCTAGATCAAATGAGATCTAACACATATAATGATGGTCAAACTGAAAAAGAGACATCGCACTGTGTCAACAAGCTCTGTAAAAAAAGCGTTGATAAAAAAGATCTTGTTAATGTAATTTAACTGGTTATATAAGAAGTCCTAAGTATAAAAAGGAGTCAACGACCTAATAAATATATAAACCAACTATCCCAGTAAATCCGAAGTGAAAAATTAATGAAATTAATGATTTCAGTACACTGACTCACTTACCCAATTAATCGAAGGAAGAAAAAATGAAATTATAACGTTCAACCGACGAAGTTTTTTATTTTGGTGCTCCACGACGGTAATTCATCTAATTGCCCATTGTAATTCTTGAATTTATATTTTAAAAGTTATTTTAGCTGCTTATTTTGCTACAATTCGAAATATGTTTCGTCGAGTGTTTAGCTAGTCGAACTTGAAGATTTATACATATTTTTTAAATAGAAGTTCTGATAAATTTAAAGTAATATCGAATATTAACGGACGGTCTTCCATATCACACGGATTGGAGAACATCCGCATTATTTGCGCTGTTATATTGCAATTGCATGCCAGCAATGGATTCAACATTATTCAGATTTCAAAGCCTTACGGGTGACAACCTTAAGTGGAGAACGATAGCCAAAGCCAACGGTGAGTAAAAGGTGGTATCAAGTGAATTCTGAAGATATTCAGTTAGTTGAGAACAAAAGTAGGAATTTTAGCCGTTGCTTTTATGATTTTAAATCTGTGAATTAGTCTTTACTTAACCGATTAAGTCTATAAAAAATGTAATCAAATAAAATATCAAGATAGATTATAAAAAAAGTATACTCTTAAATCAGTGTTTGTGTTAGAATTTAATTCATGAATATGTCGAAACTCGGTAAGTCCATTAAAAACAAGAAGGCACCCCTTATGAAATCTCTTAAATTATAACGAATTTTTGAAAGATAACGCGTCGCGAAAATTAAAGGGTGCTTAACGGAGTTTGACGAAATGTTCAAACTGGCAAAACGGCAACATAGTACTAAAATTTCAGACGCTTCTGATGCTATAAAAGATAAATAACACGCTCACCATAATTACTCTTCAATAAATCGATTGCAGCGTGTGCTGTGTGGCTTGTGGCACCACCCTGTTGAAACCACATGTCTTTCAAGTCCATATCTTCCAATTCGGGCCAAAAATAATCGGTGATCATGGCGCGATAACGCTGACCATTCACAGTAACGTGACGATCGTTATCGTCGACGAAAAAATATGACGCAATAACGCCGCCGGCATGCAGACTGCACCAAACAGTTATTTTTTGTGGATGAAGTAATGATTCATGAAGCACGTGTGGATTTTCACCAGACCAATAACGCATATTTTGCTTATTGACGAACCCATTGAGCCAAAAATGAGCTTCGTCACTGAAGATCATTTTGAGACTCCGAATATCTGTAAAACATTTTTATAATTTGCAGACGTTGCTCGTTAGTGTACTTTACCATGATGAAAATGTTGAGTTTGCTGAATAAATTGACAGTGACAGTTTGATGATTAGTGAAAGAGTGCGTTCACAAATTAAATTCAAAGTTGTTAAGTCCCTATTAGAAAACCCTATAGATGAGATCATCTACGGTTCAGACAGCGAACCTAATGCTCTTGTTTTACAAAGAGATATTTTAGACGTACTTAAATCGGCTGGCTTTCCTCTCAGAAAATTTGCAGGCAACTCAATAGCGATTTTGGAGCCACTTCCTAAAAACAAAAAATAAGTTAATTAGCCCCTCAACTTTGACTCGCCAGATGGGAATACATTATTATTTAGCAATAGAATCTTCTAAATTTAAAAAAATCCTTCCTGAACTCACTCATTATACCATGAAAATGGTCTGTACTGGCAGATATTGCTTAATAAATAAATTTTAAAGCTAAATAAATTTTGCAACAACTTTGTGAAAAGAGTCAAAAGAGACTGCTTATTTTAAAAAGACATTTGTGAATCCCGTTGTTTTAAGAATTATGTCTCCACCAGACTATTGTACTTGGAAGAGAATCTAGCAGCAGCACAACGGCACTACGAAGCAAGCAGAAACGTTGAAAAACTAGAAGAAAAGAAAAAGTTAGAATTATTTTTAATTATTAAATAAACTAAAGAAAATAGGTATTATAGTACCCAAGGTTTTTTTTTAGACACAACGTTGGCTACAACTGTTCCTCAAAACAAAGATATCCGTCTTCCAAAAATTAACATTCCTGGGTTCTTCGACTGCCACACGAAATGGCGCTTGTTCCACGATATTTCTGTATCGCGTTTTCATAGTAACACGTCTCTCGGAGACGTGCTCCACTACCTAAAGTCAAGTCTATCACGAGAAGCAGCGAGACTTCTGCAACATTTGGCACTAGACGCAAGAAATTATGAGTAGGCATGGGAACTTTTGCAGGCAAGGTACGAACACAAACATGTTCAGGTGAGGTCACAGCTTCAACTCATTTTTAATCAAGCCTCATGGACGCTTCTTAAGAGAGTAACTACGCACTCAAAAATCTTGATAAACCAGTGGATTTATGTGACGTCATCATTATTTATGTCATGATACAAAAGCTGCCGGCTTTAACGCAACAATTATGGGAGGAAAAACTGGGCACCAGCAAAGATCTTCACCGATTTCTTTAGAAACTTGTTTTCTGACACTAGAATTTGTAGCACAGAAGGGACATCCGGGCCTATCGCCAAGCCACTTCCAAAATCGCAACATCGCAAACACACTGTAATTTTAATCAATTACAGTGCAGGTATGTAACAACGGCCAAACTCGTTAAGAAAATGTATGCCATTTCTGGGCATGGTAGTGACGAGGAGGCAACAGACTGTTCGACAAACAAAGGTCTGCGACAACTGTCAGTCTTACAGCCATATTACCTGAAATTATCCAAGTACGACATCATACTTTACTACACATCAATTTTTCAAACAACACAGAAACAATGCCGCGCTTTCAACAACATAACATAAATAAACAACACAAAAGAACCCAAATGCAAACTCTTTTAATCCCACGCAAGAAGACCATCCCTCTGGATCCGGGTATATACAATATAATTCAAAGGTTTTGTTGGCAACTGCGGTTGTGAAGGTACTATCAGCTAAAGGTAGCTACATTGAACTTCTCTGAACATTCTCTGAGCCTACGTATATCGAATCCGATAAAATCATGAAAACAAAGGACTGTCAAATGAATGTCTTAATAAAAACATCAAAAAATATATAAGGACTCTAAGTGAATTAATACATATAACTTTATTAAAAACATAAACGAAATATGCATTTACAAAAACTTGAGCCAAATACTATTGAATTTAAACTTACATTTATTACTTATATTTATATTTAATTTATTATAATTAACTAATTATAATTATAATCATTCCTTTCACATATTTCTCGGGCAATATGGCTGAACCTGGCCGACATAATATAATTTCCTTTCAGGGTTAATTTTCTATCATCACGTTGGATTATTAAATCTTGATTTTACATATTTATACAAGGAATAGAACTTCCACCTATTTTCTTTGGTATAATTATATTATTTCGTCTTTGCTTTTTTTTAACAACTTAACATTTATGCCTCAGCGTGTATTAGGTTGTTTGGAAAATTTGATAGATAGAGAAAGAAAGAAGTTTGGGCTCATCCAGCATTTAATGGGGAAACTAAATTATTAATAGAAGTTAGCTTGTTGTAAGTAACATAATTCTTTTCGTGATCATTTAGGGATCTCGAAGCATAACACACGGGTTGACCTTCTCGCGTTAGTATTTCTCCGATCGCATAGTTGCTTGAGTCAGAAAATAATATAAAATTTTTTGAGAAATCCGGAAATTTTAAAATGGGGTGTTTTTATATATAATTTTAGAGCTTGGATATACTCCAAGTTGTTAATATGTATTTTTTTATTATTTTTCAAGTATGTAATTAGCGGTGGACTAGCGATTATGCTCATTTTAATACAGCTTTAGCACTCATACAGATAACTGGTTTTTAGTTATACTGTTTGTCACTATCAAAGTGATAACTGATTTTTAGCTATGCCGTTTATCTTTTTCTTAATGTATTCCACTCGTTCCTTGATTTATTTTTATTTGCATATTCCGGTTCGTCTTCACTGGATTCTTCACATTTAGACAGATTCCTAACGAATGCGCCTCTTAAGAATTGTGGTTCAATTGGGAAAAAAGTGCTTTTTTTTTAATGGTTCATGGCCGTTAGTAAGCTAACTAATTAATTTAATTTTTCAGTTTTATTAATAATATTATTTTGCTAACTCAACACATTTACTTAAGCTTTTTATTATTGAATTTAAGTTCGTTGCGCATGTATATCAAATCTTGGGGAATTGCTTGGCTTTGTATTATTGGATTTAGGTTCGCTGCGCGTGTGCATCGAACCTTTGGGAATTGCTTGCCTATTTGTCTCCCATATTCTCATTTATTTCAATAATTTATATTATTATTGTGGAAATTTGAAGAGATCAACCTCTGAACGTGTTGATAAAAAAACTTTTTCATATTGTATATTTATTTTAATATTTGTTTTTTTAAATAGAAATTAATTTAATAATTTTTTACATATACTTATTTTTTCATTTGATTTAAATTTAAGAACCTTAAATAACGTTTTTAGCTTTTTTAGCAGTTGCTTTTCTGACAGACTCCTTAATACTGGAGGAATGTTATTGAATATCATTGAGACAGCTCCATTGTATCTTCTTCGATCATATTCGTTTTAAAAAGGTGAAATTTCGTATCTGTTTTCCGCTCGTCTTCTGGTCTTTATACTTAGCTGAAAAATGATATCCTTGATATCAAGACAAGTATCCCGTATCTAAGATGGGATCCGTCAAAACTGATATCCAGTCTACAGTCTAAAGTGAAACAAAACGTATGTAGACTGGCGCGGTTTTATGATCAGTGTTTGTCCACTTTAGAATATAGTCGAGAGTAACACCAAGATATTAAAACGTTGACACATTCTCGGTAACTATTACACAGCTACCTTACTTTTTTAGATTCCGGTGATAGTTTACTCTATGCAAACCGCTGTGTTCAAGCATTTTTATGCTAATTTTATAATTTGTGGTGGTCGAATATCTTTTTGGCGTTTATCACAAGTCCATGATCGTGATACCATGCTATAACTGCGTTATAAAATCATTTCTGCCATCTCTTTTTTGTGACCTACTTCTATAGCAATATCGTCAACATTTGCATATCCGGTGCTTTTTTCAGCACTGAAAGCAAATCGTTTTTGTAAATTTTAAAAAGAAGCGGACCCATCTTTGAACTTTGTGGACCTTCGCACTCCGACTGTGGTAATATTTACATGACGCATTGTATCAAATGCCTATTTAAAGTCAATAAATAATATCACCGAGCCTGAGTTTTTCTCAAGGCTGGTATAAGGCCTATTTGCAAAATTTTCAAGTAGTTCATTTATGCTTTTGTACTTCCGAAACCCGAACTAGTTTCTTTCTAGAATTTTGTACTTTTCTATATAATTGTAGAGTCTTTGGAAACAACTTCCTCAAGTATCTTATCTACAGCTAGCAGAACAGATATTGTCTGTTTTTGTTTCGTTTTTCTTACTGCCTACTTACATAAGGTGTACAATTAATATTTTCAGCATTTTCGGGACTGTCGCTTGCTTTAGACTCATACTCACCAGTATTGTTATTGTATTTGCTAATATCTTAGAGTTAATTTTTAAGACTTTTGGTCTTAGATCGACGATTCCAGCTGATTTAATTTTTTTTTTTTTTTTTTTTTTTTTTGTGAGTGATCTTAGAATATTTTTTACTTTTCCATATACATTGAACGTTGTACAGTCTTATGAAAAAGATGATTCATAAATGTCTGGTGTGGACATTTCTGAAGTAAAGGTTTGAGCAAATTTATTAGGTAGATCAATCTTGTCTTCTGTATCTGTAAAATTCTTTGATATGGTTTCACAAACTACAAATTTTGATTTCTTCCTAGGATGCTATTCACGAGTTACAGTGCTTCTTAAGATTCGTTTAATTGTCTATAAATTGTTGTCTGTAATAACGTGATTTTCCAAATTTCACAGATTTGTTTAGTTCATTTCAAAATTTTTTGAATTGCTTTTGTATTCTTCGTTTCTTCTATTGTTTTTGAATTTTTGTATATGTAGCTGTTTTTTTCCCTGCATGCTTTCCTAGTCATTTAGTATTTTTCATTAACTCGTATGTTTGTTTTTTTTTCTGATTTTGTTGATAACCTAGTATTTTAAATAAGATTGCGACTAAAGTTTACATTTCATAAGAACTATCTACATCTGTGAATTCATTTTAGAGGTCCCGATTATGTCTGTTTTGGTTTTGTGATAACAGACGTCGTATAATTTGTTGTTTTTGTTTTGTTTTTCTTCCACTCTTTTTTCACAGTCAGATATATTTTGAGAAATGTTTAGAGGTCCCAATTATGTCTTTTTTGGTTTCGTGATAACAAACGTCGTATAATTTGTTGTTTTTGTTTTGTTTTTCTTCCACTCTTTTTTCACAGTCAGATATATTTTCAGAAATGTTTAGTTCAGTAACTGCGGATCTTATATTTCTTCAGTTTTTAACTCAAACAGTGGTCGATAAGGGTTTTACAATTTCTTGATATCTCAATCCTTGTTTCTGAAAATACTAAGAAAGTTCCTCTCGGCTGCTGAAATGCGTTCCTCGTAGTGGTTTTTTAACTCGATTGAACAGAAAGAAGTCACAGGGAGCCAAATCAGGTGAATTCGGTGGCTGTTGGATGGCATTTGTTGCGTTGCGTTATCGTGGTACAAAATCCACGGGCTTCTGCCCACAATTCTGGTTTGTTTACTGTCTGGCCTTCTGGTAAAAATGTATGATATAACACATCGTTGTTATCCATGATAACCGTGAGCATTGCCTTCGTTTTGGTATCGGTTCATTTGGTGAACGCCATTAACTTGCCTGATGTCTGGATTGCATGTCGTAATCATAAACCCACGTTTCGTCTCCAGTAATGATCCTTTTGATGAATGTGGGATCAGACTCAGCCTCGCAAATCATCTCTGTAACGACGTCAACACGATCTCATTTTTGCATCAAATTGAGGTCTTTTGGCACCAAGTTTGCTGCTACACGACGGAAACCCAAATCATTAACCAAAATTTCTTGGACGGATCTATAGGCAATGTTCAAGTCTTCAGCTATCTCTCTGATGGTTAATTTGCGAGTATTGACCAACATATCTTTTATTTCATCAATGTTTTCGACGGTTTTCGATGTCGGTGGCCTGCCACTGTGTTTATCATTTTCGATTGACTCACGACCACTTTTGAACTGCTCGTGCCACTGATAAACGACCGTTTTCTATAGAGAATCGTTTCCGAAACACTTTTTCAACATTTCCAACGTTCGCGCACCATTAAATCCGTTTTTACTCAAAATTTAATACAAGTTCGTTGTTGCAAATTTAAATCCATTACTAAAACTGTAAGAAACCGCCAACACACACGGAGGTAGATGTACTCTTGGCTACGTAACTCTTGCAAATGTCAAACTATGACGCTAAGATTTAGAGGAAATGTCAACAACATATGTGCCAACTTAACAAAAAAAAAACAGAACTCACATCAGAGCAATAGGAGCGCCACACGGTGATTTAATTAAGGTGGTATTTTATTATAGAGACCTTTTAAGGAGATCTTTGAAAAATAGTTATTAAAATTTGGGTCATTCGCGTTCATATTAATATCTCTAATGGCAAATAACATCCTATTCCTATCTATTTTATCAGTGTTTTTGCTAAACTTGGTAAGGGATACACGTAAACGCGAGCATTATTCTAAATAAAAGATTACCGTGTAATTTTTATCCCAATATTCTTGTAAAAACTATAACTCCCTTCAACAATGTTATGTTTAATGTTATCTTTGAAAAATATAGCTATTTCCCCTTCCTCCTGATTGCGTTAAAACACTTTAGGACAAACGTATTTAATGTATGATATAAAATATGCTTTCTTTATCTTCGTTTCTGTTTTGGTAATAACGTGAAGATCTTGTGTAATTTAATTTCTAATATCTAGCAAAAATACCTCCCAGTTTGTTCTTACTGATCTTATATTAAAAAAGACATGACAATTCATTTTTACTATGTATAGTAATGTAATGTAATAAGTGACGTTTCTAAATTGATTTTCAGTGCTGGAACTTCTGACGTCGGTGTCTGACATGTTTTCTTTTTTGGCGCAAGTACTTTGCTTGAGTTTGAAGTTTTGTTTTCGCATAGATATTTTAACTGTAGACATGCCAAAGAGAGTCAGATCACCTCTCAAGGAGACCGTCTGTCTTCTCACTTCTAAATGAGCTCTTCTAGTCGCAATTATTATATTCCACTTCAGAGTCTGCCTGATAAAGACAATAGGGGTGAACCATGCGTGGACAGTGTTATGAATATAAGCAAATACAAAAAAATATTCATCCACCAATTAAAGTGTAACAGAAATTAGCTGAATTTATCCATAATCATAAAAAATTAAGAAAATCAACTTTTCTAATTACTTAATTAAAAAAAACATCAATCGGAATGAAGGTAATGTGCGATGCAATAACTACACTAAAATCTGCATTCTCCATTCTTTTTGCATAATATGCAACGTAGTTTAAATTTGTTATCTTGAGCTTAGAAGAAGTGCCTTGAAAAATGAACTCAATAGTCTTGGTCTTAAATGTGAAAACATTAAAATGATCACTAAGCGTTATAAACATTACGTGGACACGTTCTATCATACATTGTTTTGTCTGACTAATAAGCCAATTCGTATGAATGAACTTAAAAGTTGTGTTTAAAACCTTACCAAATGTGACTTAGAGCGCTGACAATCAAACAAAATAACACAGAGATATTGAGGAAACTGTTTTGACTACTTGTTCAATTAATCTGTTCGATTCTGGCTGATAAGATGGGGTAACAAGATATTGAATTACATATATGTTATGTATGTTGAAAAATTCTAATTTTAGGTCTGGTGACATTGTCGCTAATGACTGTTATAGGTATGTGGACATGTTTAATTTTGATTTTGATTAAGTTTATTAGAAATCGTGAACATTACATCAGTAATGAATTTTTCTACTGCATATCGGGTTGTATAGTCGGCTATTATCAAAGTGTGTTTATTTCCTCTGTTGTTTTTCTGGAAACTGCACGTCTTGACGTCGATGATGTAAAATGGTCTGTCGGTGATCTCTCTTGGTTTTACTGTTCAATATTTAAAGCTCTGACGAGTATAGCAGCTGGAGACATAACTCTTGCAATCTTTGAGATATGGTGGCCAAAAGTAATGTTTGCAAAATTTTGAGAATGTTTTTTCGTGGTCCACGTGTCCACTGTTTTCGTAACATATTTCTAAGATAACTGTCAGTTAAGATTTAGGAATAAATATACGACCGAAACCTTCACTATTTTTGTAAATCAAAATGTTGTTTTTGATAAAATATTTTTGTTTTAATTTAATTATCGGTTTTTGAAAAATTATCGCTGTCTACAATTTAAGCTATTTAACAACATTCTTGTCCTGAAATCCTTGTTTCATCGTTAAGAAAATTACTTGAACAATAACGTTTTCTGGGTTTCTGGAGTCATGGCCGCAATCGTTTTGCTAACCTCATTTATGTATGTTTGACTTTGAACTTATATAATTGTATTTGCTGTTTTGTAGCAGGCATGCCGTTGTCTAATTGTCTTTGGTTATTGTAAACGATTTGAGTCCGTAAAAGTAAATATGAGATTGTTCAGTCACAGGCAAGGCGGCTAGGCGTTCCACTTGATTTATATTTTTTTTTTTTCACTGCTCGTGGAGTGGAATGTAGTAGTTTTGTTTAAATGCTACGATAAAGTTTTGGTTTTGTTTTAATTACGATTTTCTCTAGTCGCTGTCGCTTTGTTCTCCTGGCTTGCACTCACAATCTATGGATGTTTTTATGAACCATCATGTGTTGTATTGTGATAATACTAAACGACGATCAATAACCGAAATACGAAAGCTTCCATAATTGGAAGACCACGGTTTCCAACTTTGTCCTTAATGTGCAATTAGCTTCCTTAGGAATTTACTTATTGGGGCACGTGTTTACTGAGTGACCGGTCTTATTATGTACATATATTGTAGAACATGGTGGAGATATTGTGAAACTGGGTGTAAAGATTTCTTACAACGTAGGCACGGATAGCGGTTGATTTTTATTTCCAAATTGTTAGTTGCTCTTCTGATTATTTTTTTTATTTTCTGGGATATTTGGATGTTGTATTTTGGTATTGTGTTAGTGATTTGTGATGTTATGTACTTTTCGGATTGTTTGATGTCTTCATTTTCGTATGTTTTGTGTCATCATCTAGCTTTTGCTTTAGATAAAAAAAAAGTTCATCCAATCTATAAGGTGTGTTTAATTTTTTATTTTTTTTTTTTTGTGGATAAAAAGATTATAGCATTTAAGTTTGAATGATTACACTTAAATTGCCTGAGCACGTGTTAAGTTTTAAAGAAGATGGGAAAGAAAGTGGAAGAAATATATGCCTAATATTCGTCTATCTATAGTATCGGCTATGTTTTCTAAGAAATGTGAAATCTGTTTTTGCTCTCAGATTTTTATATTGTGATTTAGATAATATTTCTAAATTACCGCTGAAATACTGAATTATGAATTCGTTTGGCTACTGAACTTATGCAGTACCGCTAGCGTTTCTTGTGATCCTGCTTTATATAACCGCTTTTTTAATGCTTCGATCTAGGTTTTCCAGTCTGTTTTAGTGTCTCCATCGCAACCTTGCCAACTTTTTGCAAATCCTGTCAATTTCTTCGCATGCAAGTAGACTTTTGATCCCATTTCTATAGATTTAATAAAGTATTCCAGAGCTTGTCTCTAAAGCTCATTTGTTAAAGTTTTGTTTCATGGAGTTGCATTACCAACGAAAACGTTTAATGAAATTATATATTAATTTAGACTTTAATTTGTCCGAAATATCAACAGCACCAGGAATATCTAATGAGTATGATCTTTTTGTGGGATCCTATGAGGAAGATCTAAAATTTAAATGAAATAATAACTCGAGCAGTATTATTAAAAAAGTATAATTAAAAATAAAAACTAAATTGCGTCATCCTTTTTTTTAATGAAACTTAATGCCCAATTACGTGAAAAATTAAATAATAAAGTTTTAAGATCATAGATGTCTCTCACTGTGTCAAACAGCTTATATTGTTCTATTTGCCAATTTGTTTTTCAGCGATGGAAGAAATCTGTATATTTTCTCAATTTATTTTCCTGGTTGCATTAACAGAAAAATTAATAGACAATTGCTGAAAGTTGATTGCAGGAAACTTATTGACACGTATGAGGCAATAGTTTACATGAACTAAACTGTAGTCATTAGTTTCAGATTATGTTTCTTTATTCCCCAAACATATTTCTCATCCAATGGCAAAGAAAATCCCTCTACTCTGGATTTTTATCTGACAAAGACACCTAGATAGTTTACTCAATCCATTTTCATCAATAACTTGAGCTATGACCATATTCCTGTAGTCTGAAATATGCTTCAAACACCAGATATGCACCTTCGGTACTATCTGGATATTAAAAACTCTAACGAATAGACTAAAACAGAAAATTACAACAGGTCTAATGATTCGAAAAGAAAAAAACTCGACAACATCTACTTTTCGGGTAGAAGAATCTATCAGCGTATTAACTGAAACAATCGAAGGTTTTTTTTTAGTAGTTTCGTTTCTTTTTTTTATTATTAGCGCGCTCAAGAAATTTGAGTCCCGCTAAAATGTCTGTCACAATGCGGGCGAAGAAAAATCAGGGAGGAAGAAAATAGAAATGCCGATATACGTTAATCTTAAATGTTGTAAGCTATAATAAATAGGAAATAGAGAACCAAAAAACTTCAGAGTACAGTCGAAGGTAGGTTTGGTGATGTTACAGGTGAGGTATATTTTCGACACAAGAGCCTGATGCCAAACTCTGTAAATGCTTTAGAAATATCAAGGGTAACTATCTTGCTTTCGCCAGATTGATGTACGCATTGTTTCCACTTTCCGGTGAGACATGCCATCAAGTCACCTGTGGACGTCTTGTTACGAAAACCATACTGCCTTTCATTGAGAAGTATTTGTGCCTCGAGGTATTTCATGAGCTGACAGTTTATTAGCATATCCATGGCCTTGGAAAAAAGGGACGCAAATATAATGGGTCTGTAGGATAAGAGACGAGAAGATTTGCCTTTTTTATGCTGTTCTTCATCTGCTCGTAAAGAGACCTAAAGGGTAGGGTTGAAGAAAAAGCTTACGCAGGGGTTTTGCCAGCGAGGAAGAACATCTCTTCAGAAGAAGGGGAGATATACCATATTTGTGTATATTGAAATCTTAAAGTACTGTTGCTGCTACGCGAGTAAAGATTCGACGCACTCAGGTGTAGGCAGGGACAAAGCACAATCTGGAAGTGTTGAACTGGCCGTATGAAGCAGATTAGCCCTATCCAAGAGCTGACAGCAAGAATGTCATTGTAACATAAATGAGCTTTGGGATGGAGGATGAGGCAGAATTTCAAATGTTTTTGCTGAACAACCAAAAATTTTTACTATTGTTGGGACATTGTAGTATTTTTTGCCACAGTTTTCAGACGCATTGGAATTTCACACGCTTAAGAAGGGCGTTGCAGTCATTCCTGGCCCGTTTGAACTTTTCTAACCCTGACAGCCTACTTGCAGCTCGAGCCGTACCACGCCTTTTTGCTTAGTTCGATACTCTTCTTCCGATGAGGGATAAAGGATCTCATTCCAAAGGAAATGGTGTCTGTGGAAACAAAATGAGCAGTTAAAGTTCCTAAAGACCGTGTTAAATCTGTTCCAATTGATTTTTTCGTACTGCCATATAAGTTTTGTGTAAAAAAATTAGCTGATTTGGAACAGTGGTCTGACGACCATTGACCTTATAGTTATCAGGATGATAACACATTGACGGTATGATAATCAACGTCTGGTATATGTGTAGGCTCATTTACAAGCTGAATCAAGATGTTTTCCGTAGCGAAGATCTCAACTCACTGTCCTTCGGGTGTTGTCTGTCCAAAATTTTGCCACCCAGAATTGTTTATATTTGAATCGCATGTAATTCTGTAATTCTGCAAATCTGTCTGTCCCAAAAAGGCCAACTTTCCGCAAAATCAACAAAAAGCTTCGCAGTTCTATCATTAACTTAACAAGGTTTAGAAATGCTTATAAAAGGAACTGGCAGAAAACACGTGCATATATATTCAAGTATTATGTTAATTTTTACAATAATCTTATCCAAATGGAAATATAAAAAATTCGAAATACGGAGTGAAATAGGGAAAATACTAACCTTTTTTGATAACCTCCCCAAGTTTACAAAATGGTAAAATAGCTGATATTTTAGCTGAATAATTTTTAAGAACCTTTTGGTATAATACATAGAGTCCAAATGGTATAGTTATACAACTTATGAGGAAGTGAGGGAAATCATATTTCGTCTGGTCTTGACATCATTAAAAATATATAAGCATATCCTAAGCAATAACCAAAAACTTTCTAGCAGGCGTTCAACAAGGCTCGGTGTTAGGACCAATCTGTTACAAAATATATCACAACTGTCCCATTTTGAAGTACTAATGTTTTCATATGGTACTGGAATCTATTCATCCAATGTTCTTGGTTTTGATGTTTAAACCAGACATAAATCCGCTTTGAATAATATAACAATATACATATTTTCATAAATGGAATAATAAAATAAATGCTTCTAAGACTTAAGTTATCTTTTTTACGAAGAAAGTAAAGGCTTGTTTTCTACAATATACGATTTTTTATTTTTTTTTTTGCTGTGTTAGTACAAAATGTCCCGACCATATGTTCATAATTTCAAGTACAATATATAGCATAATTAGTTTTGTTTTTGACATATAGAAAGGTTAGACGGGTTTTGGTGTCCCGTGTCTAAGATGGTCGAAAAGATGCCAATGACGATCCTCCTCGAATTACCATAAGAGAAGTTGCTAAGGATATTGGCATATCGGTCGGCTCATGTCATTCAATTTTTTCGGATGCGTTGGGAATGAAACGTGTATCAGCGAAGTTTGTTCCGAAATTTCTTAATTTTAATCAGAAAAATTGTCGCACGAGCATCGCTCAGGAGCTCTTGAGTGACGTCAATGACGTCTCGACTTGCTCAAAAGGATCATAACTGGTGACAAATTATGATATACGCCAAGTTCCAACAATTGTCAAAGTTTTGATCACTGTTTATTTCGATTACCGTGGCGTAGTTCATCAGGAGTTTTTCCTTAAGGTATTACCTTGAAGCTATGCGCTGTTTGCGAGGAGCAATAAGAAAAAAAACGCCTGGAATTGTGGAAAAAGCATTCATGGCTTTTTTATCACGATAATCCACCTGCTCATTTATAGTTGCTTATGAGATCAAACCAATCGCATTATGTATCCACTAATCTTTACTTGGCGATGAGAACAAATTAATAATATTTAACGTACTTTTTCAGTCCTTTATTTCATATGGTACTATTTATGGTTAGTGTGCTAAGATCCACATAAAAATAACGCAAAACAAGCTGCCGATGCTTATACTCGTATTACCCTGGCTTTTCTCTACTATTGATTGTACCATACACTAAAATATATACCACTGGAAGATAAAATATTATTGTTATACATTTCTCTTCGTATAACCTAAAATCTTCATTTATTTTTCGATTGTTTATTCGTTTATTTATTATTTATTCATAATTTATTTATTTATTTATTTGTTTATTTATTAAGCTATTTATTTGTTTATTAATTAATTTATATATAATATATAAATGTTTGCTTACTAACACTTTCTTTTTCTTTTTTCTATTTACTTAGCCTTTTACTCAGGCTGGTTAATATTATAGGGATTTTATTTAATTACATTTGTTAAAATCACACCGTAATTCTGATAAAATTGCTATTCTAATCGAATCAATAAATTCTCACAGTGGATTTGCTGAATCGATCTCTGGTACACAATTTGAGGTACATCCGTAACGCTCACCCTCCTTAAGAGAGTTTATGGGTATCGGACCCTTAACCTCGGTTCGGTTCGTTGCATAATAATGGTTTCAGATGTCGTCGGGGATGCGCTTCTTACGCTAGCTGCTTAATTTATTTGCCGTTTTCTATTGAGGATAAAGTATTTATCAAAAATTATATATGTTGCTTTTCTTCCTGAGCTGCACCCAAACTTTCAGACAATGAATAATATTAATGCCAGTTGGATTGTTCCGGTAAATTCCTCTTTTCAGGTATTGGGTCTAGAGGGCGTTTCCAAAAATATTTTTGATTTTGGACGACTAGGGCTAATTTGTTTTAGTCTTTAGCATCTTTTACTTTCATTTTATTTAATATATTAGTATCTAACTTAGCTTCTTCTAAATTAATATATATGGAACAATCTCCTAGGTTACCTGTAATAATTTGATCTTTAACGGTAATCGATTTTCTTTGCCTTTGTGATCTGATATTAATTTCTAAAGTTTCAAAAATCTAATTCTGTTCTAGAGTTTAAATTCCAACATTCATTAACATTGCGTCTTTCGTATTTTTACTACAGTCAGATTGATATATGGTTTCTTCAGTTACCATTTCTATATAACATATGTATATATATATATCGGACTTTTCAATAATTTCTCGGGCTTTTTTCTTAGAGGTAGTGTTTATCGTTTCAGAAAATCTCTGTGTATACCGTTACAAAATCTTGGTTGTTTATTACAGTAGAGAGGGTTATTCTTAACATTATTACGAAAATTTTCTTTTATCGGACGTATTTCCTTTTTTTCTTCAAAAAAGGTGTCAAATCGACAGAGATTTGCAACCTACATGGAAACTTGGCTATAAGCGCTAAAACTTGTCACCGCTGTCTTACACACTTTAGTTTAGGAAATACACACCTTGCTGATGCTGTTCGCTCTGGACGTCCGCCCACCACAGACGATAATCAAATTTTGGCTGCAGTTACTGTCGATAGGTATTTGACGACACGGGAGATCGCTCAGCGGTTTAACATCGCCCATACAACCATTTTGCAGAGACTGAAAGGGCTTTGAATGTGAAAAAAAGGTGGATGATTAAGTTCCTCACGAACTTAGTGAAAGAAACATTATGCATCACATAATGATCTGTGAGTATTTGTTTAGATGAAACTCGCTTGAGGATTTTATAAAAAGAGTGGTTACGGAAGACGATAAATTGGTGGTTTACAATAACATTCGACGTGAGAATAGTGAGGTTAGTGATAGTGATAACAGTATTAGTGATATTAGTTACAGAGTATCAGAATAAGCTATGGCGGAGATACCAATAAGCATGTTAATCTCCTTCAACCCAACATTAAACGGCACGAGTGATGAAGTTTTCACATTCATCGACTCATGTAATGATGGCATTGAATTGGCATAAGCAGCACAGAAAGTTGTTCTATTTAAGTTCATAAAAACCAAAATTCCTTGCAGTGCTATAACCATTTTAACGAAAAAAAAATAATAGAAGACTGGAATTTTTTTAAAAAGGAGTTGTCTCTAGTGTTTCGAGAACCTCATAGTTTTCTTCAACTATGCACAAAGGGAATTTATCTTAATAAAACAGAATAAAGAAGAGTCAGTTGTCCATTTTTTTATAGCGCGTCGAGACTCTGAAAAGACGTCTCTTACAAACTTAATTCGTGCGGTGTGGCAAAACTTGTATTATTCCATTGGAACATGCGCTGGAAAGCTACTGTCATTGTACGTCATTCAGTATATGTCATTCATTTGAAGCGTAAACAACAATAATCTTTTTTCACTCAAATATGTCAAACTTTGTGCCTAAAAGTACTTTTGCGGGGAATTTTTCTTCATTACTTTAATATGAAGAAAACAGCTGCAGAAAGTCATTGTATTTTGGGGGAAGTTTATGGTGAACATGAGCTAGCCGAGCGAACGTGCCAAAAGTGGTTTGCATGATTTAAAAGTGGTGATTTTGGCTTTGAAGACGATGAACGTTCTGGGCAGCTAAAAAAGTTTTAAGACGAAGAACTGGAAGCATTACTCTATGAAGATTGTTGCCAAACACAAGAAGAGCTCGCAGAAACCTTGGGTGTCACTCAAGCAGCCATTTCCAAATGTTTAAAAGCAGCTGGATATATTCAAAAGCAAGGAAATTGGGTTCCACATGAACTCAAGTCGAGAGTTGTTACTGGTGATGAAAAATGGATCCATCTCGCAAAAGTAATGCTCTGTATTTGGTGGGATCAGATGGGTGTGCTGTATTATGAGCTGCTAAAACTGGGTAAAACCATCAATGGACAACGCTACCGAACACAATTAGTCCGTTTGAAGAGAGCAGTAGCCGTAAAACGTCCGGAATATGCGACCAGACACGAGGCAATAATTTTCCATCATGACAATGCTCGGCCCCACGTTGCTATTTCGGTTAAGAACTATTTAAAAAACAGTGGATGGGAAGTCTTACCCCACCCGCCTTATAGCCCATACTTTGCCCCTTCTGACTACCATTTGTTCCAGTCGATGCAGAACGCCCTCACTAAAATACGGTTCACATCAGAACAGAATATCAAAAATTGGCTTGATTCATTCTTGGCTGCCAAGCCGACAGAACATGGCAGTTCTTTTGGGATGGGATCCAAAAATTGCCAGAAAAATGGAAAAAAGTCATAGCTTCAGATGGGCAATACTTTGAGTAATACTTTTGTACAGGTTTTTCTTAAATAAACGTTCAAATTTTGAAAAAAAAAAAACGAACGAATTAAAATATATACCCAATAATAGATGTCTCTTTCATTTGCATTTGGAGGTCTAAGATTATGTTGAGTTATTATTTTTTTAAATCTCCTTTAAAGTCTCCGCTACTTCAAATCGTAATGCAATGGCAATATGTCAGTTGTAGATCTGAAATACTTTATTGAGGGGTCTATGGCAGCTTTGCTCGACAACAAATTTAAAAATGTTGACACTAAAACTGATGTTGAAAAAGTGGCCTTTGAAATCCAATCAATTCAGAAAAACAACACAACACTTCGTCACAAGCTACAGGAGATGGAAGCTTGTTATTCTTTATTGGAACGCAAAGTAGAGATGCTAGAGAGAGAGAGTCCATAGAAAGCAGTATTGTGTTTCATATGCCTAAAGAGAGTAGTAGGAGCTCAACAGCAAATTTCTCAAAATCGTCATCACCCTTTCGGTGGCAATATGATCAATCAATATGAAATCAAGCAACAACATTGCTAACATCGTAGTAAAATTTCAAAAAAATGGATGATGTTGGACGCATACTACGTAACACTTCAACGTTTAAAGGCTCTAAGGAATTTATCTATATATACCACACCAAAGCTTCACGCAATCCACGGAGGTGCATACTTAAATTAAAAAATTTACATTGCGTACAAAGATAAAAAGGCGAAATCCGTAGTGAGTGGTCAAAAGCTGAAAATTGGAGATGGACGTAGACGGCAAACATACATCCGTCGTGCATCATACTCCGTTATAGATTATTGTTTGATGTACGGAAATTGGTGCTCAATGGTCAGCGATTTTTCAATAGCTGTTCAAACATACTCCGACCATATGCCCTTACAAAGTTCATGTACTAAAATGATCAATCAAAAAGATCAATGACAGTATTAAGATGACTAAGAAAAGAAAATTCTAACTATTCCAAAGAACTCTATGCAGAAGCAAACAAATATTTCAAACGCCTTTGTATTGAAAAAAGAAAACAATTTAACCAGCAAATCATGGCAGTTCTCAACTCCTCAAAATCTGCAAGTGAATTGTGGAAGGCAGCTAAAATTCTAACGGGAAGAACTAAAATGATCTTTTTGACTTTGCAAGTGTCAGAGTTGAGGGAGTATTTTAAAAATTTTATATACACTTCACAGTTTTCTCCATTACCGCAATATACCAGCACCATTCTCTGTGGACGAGCTCTTGTGATCGGATTCCTTTCGAATTCTACAAGAACAGTCCCCCTGAATTTCTCAATGCAATCAAGGTGATGATTTTTAGAAATGGCGAAGGAAGATACTCTCACAGCGAAAAGTGGTCCTATAGGGGTGAAATCGTTGAAATAGTGAAAGTGTGGAAATATTTAGGGTCGTTAATTACATCTTATCTCAGCATTTAGATATTTTTTTAAATATCCTAAAGCTACATGCAGACTACCGTACATTATGAAAATAGTGGAGATGGAAGAAAGCATATTGCCGAGGATTATATTTAAACATTTAACGTTGACAAGAGATCCCTTGATTCAAAACTGGGAGGAATTGGCGGCAAATTAAAATATTTCAGTTGATATGCAACTTTCAACGTTAAAATCTACGTTCACCAATGTTTTGAAAAAAACAGGCAATACCATATACGACGGATATGAAGCTGAAGCTCAATCTTCACAACATAGGCTGGTCTGCAATAAGCTGAATTACAACTTCATTGAATGCGCTTCTACGTACTTCTTTAACCGCTATTCCCTCAATATGATAAGCACTATATTTGAACTTCGAGGAGAACTAATAAATCTTTATTTTATTCCATATCGACCAGATCTCCCAATTGTCTGTGACCTGTGCAATCTTAAAAAGAAGGAGGATGTTTATCATTTCATCGGAAAATGTCCCATTTTAAGAGAACTCCGAGTGAGATATTTTTTTTTTAGTCATTTTTTTCTATCAATATATTGAACGGTAGTCATGGGTGGGGAGTTTTATACAATTACTCTACAACTGCCTTTCGCTACAGAATCCGGATTTTAGAAGGCGATTTTTAAAAGAAATTACTATCTACAGTATAAGTCGTTATAAATGTATTACATTTTTTTTATTATTTTTGTTATTAAACTAGATAAATTGTCACGGTAAACAGAAAACACTATATGAAGTTAATAAAAGTCTAAAGGTGAAGTCCATTGCTATAGCCACATAATCAACTTTTCACCTCTTTCATTTCTTTCTCCATATCTGTTGTTTCCTTATTTCCTATTATTAAATCATCGTTCTTTCTCTTTGAAGCTCTTTTCATATTGATGTCGCTTGTTATATGAATTCAGTTTTATTTTCGTTATATGCAATTGTGATTGTAAGCTCTTTCTGGTAATTCAGTTGTTGTAGATTCTGATTTAATTTGAAATATCGAAAGTTTTGAATTTACTATCATTATCTAAAGAGCTGATCCTTTTTCATTATATTATAAAGGGTTTTCCAATAGTGACTTCACAACTATGAATTTAATTTTGTCATTGAGACAACGGGTTAGTCGAAGTTTCGGAAATATCGCTGCCGCTTAGACTTCCGTAGCAAACGATCCAAAGCAGTCAATTCCACGTCGTTCTCAAGAATTGGGCATCGCTCAGATCATATTATGGCGTATTTTGCGTAAGGATCTTGGCTCACACCTATACAAGATCAAGCTGACTCAAGAATTGTAGCCGATAGACTATTTGAAGCGACGTACGTTCTCCGATTGGGTTCTGGAGAAGATGCGCCAAGATGATGAATTTCATCGCAAAATCATCTTCAGTGACGAAGCTCATTTTTGGCTCAATGGGTTCGTCAATTAGCAAAATATGCGTTATTGGCCTAAATGTGTAGACGAGTCGTTTAAAATTGGGTCCATCGAATCGACCGCTGCAAACGTGCCCGCGGTGGCCATATGCACGAAGTCGATTTTCATTCATAAATGTTTTGATTGTACTTCAAGCCAATAATAAAGTTTTTGAAATATCTCAAATGGTTTGCCTTTTATTTAAAAAAAAATTTGTCAAGTCATTATTGGAAAACCCGATGGAGTGTAATTTTCTCGATTTTACTTTTCCATTTATTTTTTATTAAAAATCCGACAACATAGAATCCTTTTTTCTTCTTTGAATCCGAATAAGTTTCCGTTTTTTTTCTATTACATAGTTTTACTCAATAAAATCGGGTCTCTGACAGTCGTACTATATCCCAATGTATTTTTCTGAGTACTTTTTCAAGCTCAATTTGACATTCTTCTGTGCAAATGTGTATATCTTGAATATATTTTCTTTTACCCGCGGATGATGTGTTTCTGATAATCAAACATTTCTGCTTTTGCTATTTCGTGTTGGTTGTAAACTTTGCTGTATTTAAATACACATTTAATAATCGCAATCGGTTTTGGTGTTGTATATCTCTTGTTACTATTAGTTTTTCTTTGGATCACCAGTTGTAGATTTTATTTACGGTTTGTCTTTTCTTTGCATCTTTTTTTTCTGTTACTGTTTTTTGGTACATTTTTGTCTTCATCTTCAGATCTGCTCCTTATTTTTATAAAAGAGCAACGAGTTTTAAAGTGAATTAGTACGCTTAGGCAATAGACACTCCAAAATTTCTCTCATAAAAGAATAAAAATTATTCAAGATTTTTACCGTTTTTTCTTATTTATATTATAATGTTATCTATAGAATCGGAATATAGTTTTATCGTCTAAACATACGGCATATATATATTACACATTATAACAATTGGTTCTGAAAAAAATATAAAGCATTTTTTTATATAAAAGTGATCAATCTATATAATCAGGGTAAACGACAAATAAATAATCTCCTGAAAAATATATAGTATCTGATTTGATCATATTACACAACAGATACGTCGAATTTCAATTCGAAAATAATCTTGATGAAAAGAAAATGAATCCGAAAAAAAGACTAACTGAATATCTTTAGGAATAAGTAGGGCAAAACTAGAAGAAACTAGAGTATACACATATATATTATATTTTTCATAAACTTTGTATAACTAAGTATGTGTTGTTATGATCGAAAACCTTTTATCATTTTTATGGTTAAACGTTAGACCATCACCGCAGAGTTTCTGGGATTTCTGGGCGTAACAATGAACCAAGTGAGTTTATAGGCCTTTTTTGAAGCCAGCTTTATACCATTAAAAGAGTTTTACAGAGTGAAACAAATGGTAGTCCGACAGAGCAAGATTTGAACTAAATGGTGCTCTCCCATTTTCGCCAAGTGAAAAGTTAAATTCTCGTCGGTTTACATCAATTGCTCGCTTTAATCGCATTAGTTGTTCACAGTAAAGAGCGGACTCAATCGACTTGCCAGATTGGAGCACCTCATGATGCTACTTAGCCTTTTTCAAGAGATTTGTCTCCTGACTGTCCAAAATCAAATTGAACGAGCAATTCACTTAGCAAGCCACCGATCCATGGTATCACATTTATTTGCAATATGTTTACATGGTAGAATGTCCGATGGATGCTGCTAAGGTGAACCGTTCTTTTAGTTAAACTGTAAGTATCAACCGATCGAGAACACAAACGGTATGTAAGTAAAGGCACAACTGAATGTCCGTATGTATCCGCACATAACAGAAAATCAAATAAATATTCAACTATCGGTTGATGAGTGTGCAGTGATGCAAAATATCACAGCAGGAAGGTTTTGTTTTTATTTTACAATTCAATTCAATAATAGTTTTATAATTTGTTTTTAGTTTTTTAGTTTAGAGTTTAATTTCCAAACATCCCGGACCGCCTGAACGAGCTTAGGAAACCGGAAGGACAGCTAATTTTGTGATGGGTCGGATAAGAATACCAGCGGTTGTCTTTACCGTAGCTACCCTTACTAAGTGATCTCGACCGTAGTTGACGTCTATAATGCGTCTCATGACCCATTTGATAGGAAGTTGATTGGGCTCCTTTAGGACAACTTGGGGCTCCTTGGGAGGAGAAAAGTGCCACGCAATTCCATTCTCAGCAAGTGCAGCTGATACAAAGTTGTTGTGAGATGATGAGAGCGCATGCTTCCTCTATTCTGACAGGCACCGATGAGCTCCCTTGAAATTTGTGCCGTTATCAGAATTAATATTAGTGCACTTCCCTCGACGAGAGATGAGGGGATGCAATGCAGCAATAAAGGCGTCAGTAATGAGGACACTGACCAACTCCAGACATACAGTCCACTCCGTGGACATACATATAAACAGCGCGATATATGTCTTGGAGAGCTGAGGTTTTCGAGACATCTTGATGGTTAATGGGCCGACATAATCGACACCCGTGTTAAGAAATAAACGAAAGGAATGAAGGCGATACGACGGCAAGTTCCCCATTATCTGGTTGCAATTTTGTGTACGTTGTAAGAAGCATGGCTTGCACCGAAAGATGACTTTTGTATATTGTTTCGAGCTCCAAGTATCCAATATTGCTGTCTCACCAGAGCAAAAGTTTCTGACACTCTCGAATGTAGGTACTTTTGGTGAAGATCTGCAATGATTAAAGTAAATCACTGCTACACAAAATAATAGGATGTTTTATATTGAATGAAACTGTAGACTTCTGAATTTTCCCTCTTACGCGAAGGACTCCCTCCTCGTCGATAAACGGAGCAATTGAACGAAGTTTGGAACGAGATGAAAGCTTGCGACCTTGAGCCAGTGTCGGAATATCTGCATCAAACAGAGTTTGTTGAACCATTTTGAGTATAGACAATTTTAAGTGATGTATTTCAAACAATTTTAAGTTCAAGCTTCGACGGTCAAACCGCGACAATTGAAAATAAAGCGGAAACAGTACGCAACTACCTTCTGCATTCGATTCCATGAAAAAAACCTTGCTACAAGAAGTTCAAGCAAAAAGTAGTTAAAAGTAGATAAAAGTTGGAATAACCGGGCAAGAAGCATTGCTCCACAGAGCTCGAGTCGTGGGATGCAGAATGGTTTTAGCGGATCTACCTTCGTCTTGGTAGCGATTATATTCACCTAGTATCTTTTCGCCTGAAGTTTGCAACGGCTATAAACTCTGGCAGCGTAGGCTACAGAAGAAGCATCTAAAAATCAAACTCAAACTCAAACTCTCCCAGCGATAAAAACGCCTAACGTAGAACTCGAAGTTGCTCAAAAAGATGGAGTTCTTGGTGATGTTTGTCTACCGTAAAGATAGGGGATGAGGAAGAGGATCGTCCCAATGTAGATTTAAGTCAGCTGACCACAACTCTTGAAACAATACCTTGAACAATAAGGAAAGCTAGGAAACCAAGAGGGTCGAAGATACGCGACACTTCCGAAAGCAAAGATCGTAGGGTGGGTGGATCAACGAAGCTCGAACTCGAAATTTTATAAGAAAACTCATCTTAAAGGGGATCCCAAAACATCCCGAGAACCTTTAAAAAACCAGTTGTACGTTCAGGGTCAAACATCGAAGTATTACGATCTTCTTCCGGAGAAGTTACGAGTAACCGCTAACAGTTCGAGCTCCATATTCGAAGTTGGAGTTCAGCTCTAGATAGCAACGACACGAGTTCTGATTTAAGTGCGATCAATCCGTTTGAGGAGGTGCGCCCTGTCATTACATAGACGTCTACCTCGAAGCAGAAGGGTTTCTCAAGTGGTAGTTTTCAGCTAACTGTTTTAAAACGAAAAACTATAGAAACAGGGCAGCCGTGGTACCATACGTTACCGTACGCAACCGAAAATGCATAATTTCATCATTGAGGTTTTTCCGCCACACGATACGTTGAAAGTCAAAGTATTCATGGTCTACCCAAATTTGTCAAAAGATCTTAACGACATCTGCTGTAAAAACTACACGAATAATAGTGAATTATTCAAAGACACTCCATGCGAATCGTTTGGAGAACTGGACTGGTATTTTTGTCGAAAGTTCTAGTTTTACGACCGCGTGATGTGGGAGATAAAAATGCTTTCCAAGAACTGCACTGCACTGATCGGCAAAGATGCACGACATATAGTATGACCCAGTTGGAAATATTCAGCCATTAATTCTATATACATTCGACGAAGTTCTGGATTTGACCGAAACAGACGTTCCATAGAGTATAATCTCGAGAGTGCAGCACCTAAGGTATCACTAAAAACTGGATCAGAGGATCAGAGAAACACGACTGAAATCATCCCTGAAATGTTACATGGTGTTAAGTGGTGCATTTTCCAAATGTACCAAAGTGTGGTGCGATGACTTGCATACACGGCATCTAAACGTAGATCGACATTTATTGGCTGAGTGTTCAACCCGAAGACAATTAAACCAAAACGAATGAGTTTTAACGAACTCTCGCCTCGAATGAATGTCTTACGAAACGAACTTTGAACACTGAGGTAATAAATGAAAATCAGAGCAATTATGACACTTAGATTTCGATTCCTTGATTTCCGACACATGTGATCGGAGCGGTGTTGTAGGTTTTGTAAGCGAAAGGTCTGGGCGATAATTAGATTGGCACAATTCAAGCGCATTGCACCGTTTCTGTAGAAAGTTCAAAAGTAAAACAATGTTTATATTGTCTCGAGCCCACTTGTTTTCGCACTAAAAGGTGAACTAACCACGGATCGCTAGAAGTCTAATTGAGCGCATTAGTCCCCGAACGACTTTGTCAGCGCCACCAATAATTTTTCGAAGAATTTGTATTGTATGTTGCCAGCATTCATGGACGAAAGCGACAAGTAGAATTGAATAATAATCAAATATTCTTGATTGTAGCGCGCTTCCAACCGGCACCAAGCTTCGGTGTAGTTCACGTCGGAAATTGAAATGTGCTGAATAAGCGAAGCAGTTTCTTCTGATAAAAACGACTTCAGCAGCTGTGAAATTTGGTTTACCGTCCACCGATCCCATAAAAAGTTCTCTAAATGACAGCCACTCCTTATAATCCCCGGAAAATAGCGGAATTATGATTTGAGGGAGTTGCACATTCGCGTCTCCAGGCCCTGAGTCATATAACCTCTCAAACGTAGACTGCTGGGTGGCCAACCTTTCAAGTACACTTTCGTTAGCATCCGTTACTGCTGACAGCAATGGATTGCTTGCGATATTTCAGCATAGGTAAAAAAGTATTTTTCCTCGTATTTCCAGAAGTCTACAATTAATTCCGCACGAGAGTCCCCATCAGCCAACGAATATCTTATTGGTCTTGAAGCACACAAAATGACTGTCACGATTCTTCAAACTTGTCTAACCGACTTTTTAAAAGTTCAATGGAAGTATTCTCGTTAACCGACCGTAAGAAAATCTCCGCGCGAAATAAATAATGTTTGATTTGTATCGAATAAAAAAAAACTTTATTTAAGAAAAAGAACTTAATTTTACTTACAAGTTTAACAACGAACTGCTCTTAGAATGCTATCTTATGTCTACTTATACTCTATGAAATGTTTGCTCAGCTTTTTCTGCATTCCCACAGGTTTGCAAATGCAAGTGATCAGCGGAAAAAGTCTGGGAACATTTCTGTAACTTAATATCTACTTGGTTCTCATATCTTTCAAAATATTTTCGATATCTGAGTAAGCTGACTTATACATAACTTCTCCGTCCTTTACTTTAAAATTCTCCTGAATTTTGTTTTTTACTTTGACATTAACAGATTGCTGTATTTTGAAAGATATAAGAACTATGGTTACTAAAACAGTTAAAATTATGACAAAGCTAACATTTAGTGTATATGAAACATTTTTATGGTATTGTAATGCTTTTATTTTATTGAGATTATTTTCATTTTGGAATATAATTTCATCTAAAGTTATTTTATCAGTAAAATTTGTAAAATTTTTGTACATTGCATAGTAAAATCGCTCTTGGAAGCTATCTTTTATGTTTGGCAAACAATGATCTAAAATTTTTATTTTACAATTATTAAAATGTATTAACACGTTTCCAGTTACATTTAAATTTCTGTTGTCGCAATTTTGACTTATGTTTAAATTATTTGCATTCTTTATTAAAATGGTTTCTTCATCTATTAATATGATTTCAGTTTGGTTATTTCTAATTAATTTACAATTTTCTTGAAAAATACAATGTTTACTTATGCTTAATTCATTAAGATATTTAAATTCTTCATACTTATAATTGATTTTATTGTATTCTACTACTAGAACAATCGATTTCTTTTCCATTTTTGTTTGTAAGCGGTACTATTATTTTTAGTGGAATCTGTTTAAATTCTTCTGGGATTTGTATTGCAAATATAAGAGTATCATTCTTATATTTAGTAATGCCTAATTTAATATTTTTCATTTTATTCAAATCTATATTGTATCTTTGTATCTCCTCATCTGTTAAGATGTTAGGATGAATTATTTCCTGTCTTGCCGATGCTATATTATCTTGTATGTTCTCTATTTTTTCTTTTATTAGTTGTACTTTAAAAAGCTGATCAAAAAATAAATTCTGTTCAATTGTTCGACTGGATACATTGTTTAGTTGTCGCAAAATTATTTCCCTGTCTTTCTTAATAATATCTTTAAGCTGTCTAATTGTTCTGTTGAAACTATTATTTATTACGATTTGCTGGTTTAAATTACTAATTGAATTGTGGTTATTGATTTCTATATTTTTAAGGTGGTTTTTAATGTCTATTCTATCTACTTCGTCTAATGTACCGAAAAGTCACTTTGATGCTTTTCCTACAATGTTAATTAAACCTCTTCTCTTTCTATTATCTCTCGGAATAATTGTTTTTACTATATTTGTTAAATGTATAAGTTCTGTTTTAAGTAGTTCTTTGTGTTGTACGTCAAGACTGTCAATATTTAATGCTATGTCATTTAATAAATTTATTATGTCTTGTGGTTTGATCATGTGAATGATAATGTCTGTCTTAACGACTATGTCGACGTCATTAAGTTTGATTTGAGTAAATCATGTTTGTTCCTTTATGTCGTATATATGTAAGAGTCCGTTAGTTGGCATTATTAGTATGAGTAACAATGTCATCGTGAAGAGCTGAAAATTTTGGTTGTCGTTTAATATTAGTGGTATGAACGTTTGCTAATTTGCTACGCTTAAATTAAGGTTGATGTTTATGCCTAACTGCCTTATAGTTTTTTATAAATCCTGTGGACCTCTCTTCAATGTAATCTTCGCGATTTTCGTTGGACTTTTTGATATTCTTTTCTTTTTCTGACCTTAAGTTTTGTCTTAACTTTTCAAGATCTATTCTTTTAGATTGAACTTCGCTTGGAGTTGTTTTTATTGTGGAATGTATTCTCTCATTATAGTTTCGTATGGCCTTTGTTATTAATCTTTTGACTGATATGTTTTGTTTATTTAATTTTAAAATTCTACATTTTTCTAATATGGTGTTATGAAATCGTTCTATGTCAGAATTTCCGGTGTGACTATTTGGTTTGGTAAAATGTATTTCTACATCTTCCTCTTGTAAGAATTCTTTGATGTGGATTAATTTGAACTTGTTATCAGCTATAATCTTTTTAGGTTTTCCTACTTTAGCGAAGTGATTCTCTAATTCCTCTACTATTGTAATATGATTCCTGTCTGAAAGATAGTACGCTTACCCAAATTTCGAAAACTTGTCGATAATTGTTAGAAAGCTACACTTCATTATGACAAACGTATCTACATGAATTATTTCATTAAGATCTGTTGCTGTTTCGGTTAATTGAAATTTTGTTTTTATTGGTTTTCTATCATATTTAACTTGTTGGCATATCTCACATTGGTTTATAACTATTTGAATTATTTCTTGTAATTTAGGGTAATAAATTTTGTGTTTAATAGCACTGTAAGTTTCCTGAATTCCCGAATGTAAACTTTCCTTCACATGATAGAGTGATATTTGTTTTACTACTTCTACTTCGATTTTGATATCTTGCGCTCTAAAAGAACATTTAACAAATTTAATTTGGCTATCGTCTGAAAACATTTCACTTAACTTTTCCTGAACTACGTTATATTGATGATCTGGTACTTCTGAAAAAATACTTATTTTTCCTTTTTTTTATAAAAGCTTTAAAGATATCGATTAATCTATCAAAGTCATATTCTGCTATGTATATTATTCGTTTTAAAATGAATGGTTTGAATTTCTTGGGTTTTGTTGTTAGTTAGAATTATTTGAGTTTAATATTTGTTCACTATTTCTTCTTTGATTGGTATGTGGTCCATGAGTTCTTCGTCTGCTGAATGGATCGTCTCATCTGAATTATTGTCTTCCATATTAAATACAAAATCGGATATTGAGTCATTTTGATTACATTCAAGTGAAAAATTGTCTGTACTATGGGATTGTTCTTCTTCTTCCTTATTATGAGTAACGTCCTCGTTGGGTTTAATTCTACTCAGAAAATCCGCTACTCTGTTTTCTTTACCTTTCAAATATTCAATTTCAAATTGATATTCTCCTAGCTTTAAGAGCCATCTCTGATGTCTTGGAGAGAGATCCTTACCTTTGTATTTGGCATGCAAAAATTTAATCGGTTGGTGATCTGTACAAATCTTAAATTTATTCCCATAAAGATATGGTCTAAAATAGTTTACAGACCACATAATTGCAAGAAATTCTTTGTCCGTGGTTTTTTTAAAATTGGATGACTGGTTATAAGAATTTTAAGTTTTTCAAAGGCTTCAGTATAATTAGGGTCGTTTAGGGTAATTTTGCTATTTTTCTTTGAATATTTGGCAATAGGCTGTGCTATTTTAGCATAGTTTTTAATAAATCTCCTGTAGTATCCTGTGATACCAAGAAATCTTTTTATTTCTTTTTGTGTTGTGAGTAGCTTTAACTTTTGGATTACCGATATTTTTTCGGGATTTGGTTTTAAACCTTCCTTTGTTAGGACGTGTCCTAAGAATTCTGTCTCTCTCTTCATAAAATTACACTTGTCAATTTGAATTTTTAATTGTTTTGATTTCAATACATTGAATATATCGGTTAATGATTTAATATGCTCTTTTAATGTTGTACTAAAAACTAGTATATCATCAAGGTATACTACACAGGTTTTATTTATGTAATCTCTCAGAATATCATTCTGGAGTCTTTGGAATGTCGCTGGGGCATTCTTCAAACCGAATGGCATTCTGATGAACTCATATAAACCGTGAGGGGTGACAAAAGTTGTCTTTTTTCTGTCTTGTTCTTTAATTAGCACCTGATGGTATCCCTTAGCAAGGTCCAACGTTGTAAAATACTGTGCCTTACCTAACTTATCCAAAATTGAATCAATATTAGTTAATGGAAACATGTCGTCAACGGTAACGGCATTCAGTTTCCTGTAGTCAATCACAATTCTGAATTTTTTTTACCTGAGTTGTCCATTTTCTTAGGAACAACTATTAGGGGGCTGGAATATTTGGAATTACTGTTCCTTTTTTTTTTCGATATTATTTCACTAGTGTTTAATCACTATTTTCACACTGTGTACTGGTTCGTTATCACTGGATAATTCTTCTTAAAACTATCCTACCGACTGCGCCAAATAAATAATGTTTGATTTGTATCGAATAAAAAAAAACTTTATTTAAGAAAAAGAACTTAATTTTACTTACAAGGTTAACAACGAACTGCTCTTAGAATGCTATCTTAGGTCTACTTATACTCTATGAAATGTTTGCTCAGCTTTTTCTGCATTCCCACAGGTTTGCAAATGCAAGTGATCAGCTTAGAAAGTCTGGGAACATTTCTGTAACTTAATATCTCATATCTTTCAAAATTTTTTCGATATCTGAGTAAGCTGACTTATACATAACTCGCGCGTAATATTGTATGTCCCTTAACACTGGCGAGTTTCGCTTTTACACTCATCGCACATAATTCATAGAGTTATTAGAAACGTGAATGTCCATAAATTAAATTTAGAACTAAAAGATTATTATTTAATTCGACTGCGAAGGACCAATATTCTTAGGAATGTATTGTAGGAATTTAAATATAAAGTTTGAGTGCAGACAAAAACAACGAAAGCACAGAATAAGCAAAAGGAAAAACAAAAAAACTTTATAAATTTTATTTGCTACTTACTCTTTTTTAAGGAATGTGTCTCCTGACTGTCCAAAATCAAACTGAACGAGCAATTCACTCAGAAGCCGCCACCGACCCATGGTATCACATTTATTTGCAATATGTTTACATGGTCCGATACATGATAGAATATCCGATGGATGCTGCTAAGGTGAACCATTCTTTTAGCTCAACTGTATAAGCATCAGCCGATTGAGAACACAAACGGTATGTATGTAAAGGCACAACTAAATGTCCGTATGTACCCGCACATGAAAGAAAATCAATTAAATATTTAACTATCGGCTGTTGCGTGTGCAGTAAAGTTTTTTTTTATTTTTATTTAATTTATTTCAGGACTGTACATTAAGAATTACATTCCCATTATTTGTACTTATTCATATAAATTTAACATTAAGGTATCTAGGTTACACAGTCTCAGTAAAAATATATATATATTTTTTTAAAGTTAATATGAGTCTACAAAAATTACTATTAATCAAATATGTGATTGTTAGGATAACTTTTTACAAAAGAAACATGCAAATTTTTTTAAACAAAAAGCGAACTAGATTGACGTGTGTATATTGGTATGGAATTCCAAAGTCTTATAGCATATTCAAAAAAAGTTAAAATAAGGAAAATTGATATATTGGGTACGATTGAGTAAGACAAACAGATAATTTATACGGAAGGCAATTTATATATAATTATACAGACAATTTATACAGAAATGTGCAGTTTAGTATGTTATATTTGTGTGTTGTCTAAGGGTACATCCGGTAAGCTTAAGGGAAAATCCCGACATGTGGTTATATTTACGGAAACCATATATGTAGCGAATAGCCGAATTAAATGCTATTTCTAGTTTCCTAAACGACAGTTCATCAATATTACTATTAACTACTGAGCTGCAGTTTATAAAGGACATAAACAGAGCTCTTACGAGTTAAAGCTTTGTTAAGGTCGGGACAAAAGCGGATGAGATATGAAGTTGGCGTCGACCACCATATATTCTTTTGATAACCTAATTGATATGGCTTTCACAGGAAAGTTTGTAGTTGATATATATTCCTAAGTTCTTCACCTCATTTTCGTATGGAATTAATTGTCACATTAAATGTATTTGTTGCAAGCAACTGGAATTAATCCATTCATAACAGATAACAATTTAGATTTAGCAGGGTTTAAATACAGGTTATTGAGAATAGACCAGTTATAAGTTCGTTTCAAGTCCTCATTAGGTCTAGCTATACAATCATCCATTAAGCCAATCGGTCTAGACAGATATACCTGAGCATCGTCTGCATATAAATGCACCGATGCATCAAGACATGTCGTTTATAAACAATGAGAATAAGAGTGGTCCGAAAATAAATCTTTTCGGGACACCTGTAAAAAATTTTAACTTCCCTGGCGAGTATGTACTTGTTGAAATCTACCACTTAAATAATTAAATATAAGAGATGCAGCTTTATTAAAAAAAACTGAATTGACTTTTCAGCTTCTTAATCAAGCGTTGATGGTTTACACAGTCAAAGGCTGTAGAAAAGTCCAATAAGCAGAGAATAGATACGTTATTCTTACCATACGCTCTTCTTAAATCATCTAGAATTTTGATTTGATTTTCTCTTAAGCCTAATTGAAACGGGGATAACATTTTATTTGAACTGCTAATTGATTTGGTTTTTTAATAAAATCTCAAAAATGTTTGATAGGCACGATGATACTAATACTAATACTAACAGGTAATACTTATAGGTCAAAAATCTTCTAGCTGGTTCCTCGTAATATTTTTAGTCCGTTGTGTAGTGGTATATGCATAGACTCCTCAAGCAGAGGGTCGCGGGTTCGAATCCTGTGCGAGGCAATTCTCTGAAAAAGACTTTTCATAGAATTTCTATGTTGTTATCTAAAAATTCCGTCGGCGTCAACTCTGACATGAAGGCATAACACTTATGTTGGAGTGATTGCTGGCTGGGCTGAATGTAACGAACTAACAACTAGCACGTACTAAAAACCACTGGTTGAGCATGCACTGGCTCCAGTTTGACAACCACCTATGGAAAAAATATCGAAACCTAATACAGCTGAGATTCAAACTACTACGCCACCCGCCCGCGCCCTGGAGAAAAGCCAGTGAAAGGGTATTCATATCCTTATTATCCATATTATACACAAAAAAACGGCACTGGCACAACTTAAGCATATTTCCAAGTTGAAGAAAACTCAGATCTCATGATAAATGAGTTTATAATGTGCGTGAGAAGATAATATATCCAGGGCATAATTAGTTTTATTAACTTAATAGATATACAATCTACTCTTACCGCGTTTGATTTGATGTTGGATAAGGTTTTAGATACACCACACTCCAACACACAGTGAAACTCAAGATAATTCAAATTATCATGATTGGTTACTTTAAGGTCAGTGTTGCAGTTATTAGCCGTTACTGAACTATTCAATGTTTTAAGTAAAAATCTATTTAAATGGTTCGGATCTAGATCGCATCCCATTGACGTCTTCTTAACAACTCTTAAGGATCGAAGGTTCTTCCAGAGAGTAAAGCTAGGCTGGATAGTATTAAGCTTTGAGAAATAAGATGCTGCTTTGGCTTTTATAACCTCGGCCATAGCTCCATTTCTTTGAAATTTCAAGATATTCCAATTATTTCTACTACGATTTTACCGCCAACGAGGATACGATCTATCCCTATTTAAAATAAGTTTTTTAATGTTTTCAGAGAACCAGAGGACGCCGCTGTTGATGACTTTCTTAACCTTAATTGGTACATATTTCTCGTAAAGTGACTGGACAAGTGATTGAGAAGTATGTACTTTATCATCGACTGAACAAGTTTCCCATTAAAGATGCCAATGACAATTAAGAACATCGCGAGTCAAATCGAGCTCGTTAATTTTACTAAAATCACCGAACGTAAATTGCACGGGACATGGCACTACACTATTCTGTGTATCTAAGTTAACAAAGAGTAGGTCATGGTATGATGGAGTTCATGGAAAACTTACTTGTTTGTATTCTGTGATTAGCTCTAAGTTTAACGTTAACACTATATAAAGAAGACTTTCTTTGCAATGGGGACGAAAATGAGTAGCTCTGGAAACATTGACAATATCGAGATCAACCATAGAACATTCATTTTTTAAGTTTTGTGCTAGATTGTCTCTAGTAAGAGGTCGATATTAAGGTCACGGTACACAGCTAAGGATGAACATTTAGGACTGTGCATACTAAGACTTTCAAAAAACTGAGTAACGCTTAAACTTTTGTTGGGATTATACACACAACCATGTGTTGGTTGGGTTGGGGTTGGCCGTGGTGTAGTGATATATGCATAGACTTCTCAAGCAGAGGGTCACGGGTTCTGAAAAAGTATTTTCATGGAATTTGAATGTAGGTATATGTAAATCCCGTCGGCGTAAACTCTGACTTTTTTGCTCATAGTAGTGTGAGATTCTTAATCACTAAAAACACTCCTCCCTCCTTATCGACTACAACTAAGTTACCTTATCAAGTAGTTTCCGTTTCAAATAACGTTCGCGTAGGGCGGGGATGGATAGGTTTCCATCGCGCCAGATCGAATAGTCTCATTTTTTATAATCGACGCACTAAGTTTGTCTCGTCCAGAATTTGGAGTATTTTATTATTACAATGACCATGAAAACGAATACGGAGTTTACGAGCAAAGTTCATTATTTCGTCCTCGACGGTAACTATTCCCAAGTCTCTGTAGATATCACAGAGATTTGTCTTAGAGCTTGGTTTTGATAGCTTTGGAGAATATTTCGATTGCTTGGTTTAGTACAGCCCCAAAGTTGTATACCGTACGTCCAAACAGGTTTAAGCACTTGCTTATATTGTAGATGTGCAGTTTGTTATGTATGCTTAACTTTGAATGTTTTCCTAGTAGCCAGTACATTTGTCTGAATTTGTTTTCAAGTTCATCACGTTTCTTCTTAACATGTGGCTTCCATTTCAGTTTTACATCTAGTGTCATTCGTAGATACCTTGCTTCATTTGCATATGGTATTTGTACCGAGTTAATAAAAATGGGAAGGTTGTTTATTTTCTGGTAATTAAAATTAACATGAGTAGATTTGGTCTCATTGAGAACAATTCGCCATATCTTTGTCCATTTGTAGACTTTATCCAAAGCCGTTTGTAGCTTTCCAGTAGCTAACTCGACTGTAGCTAGTATCGCCGTGTCGTCGCGAGCGTGGCTACTATGGTACCTGATTCTTCCAGTATGTCTCGAGTATAGAGTAAAAACAATACCGGTCCAAGTACACTTCCTTGCGGAACTCCGAGTATTCGGTGATATGTTTAACACGAAAAATTCTGTTTTCTAGGTACGATTTCAGGATCGTATGCAGCTCTCTCGGAAGAACCTGGCTTATATAGGCTTATCGAAGGCTTGAGACACGTCAAGAAACACGCTAGAACATATCTTTTTCCCCTCTAGGGCTTACTCAATTTCATTCGTAATTCTAAAATCCTGGTCAATTGTGGAGTGCTTAGTTCTAAAACCGGAATGATGTTCAGGAAGTAGACGTCTCTCTTCAAATATTTTAGATGTTATCGGCAGAAGAGATATGGGTCTTTAGGACTTTTTTTCATTTGGAAATATGCCTGGTTTCGGGACCATTATAACTTCGGCAACATTCCATTGGCTTGGAAGGTTTAATAGTCTTAGCGCTGCATTTATAAGTTGGAGCTGTTTGATCACGCCTTTCTTTGGCAGCTCCTTGAGAATTTTAGCAGTTATTAAATCATAACCAGGGGCTTTGTTATTTTTAAATTTTTTAATTGCTTGGTTAAGTTCTCGTAGCGACACTGTTTTTATTCTAAAATTGTCCGGTGCCGTAGTTATATATATATAGAAACTTCTGTTAACGCGCGTCCAACAAAAGTCTTTTGTTTCTTCTAGGTGCTCGGCAAATAGATCCGCCTTCTCTTTATCTCCTTTTGCCCATTCGCCATTATTTTTTCTTATGGGAGGAAATTGCATTTGAGGCTTTTTGATTCGCTTCATGGCTTTCCAGAGGGAGTATTTTGAACTTCTTTCGGCAGTCAGACCTTCGAGATATGTAGAGATATTCCGATTTTTGTAATCTCGTATTGCTTCCTTCATTTTGTTGCATAAGTGGCTTAAGAATGTTTTATGCTGGGGAGCACGGGATTGTTGCCCGTTGTTTCGTGCTCTCCCCTTTTCTCTTACCAATTCTATTATTTCCGACGGATATTTTATTTCACTACTTGTTTTCTCTTTAATTGTTGGAGTTGGAGTGTTGTTCCAGATAGCGTTCTGCAGGACTTTGATGAATCTGTCGACTTCGTCTTCTGTTTCGGTTTGTGTTTTAAGCGACACGTTTAGAACAGTTAGTCTTGTTATTAGTTAATCTAGACACCACTTCTTTCTTAATTAAGATTATACTTAGTGTTAAAATGACTGGTGAGTGATATGAGGAGAGATCATAACTTTTCACGATGTCTGTAGAAATTTTGGCTCCTCCCTTTGTGACAAAGAAGTCCACAAAATCGGCGGTCTTTGTTATATCCGAAGGCCAATATGTTGGTTTTCCTGTCGAGAAAAAGTCAACTTTACATTGCATACCGGTTTCATAGAGTTCTCTGCCTTTCGTTGTATTACATCTTGAACCCCAGAAGGTATGTTTCTAATTAAAGTCACCACCAATTATAAAATTTGGTCCGAGCGAATCAAAGATACCTTTAAAGTCCTTCTTTTCTAGCTTGCATCGCAGAGGACAATATATGGATGCAATGTTGTAATGCAGGTAGTTATATTTTACGCAAACTGAACCTAAGTGCATTGCATCGCATTTAATCTTCATATTTATAGAGTCCTAAATACAATCTTTAATGATCAATGAGGATCCGCCTTTGACATTGTTTGATGGGTGGTATGCATGATAAGCACAGTATCCCTTTAGTTCCACACGAGGTCCTTTCCTCAAGTGAGATTCAGAAATCAAACAAATGTCAATATTGGCTTTTTGTAAGAACACTTCCAGTTCGTCATGTTTTTTAATAAGGTCGTTTGCGTTCCACTTCAATATTTTAAGCACTTGTTTCATATTCAAATCGAGTTTTACGTATTTCTTTCTCGAGATTGCTCAATTTTTCAACTAAAAGTTTATTTGTTCTGCTTTGCTCCTCAAGAGTCGTGAGAATTAGGGAAAAAACGTGAGCCACTGGATCTGGCGTAACATCGCTTTTTTTATTTCCTTGCGACGCAGCTTGTGCATACGTTAGCGCTTCTATTGGTGGCGGCTTTTTCTTTGCGTTCTTTTTTTGTATATCCTTCGACTTTACCACAATGGATTTTCTTTCTTTCACTGCCTATTCTTTAGCAATATTAGATTTATTTGTAGTTATTTGGGCTTGGACGTAAGGTTTTTTTAAGCGTATAGCGCCTTTTTTGTTCTTTTTGGCAGTAAGTATGCGTATGGCAACGCTTACATTGCGGGATCGAGCTTGTGTTCTTTCGCACAGGTTCGATTTTGACTACGATATTTAGAATAGTTTTAATACTATAGATGTCTTCTTTATTTTCGGACTCATCGAAACTGAGCATAAACAGTGGAAGTCCCCGCTTAACCAAGATTTCCGTATCTTCCTCTGTTTTTCTCTTCCCTTTTTTAATAATATTTACGATGTCTAGAACTTGAAAGCCCTTTGCATGGAGGTCGTTTAAATTTTTTTTTTAGTACACGAAGGGTGAAGTCCTCTCGCTACTACACGTAATGGTCTTTCTGACTTTTTTTCGAAAGTGTACCATTGGATCTTCTCGGTGTTTAATTTTTCGGACAATGCTCGGTAGTCATCGGAGTTGTCGAAGTTAACTTTCCACACATTGTTGCGCAGTGATGTAACCTTATACTTACATTTAAGCGTATCTTTGAGAAAGCAATGCAACTTGCTATGGTCTGAAACCCCAACAACGTTGTTTGGAGGTGGAAGACATATTTTTGTTGGGAGTTGCTTTTTTGTGACTCCTGGCTCTTATCTGGAACGACTTCAGGTGAAGAACCAACTTTACGTTTCTTAGACGGTCTTTTCTTTACGGTCCAATTTGTTTCGCGCGTAAGCAATTCTTCGTCCGTATGGTATTCGCGACTAGTTGAGCGGAGTGGACTGCTTTCATGGGCTTCGTTTATATGCTTTGTTTTCAGAGTCTTGTTTTCTTCTTGGAGTATGTCTATTTCTTTTTAAAGCTCTTGAAAAAGTAGCTAGATTTGCTTAAGCTTCGTGCGGAGTGTGTTGTTTTCGTCCTCCAAGCTTTTATTTGTCACTGAGTCTGTTTTTTTTCGCGCGTAGGCACTTCGGGCAGACTTCTTTTCCCGGAGAAATTAGATCTTGGTGGTGGAGATCGTGATACCCTTGAACTTTTAGAGAAGGGATCAAACGACTGCGGCAAATTTGTTGAATTTACTGCGTTATTTGCGTTAATTATATTATTTGTTTTATTTGTTTTGTTTTTTCTAGGTTTATATTTAGATCCCACGAGTATGGTGGAAGGAAGGTCCACTGCATCGGAGACCCCTGTAATACGGTAAGGCTACGTTACAACCAGAGGACGTAAGGTATCCGGAGGGCTCCGTTCGCGGTGCTCTATTGATTTTACATCCCGAGCACCATTCAGGACTTGGCACGGGTTGCATAACACCTTGCCTTGAGGATGGGATACTTATTTGAGTGGCGGCGCCCCTTCACAGATCTGGGAATCCGGCCCAGATGGATTTTAGTCGCCTCTTACGACAGGCATTCCTACCTACTCTGACATGAATGCATAACACTGATGTTGGAGTGGTTGCAGGCTGGGCTAAATGTAACGAACGAACAACTAGCACGTACTAAGACTGGTTGAGGATGCACTGGCTCCAGTTTGACAACCACCTCTGGAAAAATATCGAAACCTAACACACCTGAGTTTCAAACAATACACCACCCGCCCGCGCCCAGGTGAAAAGCCAGTAAAAAAGTTTGCATATTCACTTGGTGCGCTCGCGGAATTATAAAAAAAAAAACAATTAACATACTTGTAACACTATTCATTATATCAATAAACATAAACTCAACTTCGGAATCTTCTGACGACTCAATTACTTCACATTTGAATTACGATTTACAGTATATGGCAACCCACCCACCACGTTTCGAGTATTTGTGATTACGTAAGATATAATACCCTGGTATATCAATAGTTTAAATATTGATAATCTCATTTAACCAACTTACGGTAGTGCAAATAAAATCAATTGATCCCTCCGAGAATCAATCGCGTAACTTGTCTATGTGTTCGGTTATACTTTGCGTATTAAAGTTACTTATTTTTAGCTCATTTGCAAATTTGCTGAAAATGTTAAGCATAAGGCAAGGAATACAATATGTGTTCACACCATAAGGACTCATTTACAAAATAAATAAAAATATATAAATTAAAAAAAGGGATAATACACAAATAGTGAATATATTAAAAACAGTAATCAATACGTTATTTTAAAACAAAAAAATACATTTTGTATATAAAGAAGAAATAAAAACAAAAATACTACCATTAAAAGTGCCGACTCAAAGACAAAAAAAAAATAAAATAAAAAGTGGGATCACTGCAATCAGTAAGACAACAGGAAAGCTCAGAAAAGCTCGGCAGGACACGAAATGCTGATAACTCGCTCTTCTTCTCTACCATCTCTCCGCTTTATGTGCGCCAAACCACACTTTGTTCTAACAGCAACAAATTTACCAAGCCGACGCAATTTAAGGGACTCGTGCAGAATTGCAATGTTCTTTGGCATTAAACTTTTATTAATGTATACGGCATCATTTGATGTGAAACCTTCCATCTCTGGCAAGTGCAACCTATGCTTAGACCTGTATGCAGATAGAAAAGTGCGTTGTTCCGCTTGACAAGAGTGTCGAACAATTATAGTGCCATTAGAATTACGTGAAGCACTTACAGTTGTTGTTTTTGGCTTTGTTCTGAGAGTAGAGAGTATGGAGAGAGCTTGTGTTTGATGTTTTCAGCTAGTTTTTTAACGATATCTTTGGTGTTTTCATTCTCAGCATACGGGATACCTCTCACGACCACATTACTGAGCCACTGCGGGCGCTGAATTTCATAAATTTGTTCTCTTAAGAGGGTGTTGTCTGCCTTCAACGTTGAAAGTTCAATGGTCATTTCCAGCATTTCTACAATAGCATCCATCTTCGAAGTGATTCGATCCTTTGCTTCTTTTAGCAAAATCATCATTTGTCTCGTAATACTCTTTTCCATGAATGCAAGCTCCGCATTCAGTGAGCTGAATGGTTTCCCCGCGTTGAGGTTGATGGGCTTGTTGGTGGGGGTATTATTTCAGTTGAATGTGGGCATTGTAGGCAAAGAGAGTAAATAACTGCAGCAGGAAAAAATTAAAATGCAAGGTTTGATAAGACTCGCGAAATTAAATTAAAATGACAAGAAGTAACGATTTCGAGAATCAAGTGCACTGACAATCGAGGAAATTTGTTCCTTTATTTTCGAACAAAACAGTTGTTTTCAGTGTTCAACTTTTGATAGCTCACACGTGATTCATGACATATGCCAAAGTCAAACACGCTAATTAGCATTGCTGTTTCATTATGAAAAGACTTGAACAATGCTTAAAAATTATTGAATTTTAATATCAAAATTAGTGCTCTCTGAAAAGTGTTTTTCGCGCACATCGACCATTTTATATTTGTCATAATCGATATACTGAGCAAGCACTTCAACCTACCAGTATGCGTATAATGCGCATAGTGCGCACAGAGGAAATCATTTGTGCTGTTATTTGTCTACTCGTTGCCCTCCCAGCAATTGGAATTGTGTTACTCAACTACGTGGAAAATTTTGAACAAGGATCTTAGTCTTAAACCATATAAAATACAGCTTGTGCCAAACGACCTGCCACAGCGACGAAGCTTATTTCTGAATGAATGGCTACGTTAATAACCAAAACTGCAGTATTTGTTCCGACGAGCAATTTCAGGCAGTACAGGAGCTACCAGTGCACCCGGAAAATGCACTATTTGGTGTTTTTTTTCTTTCTGATAATTAAAACCAAATGCTTAAAAAAAGAACTACGAACACCATGGCTCATTCAATTGCGAGCAACCCGCTCAAAGCATGAATCCAGTTTTGATGCAAATCATTGTACAGCAGCAGAAGCAGATGGGTCAAAAGTGTGAGGTGCTTCGAAAATACTAGAAACTCCTTAACAGCAATGCAGGAACCAGCGAAATAGAATTATAGTTAAAGTTAAAATAGAAGCATTGGCAAAAAGCATTAAAAAATTTCGCTATAACCCAGACAATGGCTAAGGGTAAGGTTGTCACTCAGAAAAATACATCCTATTTTACTGGGCAGACACGTTACATATAACCAAAATTTCCGAGAGATTTCTCCTTTGTCCAAACAACCCAAACGCTGTCGAAACTTCTTGGATGATCTTATTATTGATAATATTAATAATATTGTTACATACGCAGCACACGTTGACCAACCAATTTTGAATTGGACACCAATGACTAACTCAAATGCATAGTTTTTGTGATTGAACTCAAATCTACAAAGCACACTGCAATTCTATGGTCGAGAGTCGTGGGACACCTAAGGTTGATACATTAGTTGCAGAAGTTCTTCGGCATCAAAACTTGAAAAATAACACGTGCTTGATTTAATCAGCGGCATCAAAGGTTCAGTCCGTATCTAAACAAAGTTATCCACGAAGTCGAACTGACGACAAAACACCCAGGAAAGATAAAACTTCAAAACCACTTACACCTCGTTGTAGCTGTGGCAGTATTCACTTTCTAAGAAATGTACTTATTTAACAGACAGATGCAGCGTGTAATAAAATCGGTCAGAAAAAAAGTTATTGCTCATATTTTTCCAAGACTGAGAAACATACAACCAACACACCACATACTTACAGAAAAAAAGCAGTTTTCCGCAGAAACTTTCCAATTCTAGTAAATTAAAACGCATCTACGCTATAAACCAGCTGAATTGAGCACTAAAACGTAAACATGTTACGGTAGAAATAACGTGAAACTTCAAATTGACGCTGGGTCTGACATAACAGCTATTTCCAAGAAAGTTTGATCAGTCATATAATCCCCGTCGACTATCCAAATCGATCACACTGCTAAGGATGCATCATCAAATCAATTTACAATATTCGGCGAGTTCGTTTTTGTCTCCAATATTGATTCACTCAATATATTTTGAGTTGGTTTTATGGAAAAAATGAATCTCTGGGAAAACCACCCAATCCGTTCTCTTGCAGTTTAAGAATTTTTATGACAGTGATCTTAGCATCACTTTAAAAGAATTTTCCACAAGTGTTCCAAGAAGGTCCAGGACACTGTAATGAAATCAGTCTGCAGCTCAAAGCTGATTGTGACCAAATGCACCGTGACACGTGCCACCAGAGAAACGTTCGAGAAGAAATTACACCGCTTGAAAAAGGCTGGTATTATCACAAAACTTGGTAAGCGTTAACCGAGCTAATGGAACAGTTCATATTTGCGCAGGTTAGTCAATCCGTCTAAATGCCTTATTGGAGACTCAACAACACATAGATATTTCGGATGCCTATTTACAGGTGGAAGTGGATGATGAAGCAAAGCAAATTCTTATTATCAACACGCATCGTGGCTTATATGTGGTCAATAAGCTATCACCAGGAGTCAAAAAAGCATTAAGAGCATTTCAATAACTGTAACTGTAAAAGTAATTTATCACATCTCACTATTACTTATTGAAGCCGAGAAGAATAATAGCCAGATAGAAAAACAAGGCGGAGCTTTAATTTATGTCGTTACGAAATTCCACTATCAAGAGGGTATTAAGTTTTTTTAAAATTGAATAGATAAAGAGAGAGAGAAAGGTTTCTGGACTCAGTGGTTATTTTGCTTAGTACATTGCATCCAACATTAAATGGGAAGGCTAAATTATTAGTGTTAATTGACTTTTTATTGTTTTTTCGACAACCCTTTATATCACGGGATTCAAGTTGCCTGAAAAAAGAATGTCTCTCGAGCACGGCTACTATTGACCTCTGAACCGTCGGATTGGAGAGCCCTACCCTACCCTACCACTTGAGCAACGGCCAAACACACTGCAAGATCTATTGGAGAAGGTTCAAACTTCAGACTGACCAGAAGCCACTACTCGCAATTTTCGGCTCTAGAAATCTAATAGGCGCTTGTTCTAATGTCGTACAACTTTGAGATTGACTATATGGTATTTCAAAAAAAGAGTTCAGATATATTGAAATTTTATTCACATAAATTTTAACAAATAAAACCAGAGGCGGATTTCATCAAAGTATCCACGCTATTACAATCAGACTTAAAACAACAACATCCAATCGCTACCTATCACCTTTAAAATGGAAAGTGCGCCTACTCTAAATGGAAAACCATCTCAGAAAGAAAAGGCCCTATAAATGAAGTAATTTAGATTCCAATCTAGTACAATTCCCATAGGAAGGATGCGATATAATAATGGGTTAACTTTTCGGGCAGCACACAATAATAGCTGAAATACATCATAACTGCATAGTGCTCATCAAGGCGTCGTAAGGATTAAGGATATTGCAAAATCCCATGTGTACTGGCCTTCTATTGAAAAGGACATTGTGATTTCGGTAAGGATATGTCGAGACTGAGCCTTTTATCACCCAGTTGCTTAAATTAAGTTGATAACATTCGCTACTGGCGTTGTAAATCAATGATTCACGATACAATATCTTCTTCTCGCTAATTGAACGCAAGTCACATCGATGGTTTTCTAGTTCCTTGTGATCGCCTGGCAAATTCCCGTTCTTCGATAGTTCTATAGTATGTGGATAGTGCTTTAATAATAATTTTGGTACAGCCGTCTTAAAAGTATACACCATCCTGAACTCAAGTGTTGAATAGAATTTTGTTAACAAAATGGTTGAAATTAATTTGAGACAAAATGTGTGCCATTGTTCGACGCAATAGTCGTGATAAGGCTACCTACGGCAATATTGCAATAGTTGCTTTTAAATTGGTTGCACACATTTTGACTACGAAGGGGAACTTAGATAGACCATCTACTAAGACCAACCACATATTGTTTAATTATTAATTATATTGTAGCCACTATCCAGCCACTATCTCAACCAACCCTGCTTGTAACAAGATTTATTTTACTCATGAATACAAAAAAAATAAAAAAGTCATCACTACGTCTGTACCTTTTGTATCACTACAACTTAATGCAACTTATTAATATTTTGAGTATAAATAGTATGCAACATACTTCTAAATGTTCGTGGGATAGTTAATTTGTTCCAACTCATCCCCTATCCTATACATCCTATACATCCAGTTATCTTAACAGAGCGGTTCCTAAAAATCACTACTATAAAACTATCTTAAAGTGTTTTTACAACCCCCTTCTCTTACATGGTGTCAGAAGTGTCGGTTTATTGGTTCCACAGTTTTGTAATCACGTATGAGGCAGTTTGTGAAAATATTTAAAACAGAAAGCTACAGCTAAACCAAGTGTACGAACAGTGAACCGAAAAACCTGTGAATGAGAATTAAATAACATAAAGTTTTAGTGTATCAGAATCAAACAGTGCAGTACAAAAAACAAAAAATCAAGGCAACAAAAATATAATAAAATTTAGTGGAAAAAATAGTTGTTCATACAAACAAAAGAAAAACAAATGCAAAGCAGATAAGCATCAATGCATTAGCGTACAACTCTCTATTGCATTTTCTATTTACTTTTATATATATATGCTTGAAACATACAAGCTAATTATTATTAAATTAATTTTGAAGAATTATCAATGAAGCAATTACAAGCATTACTAAAAGAAAGAGTACATCTATAAGTTAAAGAAAGATTTGGGTGGCCGTGGTGTAGTGGTATATGCATAGACTCCTCAAGCAGAGGGTCGTGGGTTCGAATCCCGTGCGAGGCAATTCTGTGAAAAAGGCTTTTCATAGAATTTGTATGTAGTTATATGAAAATCCCGTCGGCGTCAACTCTGACATGAAGGCATAACACTGATGTTGGAGTGGTTGCTGGCTGAGCTAAATGTAACGAACTAATAACTAGCACGTACTTAAGACCCACTGGTTGAGGATGTACTAGATCGTCCCGTACAGTTTGACAACCACCTCTAGAAAAAAATATCGAAACCTAATACAATTCAAACTACTATTCATATCCCCTTGGTATTTAAAAAAAAAAAAAAAAAAAAAAAAAAAGATTTAATCGAGCGCCTAGAATAACGGTATAGAAAAGAACGGCAATTTGTCTGAAGAAAATATAAATTAAATTTATACTCGAATACAACCCAAATTATTTCTCAAGTTCATCGCGAACCAGCATATACTTATGGACAGTTGAAAAATGAAAACGCTTTTCGATACGGGAAATCAGTTTTCAAAAAATTAACAAAGATCTGGAACTTCCACAGACCTGTCTAAGTGGACTGAAAATTGTGCATAATTCGAATTCACACCATTTGACATTTAATGTAGTGCGCGACGACTGGTTAGCAGATAAAATTGTTATTGAAACTGAAACGTTACAATACGCCGACTTAGAAATTTCAAACAGTATCCTTAAATTTAGGAAATATTTGCAAATTAAGGAGAGAGGTAATTTTCTATATTAGATAAGATCGATGCGGCAGTACTGTTCCAAAAAGCAACGAAATTTTCTGTGTAGAAGAAATTCTCAACTTAGAAATAAGAAAAGCTGTCTCAGATATCATAAGATCATATACTTACCAAATCCTGTATTGATATGAATATTGTTGTGGAAAATGAAAAACAAAGATTTCATCGCCCTCGTAGACTAAAGTCAAAAGAAAAAGATATTGTCCGCGCACAAATTTCGGAATGGTTAAAAGACGGAAAGATTGTGAATAACAACTCAGATTTTTGCAGCCCAGTGGTATTAGCAAAAAATAAAGACGGTAATTATAAGCTCTGTACCGACTATCAAAAGCTGAGTGCAATATTGGGTATATATTTTAATTCGTGCGGTTTTTTTTTTTAAATTTGAACGTTTATTTAAGAAAAATATGCACAATTGTATTATTCAAAGTATTGCCCATCTGAAGCTATAACTTTTTCCCATCTTTCTGGCAATTTGTGGATCCCATCCCAAAAGAACTGCGCCGGCTTGGCAGCCAAGAATGAATCAAGCCAATTTTTGATATTCTGCTCTGATGTGAACCGTATTTCAGTGAGGGCGTTCGGCATCGACCGGAACAAATGGTAGTCAGAAGGGGCAAGGTCTGCGTGGGGTAAGACTTCCCATCCACTGTTTTCCAAATAGTTCTTAACCGGAATAGCAACGTGGGGCCGAGCGTTGTCATGATGGAAAATTATTGCCTCGTGTCTGGTCGCATATTCCGACCGTTTTTCGGCTACTGCTCTCTTCAAACGGATTAATTGTTTTCGATAGCGTTGCCTATTGATGGTTTCACCCGGTTTTAGTAGCTCATAAAATAGTACACCCATCTGATCCCACCAAATACAGAGCATTACCTTCGCGCCATGGATATTGGGCTTTGCCGTTGATTTGGCTAGTTGGCCGGGTTTCCCATATAATTTTTTGCGCTTGAGGTTGTCGTAATGGATCCAGTTTTCATCACCAGTAACAATGATGCAAAAATGACTTCCTTTTGTGGCGTTCCAGCAGCATTTCGGACATGCAAAACCGCCTTTCGACGTCTCTCGGCTTGAGTTTATGTGGAACCCAATTTCCCTGATTTTGAATATATCCAGCTGCTTTTAATTGTTTTGAAATAGCTGCTTGAGTGACACCCAAAGATTCTGCGAGCTCTTCATGTGTTTGGCGACAATCTTCATAGAGTTACGCTTCCAGTTCTTCATCTTCAAACTTTTTTGGCTGCCCAGTTCATCGCCTTACAAGCCAAAATCACCACTTTTAAATCGTGCAAACCACTTTTGGCACATTCGCTCAGCTAGCGCATGTTCACCATAAACTTCCGCCAAAATACGATGACTTTCGGCAGCAGTTTTCTTTATATTAAAGTAATGAAGAAGAACTCCCCGCAAAAACATTTTTTCAGGCACAAAGTTCGACATATTTGAGTGAAAAAAAAATTATTGTTGTTTACGCTTCAAATGAATGACATATACTGAAATAACGTACAATGACAGTAGCTTTCCAACGCATGTTCCAATGGAATAAAAAAATGGAATAATACAAGTTACGCCATCTCTTAGCAAACCGCAGTTATACACCCAATAATTAAAGATAGATATCTTCTCTCTGTTATAAACGATTTTCTCGAAAAACTAGACGATTTGCGTAGGTTCACAACCCTTGATTTAAAAAACGTGTTTTTTTTCCACGTCGATATACACCCAAATAGCAAAAGACATACGTTGTTCGTAACCCCTGACGTACAGTACGAGTGCTGTAAGGGTCCATTTGGACTCTTTAATACGCCATCCGTTTTTCAGCGCTTTTCTTATACGGTTTTTAAAGACCTTATACGGGAAAATCGCGTTTTAATATACATGGACGAAGTAATAGTTGCATCATAAAATGAACTCGAGAACGTTCACTGTTTAAAGCAGCGTTGAAGATAGCTGCCGAAAATGGTTTACTGATAAAATGAGAGAAATGTAGATTTGAAATGTACCGTTAAACCTTCCCTTGAAAACATACAGGCTGTACGAAATTTTAGACAACCGAAAAACTGTAAAGAACTCCTAAGCTTTTTAGAGTTAGTCTTCACCTTTTCAGAAAGTTCATTTGGCAATATTCAACGGTCGGTAAGCCTCTATCTGATCTTACACGCAGAGATTCAGGTTTTGTTTTTGGTAATGAACAGCGCAAAGCATTTGAAACTTTATGGTATAAAAGCTGTTGTGTTAAGATCCAGTCATAAAACTATTTAATCCAAAACTGCAGTAAGACTTAGTGCGGTCTTATTTCTACACCCTGTTTTTTTCTGAAGCTTTAAAAGAGTCTCTCCTACGAACTTGAAATATTATCCATTATACGATCACTGAGGAAACTCACAGTCAACTTACTATGAGTTTACGGATTGCAAAGCATTCCAGCTTACTATGAAGAAAAAGGAGCTATGTGCTAGAGTGCCTGGTGGACACTAATGCTAATGCTCGAAGAAAATTGTTCGGTTCACCACAGATCAGAAAAGTCAATGCAGCATTATTATTAGCAAAACATTATTAGTAATGTTTATAAGATGGGCCATATTAACGCTCTAAAGCTTGAGGCTTTAGTCACAAGGACTTACTTCATTCCAAAGCTAAGGAGTAAGGACGGCGACATGATTTCCAATTGCGTAGCATGCATTCTCGCGGAATGTATAGTCCTCTACATTCCTACCGGTGTTATACGCGGCAACGGTTAGGTGGAACGTATGAATTCCATGATTAAAAAGGGAAGATAAGCAACAACACTTGTCAACAGTTACTCAAACCAGCCCCTATATACAATAAAAAAAAAACTTCACTGACCTACACAACCAATTTAAACATGACTTGCGGAATTGCCAATTGTGTAATCGATTTCAGTAATGCTGACAGGCATGTGGGAACGCCTTTAATGCAGTTTGTGTCGGCTTAAGCAAAAGAAATACGGTTTTTATTAAAAAAATTTCCGATAACCTACTTTTTTTCTGTGATAATTGTAAGAGTATCTCACCTTCACACTTGCTTTTGGCAATAAAATGCCTAAGCGATTAGGCTCCTACCAAGACGCACTCGCCAAAAATATTACGGATAGAATTTCGGTCATTGAAAGCAATGTTAAAGGTGTTGAAAAGTTACGTAACTTAGTACAGAACCCAGCCGATCTAATAAAATCAAATGTAAAGCACATGGATAAACAAATTGCTAGTCTAATCGAGTTAGACTCCGGGAGATCCAGAAATGAAGAAACTCCCTTACGTCACCTGGATAAAGTGTTGAGTGACATTAAAGCTATGTGTTCTGAAGGTTATTTCCAACTAAAAAACCTGCGAGCTGAAAAACTCCTTGCGTGACGACATAGACATTCATTTTCAGTCCTCGTCACACAAACAACTCTCTCCTAAATAATGTGATCCCATGCTCGTAGTTATTATTGATAAAGTGAATGATGTCGGTGACGAGCTTACTGCGATTTGATCCATCGTATGCGATATTGAACATCACATCGCAACAATAAACAGCAAAATCGTTGATACACCAAACATCCCACAGCCGTACCAGAATGTTCCCTATAATACATCGCCCCTGACTGATTTTGTGGAACCTGAAGTGGATTCACGCTCATCAAAGGCGCCCCCAAACGCTAATGTTGTTTGGATCTCAAATTTCTTGGAAAATAAATATGACATTACCATTAGCCACTGCAATTTGCTTCCTACATCTCACCACAGAAGCAAGCTCAGCTTTAAGCTCAATCTTCCAGCCAAATTTCAATCTTGAAAAGATGCGTGTCTGCAAATGGTTGGAAAATACGACAAAGAAGCAGGATAAAGTCAATCAATCCGTCATACCTAAGCCAACAAATAAGTCAGCAAGTAAATCCAATTTGCTAAAACCCACCTCCTCCTCCCACAACAAAACCAGCTCCATTTGGAGTTTTAAAACTAAAATTTCTCCTAATTGTAAGCCTCCCCCCATACTTTAACTCCCACTATTCCACCCCAAATCAAGCCCCAGCTCCACCACCAATGAATGGAGCTAAGTATCGTAATTTCATCAGTTCTAACATTTTAAACCCTATTTCACAAACCCCATCCGTTGCGAAACCAAACTCATTATTAACTCCCTCTTTTATTGACCCCCTTTCGCCACCCACTATTAAATTAAGGCAGCCAACTAGTGATACCACGGAATGTCGCTATTCGCTCTTTAGGCTTAGAGATAAAGAAATATATGAGAATATACGTTTATTACTCGCTTATCTGCACGATAAATCCGACTCGGTGTGCTAAGAGGGTAAAACAAAAACAAGCGTCATGGTTTCTATCCAGCAGGAAAACCTTTATATAAAGAATCTTTATATAAAGTATCACGAGACTTTCAATACACCCTGGCTATTCATAACAGCCTGGACTAATCTCTCGTTCCAATTTCATCTTCTCCTAAGCTCGACTTTGTGTCGGTTAAAAAAAAAATTTACTCGTAAATGCTTTTATGTTATGTGTTGTTACATTCTTCCAGCGCAACCTATCGAATCCTACCAACTGTCTATTGCAGCAATTTTCAATTCGAATCGATTTTAATCCGTAATTTCTAATTTCCGTAACAAAAATACCTATCTAAGCAAGGCTTCTTTTGAGTTTACCAATCTATCTCTGGTTGCTTCACTCTCCATTTTTTGCTATAAACCTTCTTCTAAATCCTCTCCTTGGTATAATCGTAGACTTCGCTCTCTCCGAAACAAAAGAAACAAGTTATGGCCGGTATTTCTTCGCACCTACTCTTCTTCCGACTATTGAAATTATTTAGGTATACATCTTCATTTCATTGAACTCTATAACTTCCTCTATCAACGCTACCTGAATAGTACGAAAACTAATCTCATAAATAACTCCAAGTCCTTTTTTCAATTTGCCAACTGCAAAATCAAGACTGATAGTTATCCTTCCTCCCTTACTTCCGAAACCAAATCTTCAAGTGATCCTTCTACCATCGCCAACTTTTTTGCTACATTTTTCAAACAATCATTTGCCAACAACTCCTTCGTACCAGATCCCTCTTACTTAAATGATCTACCAAATTTCCCCATTGGTCCCTTTCTCAATCAAAATTTCGATCCTGCAGCTATTGAAGGAATGTTACTACACCTTAAGGATGAATTTGTACCTGCCACAGACGGACTCCCCGCCGTGTTTCTTAAAAAATGCTTTTCCAACCAGTCTCTACCCCTTTTCTACCTTTTTCGTCTATCCCTTACACAGGGAGAATTTCACTGGATTTATAAGACCTCTTTAAAATACCGATACACAAAAAGGGATCTAAGCATGAAGTTACCAATAATCGTCCCATTGCGAAATTCTCTCATATACCCGAACTCTTTGAAATCATTTTATTCGAAACTTTAAGCTTCAAATGCAAGCCTTTTATGTCACACTGACAACATGGTTTTCTAAAAGATCAATTACCACAAATCTAGTTGTATTCATGTGTTTTGCTCTCTCAGACTTATAAAATGGGAAAGAATTCGATGTTATCGCAACTGATTTTACTAAAGGGTTTGTAAGATAATGAGACATCTTCATCCTGTTCAAATTAAAATGGATTTCTTCTTACTTGATAAACCGATATTACAGTGTTGGGTTTAGATCCGGCTTTTCTGTTAAATTCCTGGTCTCATCTGGAGTTCCACAAGGCAGTAATCTTCGCCCTCATCTCTTCATTCTTATTATGAACGATGTTCAGACACTTTAGACACTGCTCCCTCTCGCTTTACGCTGACGACACAAAATTTTTTAAAACCATATCCTCTCCCCATGACTCTGCCATTATTCAGGAAGACCTTGATCGGGTTTCAATCTAGTGCCTCAAAAACTGCCTAAAACTTAATATAGCCAAATGTCAATCTATGACCTTCTCACATAAGTGCAAACCCGTCTCATCCCCGACTTTACTTTCTCCTGGTTCCGTCTTTTCAAGACCTTGGCATATTATTCGACTGTGAGCTTAGTTTCCGTTCGAATATCGATAAGTTGATCCTCAAAGCCAACTCTCATTTGGCTTTATTAAACGATGATCCAAAGAATTTTCCAACCCCTATGTAACCAGATCTCTCTATATTACCTTTGTTCGCCCCCTGCTTATTATGCCAGTCAAGCTTGGTCCCCTTTTTACCGGGTCCATGTTTCCCGAATCGAATGTATTCAACGTCGATAATTCCGATTTGATCTCTGTGGTCTGCCGTGGAATGACCCTTTAATCTTACCTCCCTATCAGGACTGCCTCAGACTTCTAAATATGAATTCGTTAGACGAACGTAGGACTACTGCTGACATCCTTTTCATTCATTGACTTGTCTCAGGTTCCATCGACTGTGCATCCATTTTGAACTCCATTTCCTTCAATACCAATCCCCGCAATCTACGTTGTCCTTGTCTTCAAAAAGCTGTTAAGTCTTTCTGTTAGTTTTTAAGTTAGATTCAGCTTGTATTAAGCCAATAAATTGGGGCCTCAGCTCCCAACAATAATTAAACAAATCCAGAAAATCTAAACAGAAAACAGGAAGTCATTCAACAAGGGACAGAAAGCAGCACGCAAGTATACGGTTAACGACCTAGTGGCAATCCAACGCACTCAATTCGTTCCTGGACTAAAAGTACACTTAAAGTTCCTCGAACCTTATAAAATAAAATAAATAAAACAAAATGACCGATACGATGTACAAAAGCAGAAGGCCACGAAGGCTCGAACAGAGCCTAATCATCCACCAATCAAATGAAACCATGGTAATATGACGACAACAGTGATTCGGAATAAGATTCAGAGTATATTCAGTATATTCAGAGTGATACTCGTATGTTCCAACTCATTCCCTAAGTCCGTACTTTACAGCCACCTAGACGACTTCCAGTTATCTTTATACAAGCGGTTCTTAAAAATCACTATTAGGAGAAAGCCGAAAATCATGGGACGAGTTACGGTATAGACTTCGACGCGATCGCCACGAATATTTCTTTCGAGATGTCAACCCCACAACCACACGATACGGTAACGCGTAATTGATACATTAACCTCTTCTGAATTTATATAATTTCGGTATTGAATTATAAATAAATAGTAATATCAATATTAATTATAATAAATATAATATTGAAATAAATAAATAAAAAATAAAAAAAACCTATCTTATAGTGTTTTCATTACTTTGTACTCCCACATGTGTACATTGACTACAGTACTTAAGTACTTTTATATATGAACTAATAGCAACACTCCTTTTTATTTTCTTATCTTCTTATTTTTGTACAACGTCACCACTATATACCAGAAACGAACTCTAACTCTAACATATTCTAATAACTATTTTCATCTTTCAACATACCAGGTACTTTGCCACTTGTTAACAGAATTTAAAGTTTTCGAGATATTTAGATATATCAAACCGTCGTTATAAATGTGAAATTTATTAAAATTCTCAGTCTTGAAAGAATATATGAATAAATTTGTACCGCGTAAATGCGCGACTAAGTTTGTCAATAGATGGCTACAGCAGTAAGTGCTGGTTGATGTTTCAAAACATCATGAACTAAGCCTCGACTATTGTAAACAAACCGTTTTGACACATTAGTGATTTTATTTTAGCGTCGTATACTCGTCGTATAACGACTGAAGCGCATGGAGACCTCCAAAAAGTTTACGGAGATGCTGCTCTAAGTGAAACAACGTGGAGTTGGTTCCTTCGCTTCAAAGGAGGTCATTTCGATGTTGACGACCGTCCGGGTGAAGGAAAGATAAAATCCTTCGAAGCCTCTGAAATGGACGCATTGCTCGATGAGGACCCGTGCCAAACGCCAAAAGAGCTTGCTTTCGCATTAGAGGTTACCCGTCAAGCCATTTTCAAGCGATTGCAAGCGTTAGGAATGATTCAAAAACAAGTAACTTGGGTTTCTTATAATATAAAGCCAAGGGACGTTGGGCGACGTTTTTTGGCTGCGAACAACTACTACAGCAGCAAAAAAGGAAGGGTTTTCTTCATCTCATCGAAACGGGTGTTAAAAGATGGATTCATTACAGCAACTCAAAAGAGAAGAAAGTCATGACTGCCCGGTCATATTTCCACGTCTTTGGCTCAGCCGAATATTCACATGGTTTGACTGACCAGCAGTTTCGCTCATATGATAAACACTTTTGCCGTAACGGTATTCGAGCTCTGCAAGAAAGATTGGGAAAGTTATAGCTAGCGATGGCCAATACTTTGAATGATTCATTTGTTACCATTTTTTCGCAATTAAGTTGTTAAAGTTTAAACGCACCGAATTATTAAATCTTGCTTTCATATAATCATATTGAAAATAGTACATAAATAACTTAGAGAGTTCGAAAACCATGAGTCCAACTTAAATACTTGTAGATTTGCTGAACGTCATATTCCCATTTTTCATTTAAAATCCTGACACATCTGGTGAGCATATTGGTCCACTGTTAACACTCGAGCTTGCAGTTAGTTCTCTAACATTAAAACATCTTCCATCGACATTTCATCTTGTTACAATTTTAATATTTTTTCACCTTTCTACATTTTCCATTTCCTTTCCATAAAACCTCTTATTCATTGGCTGGAAAAAATCTTCCTCAAATTTATTTCTAGCATTTTTGTTTATGTTCTGTATTAAGTAAAATATATTTATACAGCCAGTTAGTTGTATTGTACATTGATTGATTGATTGACTGACTAAAAGTTAATACTCTATGACTATGACTCTATGACTGTTGTAATTTATTCAACAAAATAACATATTTTATCTTCAAATTGAGGTAAGCTATTAACTTTGAAGGACTTTGTGATTTGGACCAATGTCCTATAATTACCATCACCTTTGATATCAAAAATTGAGGCACAGATGCGTTTAAATTTATCGGAAACGTTAGGGGTTTTGTTCATTCCGAGCCCCACTAGTCACTAGTTGTTGATTCCTTTCAAGTACTTGATGGTGTTTAGTACACAAAATACTAAGCTTTAAATTAATATAACTACACTTGAATCACAAGAAGAAAATAACAGAACAATCAGAAAAGAAAAGAACAGAAACAATGTTTTTTGTTGAACAATATTTTAAAAAAAGAACCCGGCTACCATATTTTAAATTAGGACATCAAAGCTTAATATTGCTTTATATCAAAGGACAAAACATATAATTAGAGACCGGATTATATGCAACATAAACACTTGAAATATGCAACATAAACACTTGAAATATGCATGAAAAGAGTCAAAATATGCAACATTAAATAGTAAAAAAATAGTACTTTTAAGTTTTTTATTTCTAATTCAGCCTAGTATCAGTAGCAGTAGTACTAATTATTAGTATATACTACGAACGTAATTTAACAGTTCATAAATTTATTTGTGATTTTTATAAACGTAAACAATCAGGTATTGCTCCAAATGTTCGGTGGTAATGTTGTATCTTCGAATTGGGATGCCTATTAACATTTATCGTTTATGGCAAAAGTTCACCCGTCCCATTGATACATTTATTTACTTGGCACAAAGATTCAAAGCCTGTGTAATTGCTTAACATTTTTTCATATTTCTTTTTAAGTTTAGAAGAGAATACATCTGGCAATGCGGATTTCATCCTAAGGATTTTGTTCATTTACTTAAGAGATTCCATTAACTCCAAACCCCAAGTTGTAAGCTTTTTTATACTCGCATCTACTAGGTGGGGTGAAAAGTAACCTCCTGCTGCGCTGCTACTGCAAAAAAGGTTATGGTGCCTTGAAGTCCGTTCATATATAGACAGACATGCCAAATTTCAGTGCGATACTGTCTTTAGTTTTGCTTTAACAGCTGATTGTTTTTGACGTGTTTGGCATCATAATGAGTATGGATAAAAACGATTTTCTTTCTCTCATAACATATTATTTTTTGAGAGGCAAAACGGCGAAGGAAACAAGAGAAAAGGTAGATAAATATTATGGGGCAAATGCTGCGTCAGATTACACCGTCAAATATTGGTTTCGTTTTGCAATATGAACACTTGTCTTGATATGCTGGTCTATTTGAAACTTCTTTGTGCATGAAATACCTTTATCGCAAACTTGACAATATAAAACTTTTCCGTCGTTTGCAAATTTTCCAGAATATCCAGCTACCCACGACGATATACTTTTTTTCAAGATTCGTGGTACATATTCAAATTTTCACAAATAAGTAAAAAAATGCGAACTAATGCGACAAACGTAGTTCTAGTTGCCTAGAGGGAAGAGTTTCGAGGTAGGCGAGTGTAACGCGAAATAATATCGACCTACCTTGTCTCACATTAGTCTGTGTTTTAAGCGGCCAATACACACTACACAAGTGAGTAAGGCAAATCAAAAGTTTTTCACTTTTTGTGTATGCACCAGCCGAATGAGTGAAGGGTGCGGAAGAAAAGACCAAGCCCAGTCGATATCTTTGGGCGATGGTTGGGTTAAATTAGTTTTAAGTGGCTGTTGAAAAACCTTTTTAAATTGAACTTAGAATTTATTGTAAGAAATAAAACGATTGTAATGTTCTGTGTTGTAATACGTTATGAAATTCGGTTTTATTTTCAGTTTTTGAAAAAACAGTTTGTACATCTGTTTTAATGTTAGTTGATTTTTATTGATGTTGCTTAGCATTTTGTAATCATACATTTGACATTTGTTCAAGTACTGCAGTAATAATTATTTCTTTCATTTCAATTCTTTTAAATATTTAATAGATTCGCAAACATTCTCCCCCACGGTGAACCCTGTTCACCATATATACTCTGCTCATCTTCCTTCTGGTTATTGTGGTCTTGCCTGAACTTCTGGTTGGGTATCTCGTAGACAACGCTGATCTTAACTTTGGTGTAATTCCATCTCAGAGATGAAACGACAAAAGTAATTTGTAAAATGAATACAAAATACATGTAATAAGTGTGACAACAACAAAGGATGGTATGCAAAATATTCGAATGTTACATTGCATATATCAGCTGCGCATATTTTCGTCTTTTTCGCAAATTGGGTTACGATGACTGCAGTAACTCGTGTTCAGGTGACAGTTTTAGTTCATGGTGTTGTGCGTCGTTTTTATTTTTGTATCTTTATTAGGCTGGTGTATTTTTTTTTTTTTTTTTTTTTTTTCAATTTATGGTATATCCCTTTTCTGTTAATTTCGCGTAAGTCGTAAATCGATTTTAGTTGTTTTCGCGGTTGCTGGTGCCAGGGAGTGTGTGTGAGTGATAGGGTCTGATTGTTTGATATTATTAGGTCCAAAACTTAATTCGTGCGGTTAGCTAAGTGATGGCGTAACTTGTATTATTTCATTGCTATTATTCCATTGGAACATGCGTTAGAAAGCTACTGTCATTGTACGTCATTTCAGTATATGTCATTCATTTGAAGCGTAAAAAACAATAATTTTTTTTCACTCAAAAATGTCGAACTTTGTGCTGAAAAAGTGTTTTTGCGGGAAGGTCTTCTTCATTACTTTAATATGAAAAAAACTGCTGCCGAAAGTCATCGTATTTTGGTGGAAGTTTATGGTGAAAATGCGCTGGCTGAGCGAACGTGCCAAAAGTGGTTTGCACGGTTTAAAAGTGGTGATTTTGGCTTGGAAGACGATGAACGTCCTGGGCAGCCAAAAAAGTTTGCAGATGAAGAACTGGATGCATTACTGTATAAAGATTGTTGCCAAACACAAGAAAAGCTCGCAGAATCCTTGGGTGTCATTCAAGCAGCCATTTCAAAACGTTTGAAAACAGCTGAATATATTCAAAAGCAAGGAAATTGGGTTCCACATGAACTCGAGCCGAGATACGTCGAAAGGCGGTTTTGCATGTCCGAAATGCTGCTGGAACGCCACAAAATGAAGTCATTTTTGCATCAGATTGTTACTGGTGATGAAAAATGGATCCATTACGACAACCCCAAGTGCAAAAAATCATATGTGAAACCCGGCCAACCAGCCAAATCAACGGCAAAGCCGAATATCCATGTCGCGAAGGTAATGCTCAGTATGGGTGTGCTGTATTATGAGCTGCAAAAAGCGGGTGAAACCATCAATGGACAATGCTACCGAACACAATTAATCCGTTTGAAGAGAGCAGTAGCCGAAAAACGCCCGGAATATGCGACCAGACACGAGGCAATAATTTTTCATCATGACAACGCTCGGCACCACATTGCTATTTCGGTTAAGAACTATTTGGAAAACAGTGGATGCGAAGTCTTACCACACCCGCTTTATAGCAGAGACCTTGCCCCTTCTGACTACCATTTGTTTCGGTCGATGCAGAACGCCCTCACTGAAATACGGTTCACATCAGAGCAGAATATCAAAAATTGGCTTTATTCATTCTTGGCTGCCAAGCCGGCGCAGTTCTTTTGGGTTGGGATCCACAGATTGCCAGAAATATGGGAAAAAGTCATAGCTTCAGATGGGCAACACTTTGAATAATACTATTGTACATGTTTCTCTTAAGTAAACGTTAAAATTTTGGAAAAAAAACAGCACAAATTAAATTACATACCCAATATCTGGAGAATTTTAAGATTATATATAATTTGTTTAAGTTTTAAAAGTATTTTAGGTGTGCATTGTGTGTTGAGTGGGTACATTTATAAATAAGTTTCATTTCCCTGAGTTGTTTCTTGCGTTTCTTGTTATAAGCTCTATTTCTTAATTTGTTTGGGGATATTGTTTTGAATTATGGACTGTATATTATGTTTTATTTATCAGAGATGTTGCTAGAGTTTGTCCCCAGAAACATTTTTTTTAAATTACAATTTGTTGAAATAATTTTATTTTATATTTTTATTCGTCCTGACAGTATTATGTTGTGTTAATTTAAAATTAGATTTTTATATTTAATTTTTGTTGAAACATGTGGGCCTTGCAACTGGTTTCTGTATTGTGTTGACAAATGTTCTTATTCCTATTTCAATTTGTGGTTTGACTTTGTATTATTGATTTTGTTTGGACTCGTTGAGTCAGCGCTTGCCTCCTCGAGCTCCCATTATGCCTGTGGCATCAGTACTGTCGAGGAGGGGCCTTTTGGCGTTTTAATCAAAAGCTCAAAAGCTTTGTTGTTTCGCGTTGATTTTGTCGCAAGTATTGCTGGGGAGTGGACAAATTTTCGATATTGGGCGTTTCAATTTGGTAATTTGAATTTTAAGTGTTACTTCCCTTACTAAATTCTCCGGTCCGGGATGTATTTTCATTATGCGGCCTAGATTCCATTTGAGGGGAGCCAGTCTTTCGTCCTTAATTAACACAAAATTCCCTTCCTTTATTGTATCGTTGGCGATTTGATTCCATTTTGGGCGTTGTTGTAATCGGGCGAGGTATTCATTACTCCATCGCTTCCAAAAGGACTGCGTTAGTATTTGTACTCGTTTCGAACGCTCTAAATGCGAGATTTTGTCCAGCTGATACTCGGGTTGCGGAGGATTGATGAGTGGTTGGCCAATGAGAAAGTGACCTGCCGTCAACACGTTCAAGTCGTCTATGCCTTCTGACAGTGGACACAAAGGTGTCTGTTTTATGCAGAACCTTTGTTTTGGCCATCAACATTTGTATGTGTATTTGGTCATTAAGCGTCACTTAATCCATGGATTTCCAGCTTCTTTGTGTTTTTGTCGGTGTTGATCCAACGACGTTTTCGGACGTTTTCAATAGCTAAGGTAATTCTCGGCGTAGGGTTACCCATTCTCGTTCCAATTCAGGTGGAATCGGCTTACACCAATCCAGACCTCTACCCCATAGCTGTTGCACAATTATTTTTGATTTTATTATGCAGGGTGACAAGCAGCTCATTGGATCGTAAAGCTTAGCTACTGAGAACAATATGGACCGTTTTATGATGTCGCCTTGAATATGCCATGTGGCTTGAAACCTGAATACATCCAGAACTGGAAGCCATATAATACCAAGAGTCTTGACATTGGTATTTTCTATGGATGGTAGTGAGAAATCCATCGCTTTTTGATTTGCCGGAATGCTCTTCAATAGCTTTTCAGAGTTGCTGACATGTTTGCGTAAGTGAAATCCCGCGGTTGTCAACATATCCTTTACAGCTTTTAGTTTGCGTTGCGCTTCTTCATTGGTATCAGCTTCACTGATGACATCGTCGACATAGGTTTCCTCCTTGATGACGTTGGTGGCCAAGGGAAATCGTTATGCTTCATCTTCTTCTAGCTGAAGAAGTACCCTAATTGCCAGATATGGGGCTGATGCCGTACCAAAGGTGACCGTATTTAGCCGATAAACTCTCAAATTCTGGTAAGGATTGTCCCACCACACAATCAGCTGTTAATTCACATCTTTTCCACATCTTCAGTAAAGGTAAACCTATGCTTTCCCCACCTTAAAATTATGTCGATGACATTTGTTTGTTTTTTATCGCCCACAATCAACTTGTCATTTAAGGAAGAGCCAAAAAAAGGTTTGAAGGTTGCGTCGAAGACGACCCATAATCTTGTGGTGGTATTGGATTTCTTAATGATAGCATGATGGGGAATGAAGCGATTGCAAGCGTTAGGAATGATTCAAAAACAAGTAACTTGGGTTTCTTATAATATAAAGCCAAGGGACGTTGGGCGACGTTTTTTGGCTGCGAACAACTACTACAGCAGCAAAAAAGGAAGGGTTTTCTTCATCGCATCGAAACGGGTGTTAAAAGATGGATTCATTACAGCAACTCAAAAGAGAAGAAAGTCATGACTGCCCGGTTATATTTCCACGTCTTTGGCTCAGCCGAATATTCACATGGTTTGACTGACCAGCAGTTTCGCTCATATGATAAACACTTTTACCGTAATGGTATTCGAGCTCTGCAAGAAAGATGGGGAAAGTTATAGCTAGCGATGGCCAATACTTTGAATGATTCATTTGTTACCATTTTTTCGCAATTAAGTTGTTAAAGTTTAAACGCACCGAATTATTAAATCTTGCTTTTATATAATTATATTGAAAATAGTACATAAATAACTTAGAGAGTTCGAAAACCATGAGTCCAACTTAAATACTTGTAGATTTGCTGAACGTCATATTCCCATTTTTCATTTAAAATCCTGACACATCTGGTGAGCATATTGGTCCACTGTTAACACTCGAGCTTGCAGTTAGTTCTCTAACATTAAAACATCTTCCATCGACATTTCATCTTGTTACAATTTTAATATTTTTTCACCTTTCTACATTTTCCATGTCCTTTCCATAAAACCTCTTATTCATTGGCTGGAAAAAATCTTCCTCAAATTTATTTCTAGCATTTTTGTTTATGTTCTGTATAAGTAAAATATATTTATACAGCCAGTTAGTTGTATTGTACATTGATTGATTGATTGATTGATTGACTGACTAAAAGTTAATACTCTATGACTTGACTCTATGACTGTTGTAATTTATTCAACAAAATAACATATTTTATCTTCAAATTGAGGTAAGCTATTAACTTTGAAGGACTTTGTGATTTGGACCAATGTCCTATAATTACCATCACCTTTGATATCAAAAATTGAGGCACAGATGCGTTTAAATTTATCGGAAACGTTAGGGGTTTTGTTCATTCCGAGCCCCACTAGTCACTAGTTGTTGATTCCTTTCAAGTACTTGATGGTGTTTAGTACACAAAATACTAAGCTTTAAATTAATATAACTACACTTGAATCACAAGAAGAAAATAACAGAACAATCAGAAAAGAAAAGAACAGAAACAATGTTTTTTGTTGAACAATATTTTAAAAAAAGAACCCGGCTACCATATTTTAAATTAGGACATCAAAGCTTAATATTGCTTTATATCAAAGGACAAAACATATAATTAGAGACCGGATTATATGCAACATAAACACTTGAAATATGCAACATAAACACTTGAAATATGCATGAAAAGAGTCAAAATATGCAACATTAAATAGTAAAAAAATAGTACTTTTAAGTTTTTTATTTCTAATTCAGCCTAGTATCAGTAGCAGTAGTACTAATTATTAGTATATACTACGAACGTAATTTAACAGTTCATAAATTTATTTGTGATTTTTATAAACGTAAACGATCAGGTATTGCTCCAAATGTTCGGTGGTAATGTTGTATCTTCGAATTGGGATGCCTATTAACATTTATCGTTTATGGCAAAAGTTCACCCGTCCCATTGATACATTTATTTACTTGGCACAAAGATTCAAAGCCTGTGTAATTGCTTAACATTTTTTCATATTTCTTTTTAAGTTTAGAAGAGAATACATCTGGCAATGCGGATTTCATCCTAAGGATTTTGTTCATTTACTTAAGAGATTCCATTAACTCCAAACCCTAAGTTTTAAGCTTTTTTATACTCGCATCTACTAGGTGGGGTGAAAAGTAACCTCCTGCTGCGCTGCTACTGCAAAAAAGGTTATGGTGCCTTGAAGTCCGTTCATATATAGACAGACATGCCAAATTTCAGTGCGATACTGTCTTTAGTTTTGCTTTAACAGCTGATTGTTTTTGACGTGTTTGGCATCATATTGAGTATGGATAAAAACGATTTTCTTTCTCTCATAACATATTATTTTTTGAGAGACAAAACGGCGAATGAAACAAGAGAAAAGGTAGATAAATATTATGGGGCAAATGTTCCGTCAGATTACACCGTCAAATATTGGTTTCGTTTTGCAATATGAACACTTGTCTTGATATGCTGGTCTATTTGAAACTTCTTTGTGCATGAAATACCTTTATCGCAAACTTGACAATATAAAACTTTTCCGTCGTTTGCAAATTTTCCAGAATATCCAGCTACCCACGACGATATACTTTTTTTCAAGAGGCGTGGTACATATTCAAATTTTCACAAATAAGTAAAAAAAATGCGAACTAATGCGACAAACGTAGTTCTAGTTGCCTAGAGGGAAGAGTTTCGAGGTAGGCGAGTGTAACGCGACCTACCTTGTCTCACATTAGTCTGTGTTTTAAGCGGCCAATACACACTACACAAGTGAGTAAGGCAAATCAAAAGTTTTTCACTTTTTGTGTATGCACCAGCCGAATGAGTGAAGGGTGCGGAAGAAAAGACCAAGCCCAGTCGATATCTTTGGGCGATGGTTGGGTTAAATTAGTTTTAAGTGGCTGTTGAAAAACCTTTTTAAATTGAACTTAGAATTTATTGTAAGAAATAAAACGATTGTAATGTTCTGTGTTGTAATACGTTATGAAATTCGGTTTTATTTTCAGTTTTTGAAAAAACAGTTTGTACATCTGTTTTAATGTTAGTTGATTTTTATTGATGTTGCTTAGCATTTTGTAATCATACATTTGACATTTGTTCAAGTACTGCAGTAATAATTATTTCTTTCATTTCAATTCTTTTAAATATTTAATAGATTCGCAAACATTCTCCCCCACGGTGAACCCTGTTCACCATATATACTCTGCTCATCTTCCTTCTGGTTATTGTGGTCTTGCCTGAACTTCTGGTTGGGTATCTCGTAGACAACGCTGATCTTAACTTTGGTGTAATTCCATCTCAGAGATGAAACGACAAAAGTAATTTGTAAAATGAATACAAAATACATGTAATAAGTGTGACAACAACAAAGGATGGTATGCAAAATATTCGAATGTTACATTGCATATATCAGCTGCGCATATTTTCGTCTTTTTCGCAAATTGGGTTACGATGACTGCAGTAACTCGTGTTCAGGTGACAGTTTTAGTTCATGGTGTTGTGCGTTGGTGTTTTTATTTTTGTATCTTTATTAGGCTGGTGTATTTTTTTTTTTTTTTTTTTTTTCAATTTATGGTATATCCCTTTTCTGTTAATTTCGCGTAAGTCGTAAATCGATTTTAGTTGTTTTCGCGGTTGCTGGTGCCAGGGAGTGTGTGTGAGTGATAGGGTCTGATTGTTTGATATTATTAGGTCCAAAACTTAATTCGTGCGGTTAGCTAAGTGATGGCGTAACTTGTATTATTTCATTTCTATTATTCCATTGGAACATGCGTTAGAAAGCTACTGTCATTGTACGTCATTTCAGTATATGTCATTCATTTGAAGCGTAAAAAACAATAATTTTTTTTCACTCAAAAATGTCGAACTTTGTGCTGAAAAAGTGTTTTTGCGGGGAGGTCTTCTTCATTACTTTAATATGAAAAAAACTGCTGCCGAAAGTCATCGTATTTTGGTGGAAGTTTATGGTGAAAATGCGCTGGCTGAGCGAACGTGCCAAAAGTGGTTTGCACGGTTTAAAAGTGGTGATTTTGGCTTGGAAGACGATGAACGTCCTGGGCAGCCAAAAAAGTTTGCAGATGAAGAACTGGATGCATTACTGTATAAAGATTGTTGCCAAACACAAGAAAAGCTCGCAGAATCTTTGGGTGTCATTCAAGCAGCCATTTCAAAACGTTTGAAAACAGCTGAATATATTCAAAAGCAAGGAAATTGGGTTCCACATGAACTCAAGCCGAGATACGTCGAAAGGCGGTTTTGCATGTCCGAAATGCTGCTGGAACGCCACAAAATGAAGTCATTTTTGCATCAGATTGTTACTGGTGATGAAAAATGGATCCATTACGACAACCCCAAGTGCAAAAAATCATATGTGAAACCCGGCCAACCAGCCAAATCAACGGCAAAGCCGAATATCCATGTCGCGAAGGTAATGCTCAGTATGGGTGTGCTGTATTATGAGCTGCAAAAAGCGGGTGAAACCATCAATGGACAATGCTACCGAACACAATTAATCCGTTTGAAGAGAGCAGTAGCCGAAAAACGCCCGGAATATGCGACCAGACACGAGGCAATAATTTTTCATCATGACAACGCTCGGCACCACATTGCTATTTCGGTTAAGAACTATTTGGAAAACAGTGGATGCGAAGTCTTACCACACCCGCTTTATAGCAGAGACCTTGCCCCTTCTGACTACCATTTGTTTCGGTCGATGCAGAACGCCCTCACTGAAATACGGTTCACATCAGAGCAGAATATCAAAAATTGGCTTTATTCATTCTTGGCTGCCAAGCCGGCGCAGTTCTTTTGGGTTGGGATCCACAGATTGCCAGAAATATGGGAAAAAGTCATAGCTTCAGATGGGCAACACTTTGAATAATACTATTGTACATGTTTCTCTTAAGTAAACGTTAAAATTTTGGAAAAAAAACAGCACAAATTAAATTACATACCCAATATCTGGAGAATTTTAAGATTATATATAATTTGTTTAAGTTTTAAAAGTATTTTAGGTGTGCATTGTGTGTTGAGTGGGTACATTTATAAATAAGTTTCATTTCCCTGAGTTGTTTCTTGCGTTTCTTGTTATAAGCTCTATTTCTTAATTTGTTTGGGGATATTGTTTTGAATTATGGACTGTATATTATGTTTTATTTATCAGAGATGTTGCTAGAGTTTGTCCCCAGAAACATTTTTTTTAAATTACAATTTGTTGAAATAATTTTATTTTATATTTTTATTCGTCCTGACAGTATTATGTTGTGTTAATTTAAAATTAGATTTTTATATTTAATTTTTGTTGAAACATGTGGGCCTTGCAACTGGTTTCTGTATTGTGTTGACAAATGTTCTTATTCCTATTTCAATTTGTGGTTTGACTTTGTATTATTGATTTTGTTTGGACTCGTTGAGTCAGCGCTTGCCTCCTCGAGCTCCCATTATGCCTGTGGCATCAGTACTGTCGAGGAGGGGCCTTTTGGCGTTTTAATCAAAAGCTCAAAAGCTTTGTTGTTTCGCGTTGATTTTGTCGCAAGTATTGCTGGGGAGTGGACAAATTTTCGATATTGGGCGTTTCAATTTGGTAATTTGAATTTTAAGTGTTACTTCCCTTACTAAATTCTCCGGTCCGGGATGTATTTTCATTATGCGGCCTAGATTCCATTTGAGGGGAGCCAGTCTTTCGTCCTTAATTAACACAAAATTCCCTTCCTTTATTGTATCGTTGGCGATTTGATTCCATTTTGGGCGTTGTTGTAATCGGGCGAGGTATTCATTACTCCATCGCTTCCAAAAGGACTGCGTTAGTATTTGTACTCGTTTCGAACGCTCTAAATGCGAGATTTTGTCCAGCTGATACTCGGGTTGCGGAGGATTGATGAGTGGTTGGCCAATGAGAAAGTGACCTGCCGTCAACACGTTCAAGTCGTCTATGCCTTCTGACAGTGGACACAAAGGTGTCTGTTTTATGCAGAACCTTTGTTTTGGCCATCAACATTTGTATGTGTATTTGGTCATTAAGCGTCACTTAATCCATGGATTTCCAGCTTCTTTGTGTTTTTGTCGGTGTTGATCCAACGACGTTTTCGGACGTTTTCAATAGCTAAGGTAATTCTCGGCGTAGGGTTACCCATTCTCGTTCCAATTCAGGTGGAATCGGCTTACACCAATCCAGACCTCTACCCCATAGCTGTTGCACAATTATTTTTGATTTTATTATGCAGGGTGACAAGCAGCTCATTGGATCGTAAAGCTTAGCTACTGAGAACAATATGGACCGTTTTATGATGTCGCCTTGAATATGCCATGTGGCTTGAAACCTGAATACATCCAGAACTGGAAGCCATATAATACCAAGAGTCTTGACATTGGTATTTTCTATGGATGTTAGTGAGAAATCCATCGCTTTTTGATTTGCCGGAATGCTCTTCAATAGCTTTTCAGAGTTGCTGACATGTTTGCGTAAGTGAAATCCCGCGGTTGTCAACATATCCTTTACAGCTTTTAGTTTGCGTTGCGCTTCTTCATTGGTATCAGCTTCACTGATGACATCGTCGACATAGGCTTCCTCCTTGATGACGTTGGTGGCCAAGGGAAATCGTTATGCTTCATCTTCTTCTAGCTGAAGAAGTACCCTAATTGCCAGATATGGGGCTGATGCCGTACCAAAGGTGACCGTATTTAGCCGATAAACTCTCAAATTCTGGTAAGGATTGTCCCACCACACAATCAGCTGTTAATTCACATCTTTTCCACATCTTCAGTAAAGGTAAACCTATGCTTTCCCCACCTTAAAATTATGTCGATGACATTTGTTTGTTTTTTATCGCCCACAATCAACTTGTCATTTAAGGAAGAGCCAAAAAAAGGTTTGAAGGTTGCGTCGAAGACGACCCATAATCTTGTGGTGGTATTGGATTTCTTAATGATAGCATGATGGGGAATGAAGCGATTGCAAGCGTTAGGAATGATTCAAAAACAAGTAACTTGGGTTTCTTATAATATAAAGCCAAGGGACGTTGGGCGACGTTTTTTGGCTGCGAACAACTACTACAGCAGCAAAAAAGGAAGGGTTTTCTTCATCGCATCGAAACGGGTGTTAAAAGATGGATTCATTACAGCAACTCAAAAGAGAAGAAAGTCATGACTGCCCGGTCATATTTCCACGTCTTTGGCTCAGCCGAATATTCACATGGTTTGACTGACCAGCAGTTTCGCTCATATGATAAACACTTTTACCGTAATGGTATTCGAGCTCTGCAAGAAAGATGGGGAAAGTTATAGCTAGCGATGGCCAATACTTTGAATGATTCATTTGTTACCATTTTTTCGCAATTAAGTTGTTAAAGTTTAAACGCACCGAATTATTAAATCTTGCTTTTATATAATCATATTGAAAATAGTACATAAATAACTTAGAGAGTTCGAAAACCATGAGTCCAACTTAAATACTTGTAGATTTGCTGAACGTCATATTCCCATTTTTCATTTAAAATCCTGACACATCTGGTGAGCATATTGGTCCACTGTTAACACTCGAGCTTGCAGTTAGTTCTCTAACATTAAAACATCTTCCATCGACATTTCATCTTGTTACAATTTTAATATTTTTTCACCTTTCTACATTTTCCATGTCCTTTCCATAAAACCTCTTATTCATTGGCTGGAAAAAATCTTCCTCAAATTTATTTCTAGCATTTTTGTTTATGTTCTGTATAAGTAAAATATATTTATACAGCCAGTTAGTTGTATTGTACATTGATTGATTGATTGATTGATTGACTGACTAAAAGTTAATACTCTATGACTATGACTCTATGACTGTTGTAATTTATTCAACAAAATAACATATTTTATCTTCAAATTGAGGTAAGCTATTAACTTTGAAGGACTTTGTGATTTGGACCAATGTCCTATAATTACCATCACCTTTGATATCAAAAATTGAGGCACAGATGCGTTTAAATTTATCGGAAACGTTAGGGGTTTTGTTCATTCCGAGCCCCACTAGTCACTAGTTGTTGATTCCTTTCAAGTACTTGATGGTGTTTAGTACACAAAATACTAAGCTTTAAATTAATATAACTACACTTGAATCACAAGAAGAAAATAACAGAACAATCAGAAAAGAAAAGAACAGAAACAATGTTTTTTGTTGAACAATATTTTAAAAAAAGAACCCGGCTACCATATTTTAAATTAGGACATCAAAGCTTAATATTGCTTTATATCAAAGGACAACACATATAATTAGAGACCGGATTATATGCAACATAAACACTTGAAATATGCAACATAAACACTTGAAATATGCATGAAAAGAGTCAAAATATGCAACATTAAATAGTAAAAAAATAGTACTTTTAAGTTTTTTATTTCTAATTCAGCCTAGTATCAGTAGCAGTAGTACTAATTATTAGTATATACTACGAACGTAATTTAACAGTTCATAAATTTATTTGTGATTTTTATAAACGTAAACGATCAGGTATTGCTCCAAATGTTCGGTGGTAATGTTGTATCTTCGAATTGGGATGCCTATTAACATTTATCGTTTATGGCAAAAGTTCACCCGTCCCATTGATACATTTATTTACTTGGCACAAAGATTCAAAGCCTGTGTAATTGCTTAACATTTTTTCATATTTCTTTTTAAGTTTAGAAGAGAATACATCTGGCAATGCGGATTTCATCCTAAGGATTTTGTTCATTTACTAAAGAGATTCCATTAACTCCAAACCCTAAGTTTTAAGCTTTTTTATACTCGCATCTACTAGGTATGGTGAAAAGTAACCTCCTGCTGCGCTGCTACTGCAAAAAAGGTTATGGTGCCTTGAAGTCCGTTCATATATAGACAGACATGCCAAATTTCAGTGCGATACTGTCTTTAGTTTTGCTTTAACAGCTGATTGTTTTTGACGTGTTTGGCATCATATTGAGTATGGATTTTCTTTCTCTCATAACATATTATTTTTTGAGAGGCAAAACGGCGAATGAAACAAGAGAAAAGGTAGATAAATATTATGGGGCAAATGTTCCGTCAGATTACACCGTCAAATATTGGTTTCGTTTTGCAATATGAACACTTGTCTTGATATGCTGGTCTATTTGAAACTTCTTTGTGCATGAAATACCTTTATCGCAAACTTGACAATATAAAATTTTTCCGTCGTTTGCAAATTTTCCAGAATATCCAGCTACCCACGACGATATACTTTTTTTCAAGAGGCGTGGTACATATTCAAATTTTCACAAATAAGTAAAAAAAATGCGAACTAATGCGACAAACGTAGTTCTAGTTGCCTAGAGGGAAGAGTTTCGAGGTAGGCGAGTTTTTATTTTATATTTTTATTCGTCCTGACAGTATTATGTTGTGTTAAGTTAAGATTAGATTTTTATATTTAATTTTTGTTGAAACATGTGGGCCTTGCAACTGGTTTCTGTATTGTGTTGACAAATGTTCTTATTCCTATTTCAATTTGTGGTTTGACTTTGTATTATTGATTTTGTTTGGACTCGTTGAGTCAGCGCTTGCCTCCTCGAGCTCCCATTATGCCTGTGGCATCAGTACTGTCGAGGAGGGGCCTTTTGGCGTTTTAATCAAAAGCTCAAAAGCTTTGTTGTTCCGCGTTGATTTTGTCGCAAGTATTGCTGGGGAGTGGACAAATTTTCGATATTGGGCGTTTCAATTTGGTAGTTTGAATTTTAAGTGTTACTTCCCTTACTAAATTCTCCGGTCCGGGATGTATTTTCATTATGCGGCCTAGATTCCATTTGAGGGGAGCCAGTCTTTCGTCCTTAATTAAGACAAAATTCCCTTCCTTTATTGTATCGTTGGCGATTTGATTCCATTTTGGGCGTTGTTGTAATCGGGCGAGGTATTCATTACTCCATCGCTTCCAAAAGGACTGCGTTAGTATTTGTACTCGTTTCGAACGCTCTAAATGCGAGATTTTGTCCAGCTGATACTCGGGTTGCGGAGGATTGATGAGTGGTTGGCCAATGAGAAAGTGACCTGCCGTCAACACGTTCAAGTCGTCGATGCCTTCTGACAGTGGACACAAAGGTGTCTGTTTTATGCAGAACCTTTGTTTTGGCCATCAACATTTGTATGTGTATTTGGTCATTAAGCGTCACTTAATCCATGGATTTCCAGCTTCTTTGTGTTTTTGTCGGTGTTGATCCAACGACGTATTCGGACGTTTTCAATAGCTAAGGTAATTCTCGGCGTAGGGTTACCCATTCTCGTTCCAATTCAGGTGGAATCGGCTTACACCAATCCAGACCTCTACCCCATAGCTGTTGCACAATTATTTTTGATTTTATTATGCAGGGTGACAAGCAGCCCATTGGATCGTAAAGCTTAGCTACTGAGAACAATATGGACCGTTTTATGATGTCGCCTTGAATATGCCATGTGGCTTGAAACCTGAATACATCCAGAACTGGAAGCCATATAATACCAAGAGTCTTGACATTGGTATTTTCTATGGATGGTAGTGAGAAATCCATCGCTTTTTGATTTGCCGGAATGCTCTTCAATAGCTTTTCAGAGTTGCTGACATGTTTGCGTAAGTGAAATCCCGCGGTTGTCAACATATCCTTTACAGCTTTTAGCTTGTGTTGCGCTTCTTCATTGGTATCAGCTTCACTGATGACATCGTCGACATAGGTTTCCTCCTTGATGACGTTGGTGGCCAAGGGAAATCGTTATGCTTCATCTTCTTCTAGCTGAAGAAGTACCCTAATTGCCAGATATGGGGCTGATGCCGTACCAAAGGTGACCGTATTTAGCCGATAAATTCTCAAATTCTGGTAAGGATTGTCCCACCACACAATCAGCTGTTAATTCACATCTTTTCCACATCTTCAGTAAAGGTAAACCTATGCTTTCCCCACCTTAAAATTATGTCGATGACATTTGTTTGTTTTTTAGGGCCCACAATCAACTTGTCATTTAAGGAAGAGCCAAAAAAAGGTTTGAAGGTTGCGTCGAAGACGACCCACAATCTTGTGGTGGTATTGGATTTCTTAATGATAGCATGATGGGGAATGAAAAAATGGAAAGTTGAATTGGGAACTTCATCGGACTCCTCGACTGGTGTCATATGGCACAGCTTAATGTACTCAGCCAGGCATTTGCTGTATGCTTCGTGTTGACTAGGGTTTCTTTGCAACCTCCTGTCGAGCTGTTGGGCCCATACTTGATTATCCTCCACCCTTGAATGGCAGACGAACTTCGTAACGACCATCAGATAATCGTTTTGTAAATTTTTTTAAAATGCTCCTCACACCTTATATCTTCTTCTGATTCGTAGGTCTCAAAAGTTTCCTCTTCAATCTTTTTAAAGTCGTCTTGAGATCAACGTGATTGAAGAAGGCACGGATAACTTTTGTTTCCATCGATGGAACCTTGCCATCCATCCATCCATCAATCCCATATGTGTCCTTTGTGCAATTGGACCTATTCACTCGCTGCTTTTGCTTACTTCTCCAAAAATGCTTTCAGCATAGATGTCACTGCCATGAAACATATCCACCTTTGCTGGAACAATAAATGTTAGATCTGCTAACTGCAATCCATTCATATAGTGGCTTTGGGTTGGATTTTGGTTATTAGGTATAAATTTTGAGGCATTAGAATTAGAGAGTGTGTAGTTGGTAAAATTATTTCAACTATTTTGTGGAATCGGGTGCAGCAATGAGTTGTGCCGCTGCTTGCAGTTATAGCAACACTCAAAAAGGGCACCTACTTTTAAAATGGTCATAGGGCAAGCAGTTTTCACATACACTTATGTTGTAAACTGTTTTTTTACGTTGGCCTACATCCATTTCTAAAAACTATCTACACTCCTTTAACACATGTTGTCTATTTTGACACATTTTGCAATTTAGTTGACGTTGTGTTTGGCAAGTGAGAAACACTTGAGTTGGTGTTCTGTTTTTATTGGAGGGTTTTGTGATCGATTGTTGTGGTGATTGTTGTGCAACTGCTTCCCATGTTCTAAATCTGCACTGCAAAAATTCGAAGAATTCTTTAATACTGGGTAAATTCTTGTTACTCCCTAATTTCTCTTTCCACAGCTGTTGGGTGATGTTCGTTAATTTTTGTAGGATGACGAAAATTAAAATGGTATCCCATTGTCCTACCGGTACCCTTAAATTTTCTAAAAAGTGAATGATTTCTTGTGACGTGTCTAAAATACATTTTATACTCGTAGCTGAGTCGTCCCTCATAACCGTCTGACTAAAAATCAGTTTTAATTGTGTGTTTACAAGTACTCTTTTGTGGTCATACCGCTCTGTCAGAATATCTCAAGCACGCTTATAATTGCCCTTGTCAATGGCCAAGTGTTGAAATGGACGTTACATTTCAAATAATGCAATTTTTGGAACACTGACAGTGCAACATTGGTATGAACCAGAGACACGAACATGTCGTGAAAAGATCACCACCTTTCGTATCCACCGGAAGATGTTGGAACGGTGATAACGGGTAACCTGAGCCCACTTCCTTTGCTATCACTGTTCTCAGCCGATACCGCTGCATTTTGAGGTTTCTTCGGATCTTAACTTGTCTATATTATCCAGAACTTCCATTTTGTATTCTGCATATATCTCACGGATGGTATTTTGTGCTGCTTCTAGATCTTCTTGTTTCAGTTCAGCTTCGATTTCACCTGCTTCAAGAATCTGTTGATGGTAGTGCTCCGCCGATGTCATCTGCTTTTTCATCACCTTTAATCTCAATTTAAGGTTATTTATTTTCCCTAGTCTAACCTTACCAGAAATTATACCTATCTTGTTTGATGGTAGCAAGGATATTAAGCTGAAGCTTTCCGTAGGACATTTTAATATATATAATTGATACAGAAAAATTTTTGCAAATTGGCCGTGGTGGCCGTGGTGTAGTGGTATATGCATAGACTCCTCAAACAGAGGGTCGAGGGTTCGAATCCCGTGCCAGATAATTCTGTGAAAAAGTCTTTTCATAGAATTTGTATGTAGTTATATGAAAATCCTGTCGGCGTCAACTCTGACATGAAGGCATAACACTGATGTTGGAGTGGTTGCTAGCTGGGCTAAATGTAATGAACTAATAACTAGCACGTACTTAAGACCCACTGGTTGAGGAGGATGTTCTATCTTATCCCGTCCAGTTTAACAACCAATATCGAAACCTAATACACCTGAGTTTCAAACTACTACACCACCCGCCAACGCCCTGGAGAAAAAGCCAGTAAAAGGGTATTTATATCCCCTTGGTGCACGCGCGGTATTATATATATAAAAAAAAATTATTTTATATTAAAATGTTTTTATATATATTAATTAAAAGTTTTTCTTTTTTATCTTTAGATATAGATAGAATATTTTTCTTTTTAAATTAAACTTAGAACTTATTTTAAGAAATAAAACGACTGTCATATTCTGCGTAATACGTTATGTGGTAATACGTTATAAAATTCGGTTTTATTTTCAGTTTTAATTTCAGCTTTTGAAAAACAGTTTGTATATCTGCTTTAATGTTGCTCGATTTTTATTGATGTTGTTAAACATTTTGTTAACTTACATTTGACATTTGTTCAAGTATTGTTCGATTATTAAATAAAGTTAGCAATGCTATAATAATTTTTTTTTCATTTCAATTCTTTTAAATATTTAAAAGAATCGCATACAATGACCGAGATAATATATACATATAGCCAATGAGTAATGCGAGGTTGGAGGCCCTATTTGCTCCCGATAGCTTTTTTGCAAGAGAATAAAGTTACTTAGGCTTTCTTTAATCTTTCTTGAATGTTAGGTTTCCAGCTTGATTTCCTGTCGAAAATTAAACATAGATATTTCGCTGTATCGCAGAAGACCAAGCTGGTACCGTTGATTGAGGGAGGGTCTATAGACGGAATTTTGTATTTCCTAGAGAAGAAGTCCATAGCGATCCGCCTGGCTTATTAATTTGTTGAGATTACACTGAGCAGTTCTTTCATCGTGTGTAGATGTTTTCCCTAACGCCTATAGTAATGTCATCCGCATACGCAACCACCCTGCTACCACCCTCTTCCAGATACATTAGCAGTTCGTTAATAATTAATTTCCAGAGAAGTGGTGAGAGGACACCGCCTTGCGGCGTACTTCTGCTGACACTTCTTTTTACAAGTGACGCACCCAGTTTAGAGTTGATAATCCTACCCTTTAGCATGAGATTGATCAAGTCCCCAATTGAGTCATCTACAGCGCCGTCGTGATTGCACCTTCTATAACCAGGAAAGCTACCATTGTATATTCTCCATAATGTAAGGATCGTTCGATGTGGTAACAAGCCAAGTGAGTGTATAGCCGTTTCTACCGACTTTCCTTTGCAGTAGGCAGTAGGAGTCTGGGATTAAAGCTAGATCGTATATGGATATCAATCAATCGTTCTAAAGTTTTTAGAAGGAAAGATGACAGAGTAATAGGTATTAGGTCCTTTGGAACAACATGAGAACATTTACCGATTTTGGGAATAAAAACTACATTTACTTCTCTCCATGACAGATGTATGTGGGATAGTTCTATGCAGTACCTCATGATATTTTCAAGCAAGTTTATATCTGAGGATCTTTGTAGCTCGGCTGGAATTACACCATCCGGAGCAGTTTGTCTCTGAAAGGGGAGCTACGTGGAAATTGAGTATCCAGTAGCAGGTTGAGTGATTTGTCACTTAAGGTCGTCCATGAGCCGTCGTTTTTTTTCAAGCAGCTAGGCATTAAAGGACTTGTTGAGAAGATTTTTCTCAGTCATGATGCCTCAGAGCCTTCAGTGATTTTTTCACAAAATGACCTCCAGGATTTACGCTTTGCCGTCCTCAATTCTTTTTTATACGCCCATTTGATCGTGACCCAGATACGCCGATGCTATCCAGAATCTGTCTTTGGCCGTTTTTAGCCTGGAAACGGCTTTAGGCTACGTTTCACTAAGCTTTGGGCGATAATATAACACCGAAATTAAATGCGTTAATATACTTGTGCAGAAACAGCGCGTTGTTGAAGGCAAGAGGACGACTACAAGACGCTGTTTCCCGTTATTTTAGGCTAACTTTCGACAAAACCGAAAGCCTAGAAAGGATTTGTTCTATAAATTCAATTTTGAGACTTATTGTCAAAATTTAATCTCCGCGAAAAAATTCGAGGCTGATTCCCCAATGTGCACGTTGTCAAAGATTCAGCCATACTCAGGCCTACTGCCAGAAGGATCCTCGCTGTGTGAAATGCAACGGAAAACATCTGACGCGAAAGAATCCTCAGCGATATACATCAACTGCAGGGGAAAACATCCAAAACCGACGGTATCAATCCAAAACCATGCCTTCTTAAAACGCAGAGTCAGTGAGTACGAGAAATTATAACAGCGGTCCAATTCCAAAGCCTTTAAAGAAGGCAAAGATAGCAAATACAACCAACTGTAAATCACCTGAACCTGCCTCAAATGTTTTCTCTGTTATTCTCGAAAGACAAGAAGAATTGACTAAACCAAATAAGATAATAGTCGAAAGGCTTCGCAACCTCGAAGCAGGCCACTGTGTAAGGGGTCAAGACAAAGAGACCCAATATTCTTGCGTGGAATGCCAACGGTCTACAGAAAAGACTTGATGAAGTAAATATTTTTATTTAGGAAAATGCAGTTGATATACGTTTAATTTCTGAAACTCAGCTGACTACACAATCACGCGTGAAACTAAAAGTTTATCGGGACTACTACGCTTATCATCCATCGGGAAACGTAAGAGGCGGGTCATCCCTATTTATAAAGGACTGCATTGAACACTTTCTGGAAACACAGATTGAATCTGACCAATTTCAAATAACCACGGTGCGCGCTAAAAATAAAAATAACGCTTGTAGTAATCCTCAATCTATTGCCAATTGCGCTGCCAAATAGAAAAACGCGAATTGATTGACCTATTTAATTCTCTTGGACCAAACCTTTATTATTGGTGGCGACCTTAATGCGAAGCACACCTTTTTGAGCTCAAGATTAATCTCACAGAAAGTCAAAACTCTCTTCAGGGGTGGAATAGAATATGGTTGGAAATTTTACTCAATAGGCAGACAGACGTATTTGGCCTCGGATATCGTCAAAACACCCAATCTGATAGAAATCTTTATCGGAAAAGGAGTAAACGCTTGTTACGTCAAACTTGAAGAAAGCTTCGATATATCCTCCGATCAATCTTCAATTATCCTTTTATTGTGCAAATCCTTAATTAAGAAACAAATACCGCCCAGATTATTAAACAAAAAACTCATTACCAAGATTTCCGAAAAAGGGTTGTCGAAAATACTGACTTAAATGAACCGCTTAGAACGCCGTATAAACTTGAGAAAGAAGTTGAACAATTTGTTGCAGGCGGCCTGGAATAACACTCCACGCGAATCAAACAATCACGGAAATAATAAGGAAGAAACGAAGAGCGCGGAAAAAGTGTCATGAAACGTCATTTAATATGCTCTGCCACTTGTTCAAAAAATTGATCAAGGACTTCAATAACCAAGGTTATAATAACAATCTAGAAAGCCTCACAGCGACAAAAGATTCCAATTACTCCATATGTAAAGCCGTTAAAAGTCTTCAAAAGCCCCAAATACACGTGGCGCCAATAAGAAGAAACCAGGAGGACTGGGCGAAAGAAGATAAAGAAAAAGCTAATGTTATCGCCGACCATCTTGCAGAAACGTTCTAACCATTCGACGGGGAAATGCTTCCAGAGAATGTCAATACGTTATAGGCACGCCTATGTCCAATTAAATATTTGGAAAGGTCGCTACCAAAGAAAGGTTTGCTAAAGTTGCTCTATCTTATAAATGTCACTGTTCGAGATTACAATTGGTTTAATTAATTATATGTAATAAAATATATGATAATGTAAAATATAATATATGTAAAATGGGTAAATGTAAAATATTAGTAATCCACTGCATTGCCAATAATAATGATATGCAGAAAATTCCAAGTATAAATGATTGTAATTAAGACCCAGTATATTGCATACCTTTTGGGGTATGCATTAAATTATACATTAAAAATTATAACCAAGTAAATAGGACGTGTTTCATTTTTCTCCGCTTTTTTTTCTTGGTTCGTGTGGTGATCATTTATAAAGGATTTAACAATCCTTTTATCGATTTTCATGGTCCTTCGAGTCCTTACGATTGATGGTAAATCAATCAACGTATGTGATAAAACTTTAAGATAAGAAAAAAAAACGTTTGATATTAACTTAAAGAAACTATAGACAAAAAGTGAAGATCAATTCTACCGCGTCGTGGAATTTCTTTCTTTTTCTTAAATTGTGTTTTAAAAAACGTAAGGCCAACAAAAGATTGCAGTAAAATCGCAGCTATAACCGTCATCTCCGTTGTTCGACCATTTTGCCGTTCCAGTGAACAGTTCTGCTCACCGTTGGACTACTTTGCAACAGCACATCCACCGTTGAGTCCGTTGCTACCGTTAGGATATCCGCTTCAACTGTGCGACATACATCTTTGATACCGTTTCGATTTCAAATCAATTTTCTGCAGATCTCCGGCAATTTAAATAATCTATTGGGTATGAAATTTAATTTTTTTTTCAAAATTTGAACGTTTATTTCAGAAAAACATATACAATAGTATTATTCAAAGTATTGCCCATCTGAAGCTATGACTTTTTCCCATATTTCTGGCAATTTGTGGATTCCATCCCAACTGCGCCGGCTTGGCAGACAAGAATGAATCAAGCCACTTTTTGATATTCTGCTCTGATGTGAAGCGGATTTCAGTGAGGGCGCTCTGCATCGACCGGAACAAATGGTAGCCAGAAGGGGCAAGGTCTGACACTGTTTTCCAAATAGTTCTTAACCGGAATAACAACGTGGGGTTGAGCGTTGTCATGATAGAAAATTGTTGCCAGACACGTCGCATGTTCCGGGCGTTTTTCGGCAACCGCTCTCTTTAAACGGATTAATTGTGTTCGGTAGCGTTGTCCACTGATGGTTTCACCCGGTTTAAGCAGCTCATAATACAGCACACCCATCTGATTTCACCAAACACAGAGCATTAACTTCGCGCCATGGATATTCGGATTTGCCGTTGATTTGGCTGGTTGGCCGTGTTTCACATATGATTTTTTGCGCTTGGGGTTGTCGTAATGGATCCATTTTTCACCACCAGTAAAAATCCGACTTTCTCGATCACCACTTTTAAATCGTGCAAACCACTTTTGGCACGTTCGCTCAGCTAGCGCATGTTCACCACAAACTTCCACCAAAATACGATGACTTTCGGCAGCAATTTGGTTAATATTAAAGTAATGAAGAAGAACTCCCCGCAAAAACACTTTTTCAGCACAAAGTTAGACATATTTGAGTGAAAAAAAATTATTGTTGTTTACGCTTCAAATGAATGACATGTACTGAAATGACGTACAATGACAGTAGCTTTCCAACGCATGTTTCATTGGAATAATAACAATGGAATAATTCAAGTTACGCCATCTCTTAGCAAACCGCTAAGACCAACAAAAGATACTTAAGTTAGAATACACCCCCATTTTAATTTTTTTTCTGTTACGAGTATTTTTTTATTTTTACAAATTACAAAGGATTGGGAAAATTTTGGGAAGAAATCTCCAGAGGAGAGGACTAAAAATTACATCTCCAATAGGATTACCGTGCTGGAGAAAAATTTCAAGATTAGTACCCAACATAACACCGATGGTATATCCGCAATTGAAGCCGGAAGGAAGGATGAATTAAAGGAAATCTTCGACAGGATTAAAGACAATTACCTGGACTACAAAACAGCGCTATTAGATAGCATGGATAAAATTCAAGCAACAGTTCAGACTCCAGTAAGTGATAGTATAAGTACCTTTAGCGGTAAGGTAGCAATCATTCGATTGCCGAAAATAAATTTACCAGTCTTTTTGGGAGAATATAAATCCTGGAGATCATTTCATGATCAACTAACAGAGGTTGAGAAATTGCATTATTTAAAATCTAGTTTGGGCGGTGAGGCCAAGCGTCTCCTTCAACATTTAGTCATTGACAACGGGAACTATGAACCAGCATGGGACATTCTCACATCTCGCTATGACCATAAACGTCTCCTTGTTAATGCACAGCTGAGAATCTTTTTTGCACAAGAGAACATTAGCCACGAGACCGCTGTATATCTGAAAAAATTACTAGATATAATCTCGATGTACCGGTGGAACACTGGGATGTTATCCTTATCTTTTGTTTAGTGAAACAACTTCTCACAATAACACAACAACTTTGGGAAAAAAAGCTAGAGACAGAATTACCAAAGTTCGCAGGTTTCACTGAATTTTTAGAACCGAGGTTTAGGACATTGGAGGCAGTTGGTCAACGGGAAGGTATAGGAGTCAGTAAGATCTCTAAGGCACCATTAACAAAAACTGAATCGTTTTACTTGAAGCAAAAGGAAAACAGTCACTTCAGCTGTAAAGTGTGCAATAAAGGGCCTCATTCACTGCGGACCTGCAACCGGTTTTTAAAAATGGACATCGCGTCTCACAGGAATATCGTAAATAAAATCGGCATAAGCGGGAATTGTCTTGCATACAGTCACGCAACCCAACAGCTTCACCACTCCCTTTTACACATTAACCCCCCTTCGCACTCACAATTGAATTCACACACAACAAATACCCAACACTACACAACACATGCAGCGCCTAATTCGGTCACCACCATCCAACACACATCCACCCCCACACAATCCCATTTATCTACAGTAAACTTAAACTCTACCCTTTTTCAGCCCACATAACAGATCAACACTTTTCACGCAGTAGAATACCATGTAGAAATATTACTCGCAACAGCGCTGTATTGATAGATCCGGTTTCTGGGGCCACCTTTATTCATAATCCGTAATCATCCGTGGCGAGGAAGCAAAGTCATCCATTGCGCAGAATACGTCACACCCTTTAAGGCTCACCAAACATGAGGAAAAAGTATGTGAGGAGTTCTACAGGCCAACGCCGAAAAGGTTGAATAGCGGACGAGACGAGGTATCGTTATCATTTAAGGAAGGGAGCAGACGTTGACTCGGATCCTCGAAGGAAGGTGCCTTGCGTAGGTTTGTTCAACTAGAAGACACTTTTGTAGACGATCTGTTCGCAACAGCTGTTGAGGAAACAGTGTTGAGGCGTGATGAGGTTAAGAGTTTGCTGGCCACGGGAGGGTTCAATCTGCGGAAATGAGCAAGCAATTCCAATGAGGTTTTGGATCAAATACCTTAAGATCAGCGGGAAGTTGCCTTTTTTTTGCCCTTTGATACCCCAGATCACGTCAACACTCTAGCAATCAGTGTTTCCTTTGCTTCAGAGTTTCAATGTCCAAAACAACCGACGAGCTTAACTACAAACGAGGAGAAATATTCAATTAAAGCTCACATGGGGATTCAGGTAAAAATAATTTTTATACTCTAATATCAAAACACTCAAATCTTACAAAACTTATAAGAATCATTGCGTACTGTCAACGATTTATAACAGATTTACGAAACATACCTGAGTCTAGAAAAAAAAGGTAATTTACTCTCTCCAGTCGAAATTCATTCTGCCACACTGTTGGCCGTAAAGCTTGTACAGGCAGACATGTTTACTCCCGACGTAAAAGCCAAAGCCCCAAGCTCTCTCTGCCCTTATACGGACTCTGATGGCATCTTGCGAGTCGGAGGTAGATTGCAACAGGCAGATCTTCCATTTCATCGACGACACCCAATCATACTCAAAGGAAATCATCATTTCATAGAGCTTTTGATTGTTTTTGCTCATCTGCGAACGTTTCATGGAGTACTACAGCAAACCACAGCAAACTTGCGCAACAGGTACTGGATCCTGAAATTTATGTTAAGGGATATTTACATAGCTGCACCATCTGCTTTCGGTATCAAGCTAAAACGTCGCACCAATTGATGAGCAATCTACCGGCCCCAAGAGTGCGCATCTCCCAACCATTTACACATTCCGGGGTCGACTACGCAGGTCCGATCGAAGTAAAATCATTGAAAGGAGGGGGGGGGGGGGGGCAAAACCTTCAAGGCGTACTTTGCCATTTTTGTGTGTTTGGCTACCAAGGCCATACACATCGATTTAGTGAGCGACCATACTACAATACAAACGCGTTCATTGCAGCCCTACGACCATTCACAGCGAGGAGAGGATTGTGTTCGCATATATTTAGCGATAATGGGACGAACTTCGTGTTTGAGAAGTTTGATTGGAAGGATGTGATAGAAACGATGTCCAAAGAAGGAATAGAGTGGCATTTTATTCCTCCAGCTTCCCCGCACTTTGGCGGACTGTGGGAAGCCGGAGTGAAATTAATAAAATACCATCCTAAAAGGATCATCGGCACCGACACTTACACATTTGAAGAACTCACCATGCTTCTACATCAAATAGAAGCGTGTTTAAATTCGAGACCATTGTGTCCTATGACCGACAATCCTCATGATTTCACCGCTCTCACTCCCGGACACTTCCTGAGTGTGACTTAGCGGAGATCAAGATCGGACATTTACAACGATGGCTCAAGAAATTGCAACAGCTATTCTGGAAGGAGTGGAAAGAGGAATATTTGACGCGCCTGCAACAGCGTCCAAAGTGGCACAAAATTGAGGAGCAGGCCAAGATAGGAGATCTAGTCCTGATCAAGGATGATCACCTACCCCCCACAAAATGGAGTTTAGCACGCGTCATAAGCACGTATCCTGGGACAGATAACCTAGTTCGGGTTGTCAGGTTGAAAACACAGAATGGAGAAATAAAACGACCGATCACAAAAATTTGTTTACTTCCGACCAACAGCACATATAAAGACGACGAATTATTTTATTTTTATTTATATTTTATTTATATATTCTTACAAAACTTACACAATCCAAATCAATAATAATAAATGTTCATAAAATATATTTATACAAAACCTTCAAAATGCCGACGGCATATCACAGAACTCAGAATGCCGACGGCAAGTACAACACACAAAATTCTTAAATTTATTGTTTTGGTACAACACACATGCGTAACCATTTCACTCGCACACAATTTCGCCGCGAATCGAAATATCAATACCACAAACGCGCCGTCGTTATATTTTTTTTCATACTATGCACTTATTTTTTCTCACAAAAAACAAAAAAAAAAATATGTTCACTAATGCCCTTTTTTTAAGTTTTTTTTTCTCCAGATACAAAATGTACATTTCACAAATTGGAGTTCAAGGACAACACGACACTTCACGAAAATCTATATCGTTTACAAATTTCCTACACGTACTACGAGCTCGAAAGAGAGGAGTGGAAGGATGCGCAACTTTCATTGAGAAATACGATAAACAGTTGCAACAACAATGGCCATTGACCCCATAAGGCATACTCAAATATTTGTCAATTTACTTTAAATTACCTGGTCAGCACACCATACTAACAACTTTCAATATCGCCATACTAGGAACTTCAGAGTTTGGGTAAAACCTTTATTTCTTTTATTTATTTTTATTTTTTTTATTCGACGCACAACACAACACCTACACTACACATTATACCGGTTCGGCAATCAACACAATAAACATCAATAACGAACGAAGATGATCAAAACAAACGAAGAAGAAGATGGCTGTGGGTGATCGACAAGGAAAGCACCAACATGAAGGCAGAGACAATTTACGAAATTAAGGATCTTCGATGTTCATTGAGAAATATGTTCACGGCTGGGGAGGATGTTTGAGATTACAATTGGATTAATTAATTATATGTTATAAAATATATGATAATGTAAAATATAATATATGTAAAAGGGGTAAATGTAAAACATTAGTAATCCACTGCATTACCAATAATAATGATATGCAGAAAACTCCCAGTATAAATGATTGTAATTAAGACCGAGTACATTGCATACCTTTTGGGGATAAACCACACATTAGAAATTATAGCCAAGTGAATAGGACGTTTTTCATTTTTCTCCGCTTTTTTGTCTTGGTTCGTGTGGTGATCATTTATAAAGGATTTAACAATCCTTTTATCGATTTCCAGCCATCATAAGACTAGAGGATGTACCGCATCAGTGAAAATTTTCCGAAGTCATTATGGTTCCCAAACCCGGTAAACTGCTGTCTGAAGTCAAGTCATACAGACCAATATAGCTCCTCCCAACTATATCGAAGGTCTTCGAGCGAATCTTATTGAATCGTTTTAAATCGATTATTGACACAAATTGCCTCTTTCCCGATCATCAATTTGGCTTTAGAAGCCAACACTTTACTGTTGACCAAGTGCATCGAATAAGCGATGTAATTAAACGAACAATCGAGTGCATGCTATTCTGTTCAAGCGCATTCCTTGACGTTTCGCAAGCTTTTGATAAGGTATGTCACGATGGCCTGGAACATAAAATTCGACAACTCCTACCCGAGCAATTGAATCATATTTTAAGTTCATATCTAGATGACCGACTCTTCCGTGCCAGACACGGACACGAATATTACAATTTTAAGACAATAAAGTCGGGGGTGCCGCAAGGAAATTCACTTCGCCCTCTGCTATATTTGCTTTCTACCCGCGACATACCGCACACGGACGATACTATGTTAGCCACGTTTGCTGATGACACTGCCATTTTGGCAACAGCTAAAACCGTCGAAGAAGCAACTGCTTAGTTACAACGCGCCCTTACACGGATTAACAATTAGACAAAAACTTGGCGAATCGCGCTTAATGAAAACAAGTCTGTCCATGTGAACTTTACTCTCAAGAAAACTGACAATCTACCTGTGTTTATCAACGCAGTATTATTAAGTATATTTATATTAAATATAAAGACATATACTGGCTTCCCGGTAAGTATTTCAAGCTCAGTTTAGAAAGCAAATTGCTGCTATCGTATATAAGCAAGTGCTAAAATCGGTCTGGACATATGGTATAAAGCTTTGGGGTTGTACCAAAACTAGTAACGTTAACGTCTTACAGACATTCCAAAACAAAATTCTCTGAGGGTTTGTTAATGCACCGTATTATATCGGAAACGATGATATCCACAGACACCTAGAAGTCGAAAAAGTTCAGAACGAAGTTAAAATGTTTGCGCGAAAACACAAAAATCGACTACACGGACATGCGACTATTTTTGTTCAACTGATCGTTGCCGAGACAAATCTATTGCGGCGTCTGAAAAGGACTAAGCCGATCCAACGTGGTGATTAGGAGTGCTTAGTTTTTAAAGAACGTAGGAAACTTTAATGGAAAATCGCTAGCAAGATATCTTATTAAATCAAAATAAAACGCGAAAGAATAACTGCTTGTTGAGTGTGGACTCAGTCGTAGTCTGAATAAGGGAGGTGCTTTTTTAGTGAGTAACAATCTCACACTACTAAAACCACCGGGCTTATAGTGTATATGAAGATTTTTCACCTACCCCAGAAAAAAAAATAAATAAAACAAAAAATAAAATAGTGGAGCATGTTAAATATAACACGCGTAATTGTTTAGAGGAAAGAGTGTCGCAGTAGGCAAATGAAAGACACAAAACTGTAGGTAATTGTCATATTTATAGTTTGTGGTAAAATGCGATAACTAGAGACTGTGTTGTCAGCAAAATTTGCAATCATGGTCGTTTCTCGGACCGAGATGAGGATATCTGCTGTGAAGTGCAGATACAGCAGGGATACTCCAGCTTTGATCGGGTGGATCGGTGAGCATTGCTCTTTAAAGTGTACGTAGAGACATAGGTGTTCTAAATAACATTTTAGGGGCAAAAGGTATTCTTTCAAAACGATTTTGCTGAGTTTGAATAAGAGTCTCCTTATGCCAAACCGAGTGGAATGCCTTGGCAACGACAAGCAGAGATTTTTGTCGTCCATATGGGTTGATATCTTGTTTGCCACGCTGTGTATTTATTCGAATTGGTGATGTGGGTGAAGTGTGATGTGATTAAGTGGTGAAGTGTCACCTTCGCCGTCGGTGTCTGTGAAAGTAGCCTCGAAGTACAAGTAGTGCAGTTTGGTCCAAGTTATCTCTAGCCAATTTGTTGTCCTGTACCTCGTGGCCCTTTATAGGGAGTAATTTGTCTTTAATGATGGCGTTCGATTAGTGAGGAAGTTGGAGTGTTTCTTGTTCTGAACTTCCTCAGGTTTGTGTTTCAGGTCTATGGTTATTTTGTTTAATTTGGAATGCTAGTTGATAGGCAATTATTTATGTAGTGTCGGAAAGTGTCCCAACCAGTTTTGGAGTTATAGAGCTTAGTTGGTTGAATTACTTTTACGAGTTGTGAGGAGTATTCAGTTGGTATGGGTAAATGGTCAAAAAAAGGATTAATGTCTTGATGTTTTTATAAACTGTGTGTATGTTCGATAAGGTCAGGGTTCTCAAATGCTGATGTGTTTACAATTGTTTGTTTTGGTTGCGTCTAGTAACTTCTTGCCTTTTTAAGTAATTAATCTCGAGCTCCAGTCGGTATGCTTTGCATTAGTGGGCAGTAGATTGAGGATATGACCATGGGTCCATGTATATCTTCCATTATAATAGATGTAGATTAGATGTAGTCAGTTTAAAATTCGTTAAATTTAGAAAATACCACCTGTGAATTCTGATCATTATTGCGGCTCCTCCATGTCTTTTCCCATCTGGATGATCTATGTTGAAGGTTTTGTAGCCAGGGAATTTTTTTTTCTCCGGTGAACATTATATCGATTTGATTGTGTCTAAGGTATTGTTTGAGTTCCATGTAATGTTGCTGGTGTCCGTTTGCATTCCATGTGATGGTTTTTAGACATTTATGGTCTCCTATAACCTTCTCTAGTAATATGTAATGTAAATATGTTTACCATGTTGGCCATTTGTGTAATCAGTTGTTTCATCATTTCTTTTATTTCTTTTATATTTGATGTTTGTTCAACCTCATCCAGTTGCAGTTGTCAAAATATGATATTAATAAAAATTGAAATGTTTTGTTTGTTCAGTTTTTGTCATATGAAATTATTAATTATTATTATGGTATTATCTATTTAATTGTGTTTAGTTTTCTAAATTATTACATATATACAGTTGTAGGTATAGTGGAAAAAGCGGTTGGTTGCCCAATGGAAATCCGCAACATTTTACTAAATATTATTTCTAGGTAAATTTAGGACTTATGTTCCATTTCCGCCCAAAAATTTTGATACTTATGTCCCGATGTTGTGGGACAGAACTCGCAATCTCGGGCTCATGTCTCACTTAAAAGGAAATAAATCGCAAAAGTAAAAGTTGGGACCTATGCCCCGAAGACTTATGTCCCTGCACCGTAGTTGACTGTCTTTCTTTGTCTTTTAGCGTGTTTCGGTTTGGTCATCTTTCTTTGTATTTTATCTTGGGCAAAATGGGGAAAGCGTTGAAGCTTGATAGTCTTGTAGACTTCGTGCCATTTATAGTTTGCGGTATGATAACCTCCACAGAAGGCACATTTAGAGTTTTTGTTTTCTTTTGTCACTTGGCATCCCATAACCTTGTGTTTTCAAGCACATTTGACGCAAACTGGATCCATTGTGAAAAAAGCTTTATGTTTTCATATCGTTATTTGGGGAATTCTTCTTGTGGTTAGTGTGTGGCCATTTAGATCTGTGCAAAGACTTTTGGTGATTTCAAGGTCATTTCATGCAAGTGTGATTATAAATAAGGAAGGTTCATCGTGTCCAAGAAATTTGCACATTCTGACTGCTGGTGGTTTTCAAGCTTTTAAAAGGATAATTATTGTAGTCATTTGCATGACTTATACTCAAAAATATAATAAGTGGAAGTAAGATTCAAGGACCGTATTGTTTACCATTAGTAGACAGATTTGAATAGTTTTAAAACAATTTTGCACCTTTAGAATCGTGTCAGTGCGAATTCCTAGTGACAAATAATTTTCCAAAACTCAATGAAATAGAAAAAACGAGTTTTCCAAAACTTGGTGAAATGAATTTAGATAGTTTAAGCTCAAACGTAAAAGCTTACGTAGTTACAAACTTTGGTAATAGGAACAAAAATAACACATGGGCTGAAAACTCAGTGCCGTTTTATAGTACAATAAAACACAAAATTTTTGCAAAATTCAACTTTGTTTATCAATATAGTTACCTTCGAGGTAACTGATTGAAACGATTTTTCAGTCTTTCGATACCAGTTTTGTAGTACGATTTCGGTTTAGCCTCAAAATGGGCCTCTGTTTCGGCGATTACTTCTTCATCGGTCTTAAATCTCTCTCCACCGAGCATTCTTTTGTCGTTGGGGGCCAAATCTGGAGAATACGGTGGGTGGGGAAGCAATTCGTAACCGAATTCATTCAATTTTGCCATCGTTTTCATCGGCTTGTGCTAAGGTGCATTGTCTTGATGAAACAGCTCTTTCGTTTTCTTCAAATGCGACCGTTTTTCTGCGATTTCGTTCTTTAAACGCTCCAACAACGCAATATAATAGTCGCTATTGACAGTCTGTCCCTTTTGGAGATAGTTGATGAAAATTATTCCATGTGTATCCCAAAATGCGGATGCGATAACCTTGCCAGCGGACTGCTGAGTTTTTGGTCGTTTTGGACGAGGTTCATCGCCTGCTCGCCACTCAGCTGACTGCCGACTTGACTCTGGTGCGAAGTGATGAAGCTAAGTTTCATCCATTGTCACATACCGACGCAAAAATTCGGCTTTATCGCGGTTGAACAGCTTTAAACACTTCTCTGAATCACCAACACGTTGTTGTTTTTGGTCGACTGTGAGCAAACGCGGCACCCACTTTGAACACAGCTTTCGCATGTCCAAATATTCGTGTATGATATATCCAGCACGCTCTTTTGATATCTGCAGAGCCTCAGGTATCTCGATCAACTTCACTTTACGGTCACTTGTAATCATTTTGTGGACTTTTTTGATGTTTTCATTTGAAATAGCCTCTTTTGGACGTCCACTGCGTGTATCATCTTCGGTGCTTAAATGACCACTTTTAAATTTTTCAATCCGCTTGCGAATGGTTCGTTCGGTTGCTGCAGAGTCCGGTCAACACTTATCAAGCCAGTTCTTTGCATCGGCTGCATTTTTTCCCACAATAACAAAAGTTGCTTCACTCTCAAAGCTATATCTCGAGAACTAATCACCCGAAAGCTGCCAAATTTATACACGTATCTATTGAAGGTTGGTACTAACCGAAAATACTATGGATTTAATCTTTATTCAAATGGTGCCCTCTCTTAGAAACGGCACGGACTTTTCAGCCTAGGTAATAATAATCAGTTAAGTAGTTTAGATATCAATAATATGTTTAATGGCTTACGTTTACCGGATGCCGTTAAAGATTTTCCAAATGCCGCAATCTTTACGACTTTATAAATAACGTGGAGAAAATTTTGAAATTTGAAATTTCTTTGGCCAGGCCAATAAGTACTAAATGTGTATGGGACTCCTACAGAATGTAAAAAAAATGCGAGATAACTTAACTTTGCACTATTTTGGCAAGCAGAACGAATCAAATTTGATTTGGGTTGTGACACCACAATGATATTGTTGAGAAATTTTACTCAGATATCATTGAGCTGTTGTCCACAATGACAAACCATGTCCCGATACTTGAAAAGCAAAAAGATGTAGTTGATTCAGTAAATCGCTGTTTTCAAACAAACGTCTAGGTACATTTCTTATAGGATTAAAAAACCATTTGGCTCAACAATAAGAGCCGTGAGACCGGAAATTTCGATGCAGGTATTAAATTATTGCAAAGGAATGGGTTGCCGTGGCTCAAGTAGTAGTATTTGGGCTTCTTAATCAGTTTCCCCATTAAATGTTGGATGCCACGCATGGAGTAAAATAACCACTGAGCTTAGACACTCTCTTTCTCCCTCTGTCCAATTATCCGAAAAACTTTACACGTGCTCCGTCATTTTAAGAGTAGTCACATCATCTTAAAATGAGTAGTGCTTAGTTAAAAGAAAAAAATGCATATTTTCTTAAAAAATACAAACTTGAAATCTCCTGTTGTACCAAACCCGCTACCATTTCCTAAACTGACACAATAACTGACACAATAACTGCCACAAAATAAACGGCACCAACCTTATTAACCAATTAGACAACAATATTATTCCTTTCTTTAATACTTACCCCAGTTTAAACCGTTTCAACCTCATCAACCCCAAATAAAGCCCTTTCATGAATTACCCCGTCTTCAGTTTCCCAATCAGAAAGAAAAGGCATTTAATAGCCCTATAATAAAAAATTCGGCACATTAAACATTTTTCGTTCACCAACAGCAAAGTTCAATTCAAATGGAAACAGCTAGCCGTAATGCTAAAACCCTTCCGAAACCAATACAAACCAACCATCCTATTAAGGAAACAATTGAATGCAAGATCCTAGATACACTATAAAGAAGTACACAGGAAAATTATGAGCAGGTATATCCCAAATATATGTACCCTAATGGATACTATGACCAGCAACCTAATTTGGACTATTATACAATTAAGGGTACAATTGAGGTAACTGAAAATAAGACAACGAAGGTGAAAGAAATTGATGACAAAAATTTTCATTCCAATGACTCGGAAACCAAAACGGATTCCTAGAAGTTAATCAACACGGTGCCAAACTTTTGGTTTACATAAACGTGGTTTCACCTTTGGTCAGCCAATAAAATTTCTAATAGATACCGGAGCCTCTACCAAATTCATTAACCCAGAACTGACAGATCTTCAATACCATGTGGGTTGCCATGGCTCAAGTGGTAGTGGACTGGCTTCCAAATCCGAAGGTTCGGTACTCGAATCTTAGCCTCGCCCAAAAGACATTAATTTTTTCAGTTAACAAAAATAAAGTAAAATGAAAAGTTGACTTGAAATCAAGAACAAGCCAATTTCTACTAAGAATTTAGTCTCCCCATTAAATGTTGGATGCCAGCCAAAGAGCGAAATAACTACTGAGCCCAAAAATTTCTTCTTATCCTATTTTCCAAAAAACTTAACACATGCTGAGGCATTGTAAGTGCATTCATATCGACTTGAGTATTATGTTATTAAAAAAAGAAAAATTAAAAAAATAAAATGAAAATATTAAGAAAATTGAAATTATCACGGTTTTGAGTACATATGGAATGAATTCAATAAACAAGTCACATTTCCGGCATTTTCCGCATTTAATTCTAACGAACAATTTAGGTTTATCCTATTTAAATTTCACTATTATTTTCATTGCCTGATAAGACTGGAAACATTAATGAAATATAACGCCTCAATAGATCTTAAGGATAAAATATTTAAAAGTCGAAATGCAGCTATTCCCTTAATGATTAAACCCAATTCAAAACTAGTCAGATGGCGGTTAAGTTTAGAGAACCTCCATCATGGAATGGTATATAAGAAGGTCAAACTCAAATCGAAATTAATCTTATTGGGTCGTCGAGATTCAAATTCTCTTCCGAATTCTGTTGTAAATTCCAATATATCCGTACCAAGTAACGCTTATGATTTAACAAATAGTTCAGTTTTGTCTACCATTCACTCAGTCCATGAAAATCTCGATGATAGAATATATCTATATTTCCGAAAAACCCTTTTATAAATGAATTTCATTGTGAAGCCGTCCATGATCTATAACATTCTCTTTGAAACAAACGTAGACGTATATAGTATTAAGACAACATGAGCTCCACAACGAAAAACTATTTGCATCAATCTTCAAGGAATATATCAACCCCCATAAATTAACAGCCATTTATACAGATGACGATACTTTAAGAATAATTCAGGAGGTATTCTATAAATACTTTACAAATGTAGATTGTTTAAATTAATAGGATGCATGGAAAACTAAACGATGTTACTGAAACTGATCATCAGGGTGTCCTTATATATACGTAAGAATCACAAGTATGTTGATAGCAACCACCGCGGCATTATTGAAACCTTTAATCACCTCCGAAGAACATCATATTTCCCAAAAATTAAAGAGAAAATAACAAAAATCTTTCACATCTGTGATAAATGTAAATTACGTAAGTACAATAGAGATACTCACAAAATAAAATATGAACTTTCTTGATACCCTGCACATAGATGCTTAGAGTATTCACATAATACAAATTCTTACAATAATCGACAAATTCCGAAATTTACTTCTGCTTATATCTTAACTGTACGTAATAGTATCAATTTGCTTAGTTCCTTAAGCAATTATTTTCCCAACACGGTACAACCAAGAAAAACGGTGATTCGGCTGTTGAATTCTCTTCAAACTTATTAAAAAAATTCTGTTATCAGTGCCAGATTCAATTACATATAACCACTCTGCAAAACTCTACAGGTAATTCTCCGGTCGAAATATTTCAATTCATATTGACGAAAATTTACTGAATAATCTTCGACAAAAATAATAGTAAAATATCGGCAGACATACTGTACAAAGCACATTTCACAATTCAATACATTCAGTTACATATTTGGAGCTTTTCGAGCTCATAACAGGAAGAACATATACATTTAGGAAATCAATACAGCAGGGTTCTGAACGCGATTATATAAATAAATTAAAATCATATCAAAACAAATTGTATAACGAAATAAGAATCAACTCGAAAACCATAACAGTTCAGTTATATACAGGCCATGAGTTAACAATTCGAAACTCAAAGCCTCTCGAAGGGTCACGACGTTCTTCCCATGAACTTATAATTCCTAACCAAATTTTAAATACAAAGTTAGTGATGTTTCCGGGTTTGGAGTACAATGGCTTAGGGGAACTATGAAATCATATCAATTATTCAAAGTGCAAACCAGTGCTTTGTATGAACGCCGGAGCTCGTCTCTGTAAGGCTTTACCAATGTCCATTATTTTCCATTCTCTTCTGACTTTCTTAGCTGCCTTCTCCATCCTATGGTTCAAGTCATCTAATGTTGTTATTTTTGATGAGTAAAAAATTTTCTTTAGCCTTAAATAAATCAAGTCCGAAGACCTTGGAGGTCACAGAATGGGCTTAACCCGCCCTATCCAATAATTGTCATAAAGGCGTAGATTGAATGTAGTTTAAAATGTCTGCTTAGTTGCCTTAGTGTCGTATTTTGATATCTTTTAACTTAATGTAAGACATTTACGTAGATTCGAACTCCTTCTACGTTCTCTAGATGGTTTCCGCGTTGTTCCTATTTTCCTCAACCTGGAAAATTTTCTAATAAATATCCCCCTTGTGGGGCAGTCCTATTAAGGTACCGTCTTAAATATTCCAATCTCGCTCGTTGACCGTTATTGTTGCAGAAACCATAGACATAAAGCATGTCTGCGTATTAACACATGGACTGAAAAGTCCATTTTATAATAAAACACAAAATTTTTGCAAAATTCAACTTTATTATACACTGATTGAAACGATTTTTCAATCTTTCGATACCAGTTTTGTAGTACGATTTTGGTTTAGCCTCAAAATAGGACTCTGTTTCAGCGATTACTTCTTCATCGGTCTCAAATCTCTCTCCGCCGAGAATTCTTTTGAGGTCTGCGAACAGGAAATAGTCACTGGGGGCCAAATCTGGAGAATACGGTGGGTGAGGAAACAATTCATCGACTTGTGACACGGTGCATTGTCTTGATGAAACAGCTCTTTCTTTTGCTTCAAATGCTGCCGTTTTTCTGCGATTTCGTTTTCTAACGCTCCAACAATGCAATGTAATAGTCGCTGTTGATAATCTGCCCCTTTTGGAGATAGTCGATGAAAATTATTCCATGTGTATCCCTAAATACGGATGCCATAACCTTGACAGCCGACTGATGAGTTTTTTGTCGTTTTGGACGAGGTTCGTCGCCTGCTCGCCACTCAGCTGGTTGCCGACTTGACTCTGGTGAAAAGTGATGGAGCCAAGTTTCATCCATTGTCACATACCGATGCAAAAATTCGGTTTAATTGCGGTTGAACAGCTTTAAACACTCCTCTGAATCATCAACACGTTGTTGTTTTTGGTCGACTGTGAGCAAACGCGGTACCCACTTTTAACAGAGCTTTCGCATGTCCAAATATTCGTGTATGATATATCCAACACGCTCTTTTGATATCTTCAGAGCCTCAGCTATCTCGATCAACTTCACTTTACGGTTATTCGTAATCATTTTGTGGACTTTTTTGATGTTTTCATCTGAAACAGCCTCTTTTGGACGTCCATTGCGTGCATCATCTTCGGTGCTTGTATGACCATTTTTAAATTTTTTAATCCACTTCCGAATGGTTCGTTCGGTTGGTGCAGAGTCCGGGTAACACTTATCAAGCCAGTTCTTTGCATCGGCTGCATTTTTTCCCACAATAACAAAAGTTGCTTCACTCACAACGCTATATCTCGAGAACTAATCATCCGACAGCTGTCAAATTTATACACGTATCTTTTGAAGGTTGGTACTAACTGAAAATGCATGGATACGGTATGGACTTAATTCAAGTCCATTTAGAAACGCTATGGACTTTTGCAGCCCATGTATTATTGTATGATACTAAGAAGCCCATCATCGAGGATATTATGAATATATATCGGTTAAAAATAACGAACTGGTAATGCAAACAATTTGCCATTCTTATTATATTATTTTGCAAGAGATTTGCTTCCTTTTTTTTAGAGAAAGGACCTGCAATTTTTTTGACCCAATGGTAAAGCAGTATTAAACTTATTCAAAAGGAAAAAAAATCCAAAGTAACTATTAACTATGAGTAAACTCTGTTCAACAAAAACTTCTAGTTACAATGAAATGCATAAGCACTTCGCTCTTGAAAGCTCTCATAGGGATACAGTTACGTCACCATTTGACCTTCCCTTTCCCTTCTACTATTAACTCCTCCCATTAGTACGGTTTCATCATGTACAGTTACGTCAAGATTGACCTTCCCTTTCCCTTTCACTATTAAATCCTCCCATAAGCCCGGATTGATCATGTGAAAGCCACATGCACCAATAGAACACGAGCAACCATTTTGGCGCAGTTAGGAAGAAGCTCAACTCTATATCCTCCACACGCGCCATCCATTTGACACCTGCACAAATAAGATGCATTCCATTCCCACGGGAGGAAGCTTGATGCAGACTGCAGAGTAATCATTTTTAGAATTTGTAAACATACCTGTGGAAAGGTTCAGTGACACATTCAGTTGTCAGACACACACAGATAATTGTTATAATACTATTGAATAAAAATATATTGGTTGTCATCATACATCATCATTTATAAATAAAAAAATATTTTTTTGCTCCTCCCCTCAAGCAGAAACTTAATTGGCGCAATCAGTAAACGCGAGAAAAGTTCGTTTAAAGAACCAATACTCGCGAATGTTCGATAAAGAATAAGAAAAATTATCAAGTTCGTCTAAGAACAATAAACGCGAGAAAAGAACGTTTCAAGAACCAATACAGAATAAAGAACAAGAAAAATTAAAATTCGCTAAAGAATTTACACGAGAAAATGTAGTGACAAGTATGCAAAAAAAAAAAAAAAGTTAATAAAAACGCAAGTGCAATGCTCCAAAAAAAAAATGTATATATATATAAGGTATATATTTTAATTCGTCCGGTTTTTTTTTTTCAGAATTTGAACGTTTATTTAAGAAAAACATGTAAAATAGTAGTATTCAAAGTATTGCCCATCTGAAGCTATGACTTTTTCCCATCTTTCTGGCAATTTGTGGATCCCATCCCAAAAGAACTGCGCCGGCTTGGCAGCCAAAAATCGATCAAGCCAATTTTTGATATTCTGCTCTGATGTGAACCGTATTTCAGTGAGGGCGTTCTGCATCGACCGGAACAAATGTCAGGCAATAGTCAGAAGGGGCAAAGTTTGGCCTATAAGGCGGGTGGGGTAAGACATCCCATCCACTGTTTTCCAAATAGTTCTTAACCGGAATAGCAACGTGGGGCCGATCGTTGTCATAATGGAAAACTATTGCCTCGTGTCTGGTCGCATATTCCTGGCGTTTTTCGGCTACTGCCCTCTTCAAACGGATTAATTGTGTTCGGAAGCGTTGTCCATTGATGGTTTCACCCGGTTTTAGCAGCTCATAATACAGCACACCCATCTGATCCCACCATATACAGAGCATTACCTTCGCGCCATGGATATTCGGCTTTGCCGTTGATTTGGCTGGCTGGCCGAGTTTCACATATGTTTTTTTGCGCTTGAGGTTGTCGTTATGGATCCATTTTTCACCACCAGTAACAATCCGATGCAAAAATGACTTCCTTTTGTGGCGTTCCAGCAGCATTCCGGACACGCAAAACCGCCTTTCGACGTCTCTCGGATTGAGTTCATGTGGAACCCAATTTCCTTGCTTTTTAATATATCCAACTGCTTTTAAACGTTTTGAAATGGGTGTTTGAGTGACACCCAAAGATTCTGCGAGCTTTTCTTGTGTTTGGCAACAATCTTCATAGAGTAATGCTTCCAGTTCTTCATCTTCAAACTTTTTTGGCTGCCCAGGACATTCATCGTCTTCCAAGCCAAAATCACCACTTTTAAATCGTGCAAACCACTTTTGGCACATTCGCTCAGCTAGCGCATGTTCACCATAAACTTCTACCAAAATACAATGACTATCGGCAGCAGTTTTCTTCATATTAAATTAATGAAGAAGAACTCCCCGCAAAAACACTTTTTCAGGCACAAAGTTCGACATATTTGAGTGAAAAAAAATTATTGTTTCTACGCTTTAAATAATTGACATATACTGAAATGACGTACAATTACAGTAGCTCTCCAACGCATGTTCCAATGGAATAATACAAGTTACGCCATCTCTTAGCAAACCGCACGAAGTTATAGACCCAATAATAGCGCAAAAGGGGGCGAACGAACATGAAAGAGAAAATTCGAGGAACCAAGAGGAAAGTCTCAGAAGAAACCTTTTCGACGCTCGAAGAACAATTGCAACAGATCCTGTTAATTACAGAACCTGTAAGTCTGGTTTTAGATCCTATAAAATATCTCAACTCTCTGCCTACATACGATGGCAGTAAAGACGACTTATGTAATTTTATAGATTTGGTGGATAGAATCTATCCAACACAAGTAAAATATGACCAGGTTAGCCAAAAATGATTTTTTGATGTGTTAAAAAATAGATTAATTGTAAAAGCCCGGGAGGCTATAGAAATTAATGTTGTTAAAAATTGGGATGATGTGAAAATAATTTTTTTTCAATAAATTGCTGACTTTAAATCCGCAGAACAATTATATGATGACCTTAGAGGTCTGCAGTAGAATAGTTCCTGTCAGGAGCTTTATGATAATACAAAGCACATACTTAGGAGATTAAATAACAAAACTAGGATAGAGAAAGGCAGTGATTCACTAGAGCTGGAACAAAATTGTAAAATGGCCTTAAGACTATTCATAAGGAGAATTCCGGAACCGATGAGTGGACTTCTTCATTGCAGAAACCAGGATAACCTGGAACAAGCTATACAAATTTTGTAGAGACAGAATATAGACAGTCTTATCAAAGTCGAAATAAAAACCGCTCTGACCAACTCACAAAGGAATCAGATAAAAATAAACATTACAATAATTCTAGTAATTGCAAAGCTAGCTCTTCTAGAAATAACGGATCAGGCACATTTAGAAACAAGAATTCAGGAAATAATTCAGAGAAATTCAGAAGTAATAGTAACAGATCAGGAACATTTACCAATAACTCAAATAGAAATGATAATAATTCAGGAAATCATACAGGAAATTTCAGGTCTAATGACAGTAACCGAATCGATCCAATGGACACATTGTCCGCCTCTTACCAAAGAGAAGTAAACACTATAGGGAGCAACACGGATTTTTGCGAGGAAAGCCATCCAGTATACTTCCCTATATAGTCATTAAAATTAAAAATGACAAATATAAATTAAGAATACTCGTTGACACCGGGTCCGAAACTTATATAAATCATCTTGCAGGCATTGAAAGTCAGGAGGCAGTCAAATAGAAAATCTCATGTCAGCAGCTAAAATAAAGGGGTTAGATTTCTTAAAGATGAGATTTACATCGTTAATTTTTAGGATAACGATTATTGATCCAATTTTCCTTTAAGTTATTGGATATTGAAGATGTCAAGATGTCTCTATATTCGCGAACGAATAGGATTTGGTCCATGCCACAAAATGAAGGGAAAAACCAAGTTTTTTTAGTTTAAAGAAGATAAGGTTCTGAGAAATTTTATCGAATGCCTTGCTGAAATTGAATCGACTTCATCACCGTCTTCTAAAGCACAAAGCGTTCTAGAGTTGAGCTCAGCTGAGTTAGTGGTGGTTGTCTTACCTTTCATAAAACCAAGCTGATTTGTGCAGATCGTTGGCCTACAGTATGGAAGCAGTTGTTGATAGACTACGTTTTCGAAAAGTTTGGGTATGCATGAGAGTTTTCTTCTGGGTCTATAAATATCGATTTCGACCTTACTTCCTTTTTTATGAAAGGGGATGATATAGGATTCCATAGGAAAGGAAAAGTACCTGTTGAAACAGACAGTGCGGAGCTGACCATAAACACCATAAACAAGTGGACTGGCTCCGCGCATGGAGACAAAAAAAAAACAAAAACTATGGTAACAAAAAAAAAAATAAATAAAAATAACCGCGAGAAATAAATTAAAATACACCCAACAGAATTTTTTTAAAAATTTTTATTTTTTGCTATTATTTCTGCTGGTTGCGTTGACGGTTATAATTCAACTAACTTAAGATCTAAAGTAACTGAAGACCTTGCATTCTTTTACTATTGCAACATACCATATAACATATTCAAGCAATACCGATCGAGAATATAGGTCATAATCGATTTGCTTTTGTAGTCCACAATCGTTGCTGAGTTTACATTTTCAAATGGTGAATCCAATTCATTAGTTCATTGTTATTGTTACTTTTTGTTTATTTATATTAAATAAAATACAAAGTTAGAGGGAATACAACGTTTTAAGACTAATACTTAACTCCTCCTTCTTTTGATTGAACAATCTCGAGATGGGCCTCATGTTTTTTTGGCTCTGTTTCAATACTGCTATTTTTAATCTTTATCTTCTCCGTTCCTAATATAAGTGTCCCATTTTGATTGTGTGATACTGCATTACCTCTATAACATGTCTGTGATCAATTTCTTGTAAATCTTTAATTTGTTTGAACATTGTATTTAGTAGGAGGGGTTATGACCTTCTCGGGTATTTTAAAAGCTATGATAACAAAATTATCTTGATAATGCATTATACCTGCTTTAATATTTCTCAATTTATTTAAGTTAATTTTGGTCATTACGAGTTCTTCTGTGGTAGTAGACCGGAATAGGTGATACCTGCCTTAATGGAGGCTACTGTGTCAAGGATATTGTAGATTAATTTCTCTAACATCTGAAGCCTAGTTAAAATTTCTGTCCGTTGTAGACGGTTCGGTATCATCTTCTGCAATTGCTGATTTTCAGTCTGGTAGTGTTCTGTTTCCCACCTGTCTTTTATTACTAGTTCTCGAATATTTTCCATATATCCCTTTAACTGTGTATTGATTCGAATTTGTTTGCTTACTTCTTGTACCGCGTTTTGGTTGTTAATGTCTGCGACTCTGAGGTGTTCGTCAATTTCTTCTCGATGATCATTATCCATGGTGCCGAATAACAATTTATGAGTAGTGGCTATTGCATTTAGGAGTCCTTGTATTAGCCACCTTACACAAAAAAAAAATATGAAAATCAATTTTGCCAACAACATCTCTGACCATTAGAAAAAGCATAGAAAATACGATATAAATTTCGACCAGTCATTCTGTCAATGAAATTTGAGTGAAACAACGGTATGATGTGGTTTATGGGCTGGTGGAGTCATTAGTCCATATTTCTTCAAAACAATGAACTTGTTGAGAAATCATTTTGGTGAGCACTTAATTTCACGTTTTGGAACGGTAAATTGGCAAAACCTTAGGACTATTTTCTCTAGAGATATGTAGGGTTTTCGGTCTTCAGGAATAAGCCAGCTACGATTGGCGCTTTGGAACCCAATATTACTCATGTTATCCGCGAGATACCAATCCCTATGCTCGAACGAGTTGCCCAAAATTGGACCCCTCTAGGCTCGTCGGAACATTGTATTATATCAGCTAATTTATCGTACTCCCAGTACACAGTTTTTTTTTTATAATTCCGAGCGCGAGTTATGTATAAGTCAGCGTACTCAGATATCGACAATATTTTGAAAGATATGAGAACCAAGTAGATATTAAGTTACAGAAATGTTCCCAGACTTTTTCCGCTGATCACTTGCATTTGCATACCTGTGGGAATGCAGAAAAAGCTAAGCAAACATTTCATAAAGTATAAGTAGACCTAAGATAGCATTCTAAGTTCAGTACGTTGTTAACCTTGTAAGTAAAATTAAGTTCTTTTTCTTAAATAAAGTTTTTTTTTTATTTGATACAAATCAAACATTATTTATTTCGCGCAGTCGGTAGGATAGTTCTAAGAAGAATTATCCAGTGATAACGAACTAGTACACAGTGTGAAAATAGTGAAAACGCTAGTGAAATAATATCGAAAAAGAAAATAATAAACACAGTGTTCTAATTTGCATTTTACCGCTTATGGACAATCTCCAGCTAGGATAAAAGTGTAAAAAAAAAATCCGTGTAAAATATTATGAAGAAGGACAAAACAAAATTTTACAACAATAATAGACGAGGATTAAACGAACCGACAATGGAAGAATTAGCAGCCGAATTGCAACAAAAGAACCAACAGTTGGAACAATTAGCCGCTGCATTCCAAGCTTAACAAGCAAGAACAGCATCTCGAGAAAATACAGAGAAAGCATGAAGAGAAGTAAAGCATATGTCAACGTTCACCGAACAAGGTGAAATTACCATCAATTCATTTATAAGTAGCGTAGAGTACTACTTATCATGAATCGAAGAAGAAAACTTGAAGAAATGTATGGTGAAGGCAATCTTTTACGAAAAAATACAAGGAGAAGCAAAAAACACAATCATAAATCTACCACAACCGGATAATTGGGAACTAATAAAGGGAACACTCAAACTTCGATATAGACCAGATGTGGAGCCATCCGAAATATATAAAAGGATCACCAATCTCAAAGTTACAAATGTAAGTGAATTATCTAGTGAAATTCAAAATATTAAATATAAAACAGATGAGCTTAGGGTTTATTATAAAGAAGATAAAAGTATTGATTTAACAAGTGTAGAAAGTCTCCTAGTACATACGGTGAAAGAAATGACGCAAGGTGTTCTTTTAGATAAAATATATGATAAAACAGATTTAGGTGAAATAATTTCTATTATGAGAAAAAGACGATTTGAGGATTCATGCATTAGGTATGAATTTAGGAAACAAAAACATCATAAATTCAATAACCCAAAACAAGAAAGTAGAAATAGTAGTCGAAGACATGACAATCAAGAACAGGGAACTAGGAATTCAGGATATCATAAAAAAGATTATCAAGACCAGGGAAATTCAGGGCAAAACCGACAATACCATAATTCAGGACAATCTAGACAACACTATAATTCAGACCAGAGACGACAATACAATCAAAACTCACATAGACCTGAACCCATGGAGATAGGGAATGTGGAAAATAGATCGCAAACCTATAACAAAAAAAGGCAATCACCAGAGTTAGACAATTTGAGCAACCATTCGGGCCAATATCGCCACCAACAGAATGATTCTCAACAAAGAACGGAACCACATAGTCCCAGTGACTATAAACAAAGCAAACATGATGAATACACTTCGGAAGTAAATAATGCTCATTTTTTTTGGAATTAGCCTCGGACGATCTACCACAAATTCATTTAACCATTAATAAAAACAAATATTTAGCTTTAGTAGATACTGGTTCAACTCTAAGTATAATTGACGATAGACTAGATGAATTTACTAAAATTTCTATTAAACCAATATATTTTACAACAGTTACTAGTAAAGATAGTATAAAATTTGAGGTACATACACCTGTACCTGAGGAATAAAGAGCCCCCTTTAATGCTCGAATAAGATGGAAAGTAAAAAGATTTTGTAATAGAACATACCAATTTATAATTGGTACGGATCTATTAAACAACTTAAACACTTTAATAAACCTGGATGAAAGAACCATCAACTTAAATAACCAAAGTTTAAAGTTTATTAATCATCCATATACAGTGAATGAAGTATGTTCACTTAAACCCCTTGATAACTATATAAAACACATCAATACTGATCATTTAAATGAAGAAGAACGACAAGAAGTCGAAAAACTGATAAAAAGATTTGAGAACTTATTCTTTAAAGAGGGAGATAAGCTTACTAGCACCCCAGAAATAGAACACGAAATAGTCACAATAACAGATCAACAAATCAACGCCAAACTATATAGGTATCCACCTCAACATGAGGCAGAGGTACGTAAACAAATTCAAGAAATGGAGGAACAAGGAATTATAAGGCAAAGTAATTCTAAATATTACAGCCCCCTAATAGTTGTTCCTAAGAAAATGGACAACTCAGGTAAAAAAAAAATCAGAATTGTGATTGACTACAGAAAACTGAATGCCGTTACCGTTGACGACAAGTTTCCATTACCTAACATTGATCCAATTTTAGATAAGTTAGGTAAGGCACAGTATTTTACAACGTTGGACCTTGCTAAGGGATACCATCAGGTGCTAATTAAAGAACAAGACAGAAAAAAGACAGCTTTTGTCACCCCTCACGGTTTATATGAGTTCATCAGAATGCCATTCGGTTTGAAGAATGTCCCAGCGACATTCCAAAGACTCATGAATGATATTCTGAGAGATTACATAAATAAAACCTGTGTAGTATACCTTGATGATATACTAGTTTTTAGTACAACATTAAAAGAGCATATTAAATCATTAACCGATATATTCAATGTATTGAAATCAAAACAATTAAAAATTCAAATCGACAAGTGTAATATTATGAAGAGAAAGACAGAATTCTTAGGACACGTCCTAACAAAGGAAGGTTTAAAACCAAATCCCGAAAAAATATTGATAATCCAAAAGTTAAAGCTACCCACAACACAAAAAGAAATAAAAAGTTTTCTTGGTATCACAGGATACTACAGGAAATTTATTAAAAACTGTGCTAAAATAGCACAGCCTATTATTTAAAGAAAAATAGCAAAATTAACCTAAACGACCCTAATTATATTGGAGCCTTTGAAAAACTTGAAATTCTTATAACCAGTCATCCAATTTTAAAATATCCTAATTTTCAAAATAAATTCTGTCTAACAACAGACGCCTCTAATTATGCAATAGGAGCAGTTTTATCTCAGGAGGGACATCCTGTATGCTTCGCGTCGAGAACCCTGAATAATCACGAAAAAAATTACTCAGCCACGGACAAAGAATTTCTTGCAATTATGTGGTCTGTAAACTACTTTAGACCATATCTTTATGGGAATAAATTTAAGATTTGTACAGATCACCAACCGATTAAATTTTTGCATGCCAAATACAAAGGTAAGGATCTTTCTCCAAGACATCAGAGATGGCTCTTAAAGCTAGGATAATATCAATTTGAAATCGAATATTTGAAAGATAAAGAAAACAGAGTAGCGGATTTTCTGAGTAGAATTAAACCCAACGAGGACGTTACTCATAATAAGGAAGAAGAAGAACAATCCCATAGTACAGACAATTTTTCACTTGAATGTAATGAAAATGACTCAATATCCGATTTTGTATTTAATATGGAAGACAATAATTCAGATGAGACGATCCATTCAGAACTCATGGACCACATACCAATCAAAGAAGAAATAGTGAACAAATATAAAACTCAAATAATTCTAACTAACAACAAAACCCAAGAAATTGAAACCATTCATGGAAAACGAATAATATACATAGCAGAATATGATATCTTTAAAGCTTTTATAAAAAAAGTAGGTATTTTTTTCAGAATTACCAGATCATCAATATAACGTAGTTCAGGAAAAGTTAAGAGAAATGTTTTCAGACGATAGCCAAATTAAATTTGTTAAATGTTCTTTTAGAGCGCAAGATATCAAAACCGAAGTAGAAGTAGTAAAACAAATATCACTCTATCATGTGAAGGAAAGTTTACATTCGGGAATTCAGGAAACTTACAGTGCTATTAAACACAAAATTTATTACCCTAAATTACAAGAAATAATTCAAATAGTTATAAACCAATGTGAGATATGCCAACAAGTTATATATGATAGAAAACCAATAAAAACAAAATTTCAATTAACCGAAACAGCAACAGATCTTAATGAAATAATTCATGTAGATACGTTTGTCATAATGAAGTGTAGTTTTCTAACAATTATCGACAAGTTTTCGAAATTTGGGTTAGCGTACTATCTTTCAGACAGGAATCATATTACAATAGTAGAGGAATTAGAGAATCACTTCGATAAAGTAGGAAAACCTAAAAAGATTATAGCTGATAACGAGTTCAAATCAATCCACATCAAAGAATTCTTACAAGAGGAAGATGTAGAAATACATTTTACCAAACCAAATAGTCACACCGGAAATTCTGACATAGAACGATTTCATAACACCATATTAGAAAAATGTAGAATTTTAAAATTAAATAAACAAAACATATCAGTCAAAAGATTAATAACAAAGGCCATACGAAACTATAATGAGAGAATACATTGCACAATAAAAACAACTCCAAGCGAAGATCAATCTAAAATAATAAGTCTTGAAAAGTTAAGACAAAACTTAAGGTCAAAAAAAGGAAGGAATATCAAAAAGTCCAACGAAAATCGCGAAGATTACATTGAAGAGAGGTCCACAGGATTTATAAAAAACTATAAGGCAGTTAGGCATAAACATCAACCTAAATTTAAGCGTAGCAAATTAGCAAACGTTCATAACACTAATATTAAACGACAACCAAAATTTTCAGCTCTTCACGATGACATTGTTACTCGTACTAATAATGCCAACTAACGGACTCTTACATATATACGACATAAAGGAACAAACAGGATTTACTCAAATCAAACCTAATGACGTCGACATAGTCGTTAAGACAGACATCATCATTCACATGATCAAACCACAAGACATAATAAATTTATTAAATGACATAGCATTAAATATTGACAGTCTTGACGTACAACACAAAGAACTACTTAAAACAGAACTTATACATTTAACAAATATAGTAAAAACAATTATTCCGAGAGATAATAGAAAGAGAAGAGGTTTAATTAACATTGTAGGAAAAGCATCAAAGTGGCTTTTCGGTACATTAGACGAAGAAGATAGAATAGACATTGAAAATCACCTTAAAAATATAGAAATCAATAACCACAATTCAATTAGTAATTTAAACCAGCAAATCGTAATAAATAATAGTTTCAACAGAACATTTAGACAGCTTAAAGATATTATTAAGAAAGACAGGAAAATAATTTTGCGACAACTAAACAATGTATCCAGTCGAACAATTGAACAGAATTTATTTTTTGATCAGCTTTTTAAAGTACAACTAACAAAAGAAAAAATAGAGCACATACAAGATAATGTAGCATCGGCAAGACCGGAAATAATTCATCCTAACATCTTAACAGATGAGGAGATACAAAGATACGATATAGATTTGAATTAAATGAAAAATATTAAATTAGGCATTACTAAATATAAGAATGATACTCTTATATTTGCAATAAAAATCCCAAAAGAATTTAAACAGATTCCACTAAAAATAATAGTACCGATTACAAACAAAAATGGAAAAGAAATCAATTGTTCTTAAGAAAAGGTAGTAGAATACAATAAAATCAATTATAAGTATGAAGAATTTAAATAAAGTAAACATTGTATTTTTCAAGAAAATTGTAAATTAATTAGAAATAACCAAACTGAAATCATATTATTAGATGAAGAAACCATTTTAATAAAGAATGCAAATAATTTAAACATAAGTCAAAATTGCGACAACAGAAATTTAAATGTAACTGGAAACGTGTTAATACATTTTAATAATTGTAAAATAGAAATTTTAGATCATTATTTGTCAAAAGAGAGCTTCCAAGAGCGTACTATCCAATGTACAAAAATTTTACAAATTTTACTGATAAAATAACTTTAGATGAAATTATATTCGAAAATGAAAATAATCTCAATAAAATAAAAGAATTACAATACCATTAAAATGTTTCATATACACTAAATGTTAGCTTTGTCATAATTTTAATTGTTTTAGTAACCATAGTTTTTATATCTTTCAAAATACAGCAATATGTTAATGCCAAAGTAAAAAACAAAATTCAGGAGAATTTTAAAGTAAAGGACGGACAAGTTATGTATAAGTCAGCTTACTCAGATATCGAAAATATTTTGAAAGATATGAGAACCAAGTAGATATTAAGTTACAGAAATGTTCCCAGACTTTTTCCGCTGATCACTTGCATTTGCATACCTGTGGGAATGCAGAAAAAGCTGAGCAAACATTTCATAGAGTATAAGTAGACCTAAGATAGCATTCTAAGTTCATTTCGTTGTTAACCTTGTAAGTAAAATTAAGTTCTTTTTCTTAAATAAAGTTTTTTTTTTTATTCGATACAAATCAAACATTATTTATTTCGCGCGCCAAGGGGATATGAATACCCTTTTACTGGCTTTTCACCATGGCGCGGGCGGGTTGTGTAAAAGTTTGGTATATTAGGTTTCGATACTTTTCTCAGAGGTGGCTGTCAAACTGGAGCCAGTGCATCCTCAACCAGTGGGTCTGAGTACGTGCTATTTGTTAGTTCGTTACATTTAGCCCAGCTAGCAACCACTCCAACATCAGTGTTATGCCTTCATGTCAGAGTTGACGCCGACGGGATTTACATATAACTATATACAAATTCCATGAATTCCGCGACCCTCTGTTTGAGGAGCCTATGCATATACCACAACACCACGGCCAGGGAGAGAAAAGATGACGAAAAAGCTAATTGGAGTGGTCTTAATATCATCTTTAGGAATTTTAACTGGTCGACGTGGATGCCGCTGCTGATATGATCACAGACACTATTCTCTTTGAAATAAATCATTTATCCCTCATCGGATGAAGAATATCAAGCCAAAAGAAAAGGCATAGTACGACTCGATCTGTAAAGCGGCTGTCAGGGTTAGAGAAATGTTTTTTTTGTCCTTCAAAATCAACCCGATAGAGAAAAACCCGAAAACGTGTGAAATTTCAATACGACAAAGGCTAAAGCAAAATATACCACAATTTCTTACAGGTAGTATACAATTTTCGTCGTTCGCTAAAATTATTAGATATTTTGCCTCATCTCCATCCTAATAGTCATTTACAATGACATTTCATATGTCACCTCTTTAACTCTTAGGACAATGCCAATCTGCTTGACGTAAACTTTGCGGTCAGTCCAAGAGTCGTAGATTGTGCTTTGTCTACGTCTACACTTGAGTGCGTCGAATCCTCAATCTAACAAATCCACTTTTGCACTCGTGTAGTAGTAAACATTCTCAAGGATCTTAGCATTCACAATTCCGGTATTGTATATCTCCACTTATTCTGAAGAGATGTTCTTCCTCCACTGCGTAAGCTTTTTCATCCATCGTACTTCTTAGGACTTCTCAGTACGGTTTTTGTAGCAACAGATCCACAGGTGATTTGATGGCATATCTCACCAAAAAGTAAAACCAAAGCGTACATCAATCTTGCGAAACAAGATAGTTGGTCTTGATTTTTCAAAGTATTTGACAGAGTTTGTCGAAAGTGAGTGCTTTTGGGATCGATTACTTTCTTCTTCAATGGATTAGAAATTACCTTTTGGAACGTTCAATTCAAGTTGTTGTGGATGGTTTCAAGTCTGATACTCACAAAATAAATGCTGATGTGCCCCAAGGCTCCGTTTTGTCTCCGACACTCTTTCTAATTTTCATAAACCATCTCTTGTCTGCTACTTATACTCCAATATATTCTCTGCTTTTCGGCTGTGAACGAAAAGGGCAGCATATGTTAAGCTCATTAAATTCTGATATTAACAGAATAACTAATTGGAGAACCACTCACTGAGTAGAAATTAATGCTTCCAAAACATAATACTGTCTGCTGTCGTTAAAGTGAAATTAAAACACCCAGCCATCGCCCATGAACGGCACTTGCATCGTCGAAACCTAAAACCTTTCCATTTTCGGTATCTGTATAAATGACAACTAACGTTAGAATGACCACATATTCGGTGTCGTCAAAAATGCCTCAAAATGTCTAGGATTTCTCACTCGATATAAGAAATACTTTAAACCTCTGATCTGGCCTCAATATATAAGGCATTTATCCGCCCGAAGTTGGAGTACAATGCCCACATCTGGTCGGGTTCGCCCAAAACATCTCTGCAACTGCTAGATAGGATTCAAAACCGTGCGATAAAACTCATAGGTGATAATAATATCACCCAGACATTGGACACCCTTGAACACCGACGTAATGTCTCAGGTCTCACTCTGTTTTATCGCTATTTCCACCACCAGTGGTCTAATGAATTCGCCAGTATCATTTCGAATTTTTGAACTTTTAACCGTTACACCCGTCAGTATACTCTCAAGCCCAGTCGTGATTCGTTCCTAAGCCTCTTTATTTCCTAGTCAGTATAACCTTCAAACATTTAAAACCAACGTTCATCGGCACCTCTCTTTCCATCCTCCCTGATTTTCCTTCGCCCGTGCTGTGTACAAGCATTTTAAGGGTACCAAATCCCTTGAGCGTGCGCAAATAATAAAAAATAAAAATAAAAAAAAGACAAGTTAAATAGGGCAGCGAATAAAAGACAGAGATGTGTTCCACACGCTTTTATTACAATAGCTGGAAGGCCATCAGAGCCGGACGAAAAATCATTTTAAAAATTGGTAATATTTTCATATACCAAAGATGTTTTTATATTTAGCGTGGATGAAGTCTTAGAACAATTTCTCATAAAGAAAAAGTAACTAGAATCGGGTTCACCTTTTTGCTTAGAAAATGATTTGTTAGAATGACAGGCAAAGAAATTTGCAACAGTTTTTGGTTCAGCAGAAAATTCACTAAGAAATTTGAGAGTAGATGGGTATCCGTTTGACTGTCGTTTGGTATTAACAAACTGATAGGTGCGCTTTGGGTTATGGGACCAAGCTAAATTGCGTGCGTTATAGGTACTCAAGGTAAAGAGATATTGCAGATAAGGCTTTAAAGATTGTTAAACTCGGTAATTCGGAAGTTAATTGAAAACGAATTTTTCGAATCGACACATGTGTGGCCGTTTTCGTATGAATATATAATTAACAAGGGTCATACCCCTAGCCTAGGATAGAAAGAAGATTATCACTCCTATAAACGACACAATTATCCGAATCGGATGTGAAGCCAAGGTCGAGTAATTTGATATAGACTTAAGTTGGAAAGGCAGTCCACCATCAACATTTTTATTTTAGAGAGAGACGAAATGAGAAGAATCGTCGGCAGGCACCCATTTTAAGTGAGGAAGGTTGAAATCCCCTACTAGGATAATACTATGTATCTTTAGGTTGTGCTTCATCAGTCAAAAAACCCATGAATTACAGATCAATAAGACTCAATTAGATGATATGGGTGAATGTACCAACAAAGAACGTAAAGGTAGCGTTTGGGGAGCGTAATGTTGACACATACTCACTCAAAGTTGTCAATTCGAGGAAAGTCAAAGGAAGTTACATGTAAGAGTTCCGGATTAATATTGGGTCAATAAATATTCATGCAGTTTGCTTAGAGATGGCATATTATTGAGATGGCATTTTATTCCATTGGAACATGCGTTGGAAAGCTGCTGTCATTGTACGTCATTTCAGTATATGTCATACATTTGAAGCGTAAACTACAATAATTTTTTTTCACTCAAATATGTCGAGCTTTGTGCCTGAAAAAATGTTTTTCATTACATTAATATGAAGAAAACTGCTGCAGAAATTCATCGTATTTTGGTGGAAGTTTATGGTTAACATGTACTAGCTGAGCGAACGTGCCAAAAGTGGTTTGCACGATTTAGAAGTGGTGATTTTGGCTTGGAAAACGATGAACGTCCTCGGCAGCCAAAAAAGTTTGAAGATGAAGAACGAGAAACATTACTCTATGAAGATTATTGTCAAATACAAGAAGAGCTCGCAGAATCTTTGGGTATCACTCAAGCAGCCATTTCAAAACGTTTAAAAGTATCTGGATATATTCAAAAGCAAGGAAATTGGGTTCTACATGAACTCAAGCCGAGAGACGTCGAAAGGCGGTTTTGCATGTCCGAAATGCTGATGAAACGCCACAAAAGGAAGTCATTTTTGCTTCGGATTGTTACTGGTGATGAAAAATGGATCCATTACGACAACCCCAAGCGCAAAAGATCATATAGGAAACCCGGCCAACCAGCCAAATCAACGGCAAAGCCGAATATCCATGGCACAAAGGTAATGCTCTGTATTTGGTGAGATCAGATGGGTGTGCTGTATTATGAGCTGCTAAAACTGGGTGAAACCATCAATGGACAACGCTACCGAACACAATTAATCCGTTAGAAGAGAGAAGTGGGCGAAAAACGCCCGGAATATGCGACCAGACACGAGGCAATAATTTTCCATCATGGCAACGCTCGGCCATCCATTGGAAAACAGTGGATGGGAAGTCTTACCCCACCCATCTTATAGCCCAGACCTTGCCCCTTCTGACTACCATTTGTTCCGCTCGATGCAGAACGCCCTCACTGAAATACGGTTCACATCAGAGTAGAATATTAAAAATTAGCTTGATTCATTCTTTGCTGCCAAGCTTTCTTTCTTTATAGACACAATATTTTATAAAATTTTAACGAGTTCTTTGTAAGTGGGAAAGACTTTTAGATTTGACATGCGAATACAGCGTAGGAAGATTATTATAAACCTCGTCGGAATAGATGTAGAAGCTCTCATGGTAGCGAACGAAAATTTGTATTAATTACTCTGGCTTCTCGCTTAATAGAAACCATAATATTGGTTTTGGTTATGTCATCAATGCAAACGGAGTTGGGTTTGTCATGTAAGTACGCAATGAAGAGCCGAATATTTATATAAATACAGCATTCTCTCAAACGAGAAATAACATAATGACTCTTATCATTAATATCTAAAAACTTTTTAATGAGTATTCTGGGTGAGAATTTGGGCAGGCGATGGGATAGGTTGGTCAAGCACTTCGGATCTAGTGACGAGGGTTAGATTAGAGGGATTGATAGATAAATATGAGGAAAAGGTGTTTGGGTTTAGTATGTGAGAGCCAATAAAAGAACGTACCTCCTCTAAAAATTTAACCCAAAAGTAAAAAAACAGTAATAAAACAAGATATGAAATTGAGAAGATTCAGATATGTCTGTACAAATTAATAGTGTGTCTAATGGCTTTATTGTGATTAAATGAAATAATAAAGAATCAATGAAAAAAATGGAGAATGAAATAAAAGAGAGATGTGGTGTTCATTTTAATGTAAAAGTTCCTAAATTGGTAAATCCTTAAATTATGGTAAATGGAATTGATAATGAAGTTAATGAATATAAATTGAACCTTTAGCAAAATAAAATCTGTGGTGAAATGAAATTGGTATTGTTCAAAAAAAAAAAAAAAAACCTGGCAATATTACTAAATATAATGCAATAATTGAAATGGATAAAGATTTATTTAAAATGTTGATGGATAGTGATGATCCACACTTGAATATTGGTTGTTACAAGTGTCAGATATAAGACACTATTAGATAGATAACAAAGTTAATGTCAAAAGGTGTTTCAAGTGTTGGGGTTTCAATCACAATGCAAGAAATTGCACAAATCAAGTATCCTAAATATGGGGGTAAACATTATATAGCAAATTGTGAGAGTATCAAAAGCTAAATGTAAAAATTTTGCCAAATTCATTTCAAAGCTGAATTTAAATCTTGATGTAGGTCAAGATTCTCGAGACTATAACTGTACGGTTTATATAAAAAGGCTGGGAAAAGAGAAAGAAAATATAAACTATTAGCAATTAGCTGAAATAATCTGAATATACTTAAATATACTAGCACTCACAAATAATTTCAATGAATTGAAAGTCTTGTTGCTAGAAGCTCAGTACGAAATAATAATACTAAATAAAACTCACCTAGTCAAGTATGTACGGGATAGTAAAATGAATATTGAAAATATGTAGTAATAAGGTGTAACAGTTCATCGACAAAACTGGTGGTTTTGGCTATTCGGTACTTAAAAAATTAACAAATTGAAAGGGATATATGAGTGCTTGTAATAGAATTCGTCCAAACGGGACATACGCCTATTACAGTTGCAGCAATATATAGATCACCCAGCTCATCTGACAGAACTTTCTGCAACTTTTTTAATGAATTCATGGATGATATATCCGCTATGAATTTAGTTATAGTTAGAGATTTTAATATTAATTGGTTGAGTGACAGCTATTATAATAAGGAAGTGGAGGAGATTTCAGGCGAAAATATGTGGAAACAATTAGTGAATGAACCAACAAAAATATTGGGTATATATTTTAATTTGTGCGGTTTTTTTTTTCAAAATTTGAACGTTTATTTAAGAAAAACATGTGCAATAGTATTATTCAAAGTATTGCCAATCTGAAGCTATGACTTTTTCCCATCTTTCTGGCAATTTTTGGATCCCATCGTTGTGTTGTGCATCGACCGGAACAAATGGAAGTCAGAAGGGGCAGGCTCTGGGATATAAGGCGGGTGGGGTAAAACTTCCCATCCACTGTTTTCCAAATAGTTCTTAACCGGAATAGCAACTTGGGGCCGATTGTTGTCATGATGGAAAATTATTGCATCGTGTCTGGTCGCATATTCCGGGCGTTTTTCGGCTACTTCTCTCTTCAAACGGATTAATTGTGTTCGATAGCGTTGTCCATTGATGGTTTCACCCGGTTTTAGCAGCTCATAATACAGCACACCCACCTGATCCCACCAAATACAGAGCGCCATGGATATTCGGTTTTGCCGTTGATTTGGCTGGTTGGCCGGGTTCCACATTTACTTTTTTGCGCTTGGGGTTGTCGTAATGGATCAACTTTTCATCACCAGTAACAATCCAATGCAAAAATGACTTCAGTTTTTGACGTCTCTCGGCTTTAGTTCATGTAGAACCCAATTTCCTTGCTTTTGAATATATCCAGCTGCTTTTAAACGTTTTGAAATGGCTGCTTGAGTGACACCCAAAGATTCTGCGAGCTCTTCTTGTATTTGAAAACAATCTTCATAGATTAATGCTTCCAGTTCTTCATCTTTAAACTTTTTTGGCTGCCCAGGACGTTCATCGTCTTAAAAGCCAAAATCACCACTTTTAAATCGTGCAAACCACTTTTGGCACTTTGAAAAAGAACTCTCCGCAATAACACTTTTTCAGGCACAAAGTTTGACATATTTGAGTGAAAAAAAATTATTGTTGTTTACGCTTCAAATGAATGGTATATACCGAAATGACGTACAATAACAGTAGCTTTCCAACGCATGTTCCAATGGAATAATACAAGTTACGCCATCTCTTAGCAAAGTTATAAACCCGAAACTCTGGGGATACAAATAAAAACAAAGCTAATAGATTCAAATGAAAGAACTCAATACGTAAAAATTTTTAAATACAATATAAGCAAATTTCAACGGTCAATTGTGTGATATAAGTGAAATTTGTGGGGGAACAAATGTGGACACATACACAAGATTTTCGAAAACAAGTTAATTATGGTCATGAACGAGTAATGAGTAACTGTAAAATAACAAACCAGAATGAATAACAAAAAGTATTTATAAAACACAAGATTAATAACGCAAATGATCAAAAAACAATGTGGAAACAAATAAAAGTCTAGTGCTCAAAGTTAAAAAAATGGAAAATAATGTGATAGAGTTTAGAGTCACCAAGATAAATTGCAACGAAACTATGGAAAAGAAATTCAACGAGTTTTTCATTAGAAGTGTAAAACATATTAATAGTTCCATAGGCAAAATGTGTTTAAATTTAAGGAAATTGAATGGGTTAGTGATCTCATATAAATTTTAATTCTTCAGACTGGTAAATATAGAAGCATATATGAAAAAATCCTAGAAAAGACAGTGCAAGTGCAATCTGAAAAATTTTTGGATAAATATGTCATATTAGCTGAACAACAATGCGGGTTGAGAAAGAAACACTCTTAATTATGTCACTGCAAAGTAGAAGGTGGATGTACATATAAAAGGGAAGTGGCTGCATTTTTCTTGGATTTGTAGAGGACGCTCGAGACAGTAGTTAGAGACATCCTGCTACAAAAACAACGAAGAGATGGTATGAGAAATGAGGAATTCAGTTGGTTCAAATCTTACTTATGCGACAGAAAAATGGTCTACTATTTTTATCTGAAAACTTAAAGAAGATATATTAAATATAAGAAAGTACGTTGACATGAATAAGCTTAAATTGAATGTTGAAAAAATTAAAGTTAAATTCCTTAATGATGTTTGGCCATGTAATAGTTTTAATGGTTTTGAGTGTGTAAAAAAAGTATCTGGGTGTAATAATTGATAGAAATTTAAATTTTTAATCTCATTTTTTATTCGTACGTTATAAAATTGCAAAGAAAACCTCATTTTGAATATTGTGTAACTGTGTTGTTTTTGGGATTTGAAGTGTTTGACAAAACAAAAGAATTACAAAATAAAGCAATGCGCTGTATACTAAAATGTAATTGATACACTAGTATTAATTATATGCTTGCAGCTCTAATATGGCTAAATGTAAAACAAAGAATAGTAATACGTGTGCTTATATTTATATATTTAATTTAATGCCAACATATTTTAGTAGAAAACTTTCAATAAGAATAATTAAGAGGTAACAACAATTTTAATTTACAATTTTTTAGAAACAGAAAGTCACAAAATATGTTGTTTTATAGGGGACTTAATATTTATAACGAACTACCTACATATATAAAAACAGAAACAAACTTAGTAAGATTTAAATACGATGTGAAGTAAATTATTTTGTTAAAATAAACCAAGCAACGAGTTTTTGATTAAATGTATTAAGAGCAAAAAATAGCTAAATAAACGCTTTAATAAAAAACTTGAAACTTACCAAGAAGGCAGCAACAAGGTTAAATGAAACTCTGTTTTGAAATGACTAAAGGTTTGGTGATATGCGCTATATAATAATATATGCGGGGGTATTGATGCGATAGGGCAGTGTTGTGGGTGCTAACTTTTTTTTTCTTTTATTAACTTATTATATATTATTATTATTATCTACAATATCCTTCCATCCATATATATCGACCTTTTTTTCCGATATGGGTATGCCGACCGATGATTTGAATATCCAATCGTTCTTAGTGGGTATACGTATCTACTTCAAAACACTGATTGTTTCTGCTATTGGCTTGCAAACTAGTTTACATTTGACGTTTTTTTCACCGAATTAATTTTTGTAGCTTGTTATTCCACTCAGTGGGAGTCCAGGATGTTCGAAAAGACTTAATTATTGGTCTTGGGACTGGATTGGTGATCGAAGTTGCATTAATCTTAGAGAATTTAACGGGGGCTTTGGTGGAGACTGGCTGTTAAGTGAGTTGAGGCTGAAGTTGTTGAGAGTGATGGATATAGCTCGTCTTATAAGGATTTGTTACACAGACTTACTACAGATAGAGGTGAATTAGGCTTACTAGAGATGTGCTTTCATTCCTCCAATATCTCCATTGTGATATTGATTTTATTTCTAGTGTCCTTTATATACTTATTTCCATAAACTGTTTATCTATGCCAAGCTTTTTTCTTTAAGCTCACCCGTTTGTAAAGGCGGCTTCCATACTTCCACAGTTGTTCGCTCTGCCTGTACAAATCAATAATTTAAGTTTCAGTTTGGGGAAGATGAAAATTTGCCATACTGAATACGTCTTTCACCAGAACAATAAAAACAAATGAATTTTGTTATCAAAAGCTGCTGTAAAACCTCAATAGTCAAATTTCAGTCAGGGTCAAGTCCAGAAAAGAGTAGTCTACACTACCATATTAATGGCATGACTTGAGTCTTGACTCAAATTATGTCTCGTGGAGACTGGGTGTAAAGGCGGATACACATGCAATTGATTGTTCTGACTTCGTTATAGGCTGGTCGCACTGAGGTTGTATCGGATTGTTAGAGGCATTACAACAATAATTTCAATGTTACCCAGTGGCACTTCAGCGGAAATTTATAATATTTTGAAAAAGATGCTCCCGTGTTCGAAAAAAGCCTTATGGGAGGCCTGTACTACAGATATTTGTTGAAAAGGTGATTTTTGTGAACAATTAATTTTATAGAAATATAAATAAAAAATCACATCTTTAAGTTTTATAGTTTGAGCAAATTGAGTAAATTACTGATTGTTACCCAATTATTGATGAAATGACTTCCAGGTTTTTTTGCTTATAAATAATAGCTACACATTTCAAATTTTCAAAAAGTGGGGGTTAAAAACTAATTTTAAGTTTAAGTTTAATTTAAAGTTTTAAGTTTTTTTTTTAAATAAGCATCACTTTTGATCGTGTCAAGACCTCTTCCCTCACGCGGAAAATTAATGAAGTCGTTTTTATACTTACGTATACATATTATGAATGGTTGCACACAGCGCGAGACGGAAAAAAATTAGGGAGAAAAGAAAGATAGATACAGATGAACGTTGATTTTGGATTTCTGAATGTTAGAATGACTAGGAAATAGAGAGCTCAGCAGAGCATTTCACAATCGAGTTTTTCGACTTACGAACGAATCAAGATATTTTAAAGTACGTCCGAAAATTAACTTGAGAGTATACTGATGAGTATTCAAAGCGAGACGAGTGTTAAGGTTGAATGAACACTGGCGACAGAATAAGGTGAGATACGTGAAATTTTATCGGTGTTCGAGAGTGTCCATTGACTGAGTGATATTAGCATCATTCATTAGCATGAGTTTTATCGCATGGTCTTAAATCCTATCTAGCAGGTGCAGAGATATTTTAGACGCGCCTGACCAGATGTGTGCATTAAAGACCAATTTTGGGCGGAAAAATGTCTTATATATTGAAGACAGATTAGAAGCGAAAAATGATTTTTTACATCGTTTGAGGAAACCTAGGAATATAGGACATGTCCAAAAAAATGTTGCGACTAGCAACAGTAAGGACTGAACTAAAAGATATCATCATAGCTACAAAATATGATGGGCTTAACTAAGACATAATAAAAAATAACAAACTCCAAACTCAACAAAGAAATAACAGAACTTAAAAAAAAAAACAACAGAAAAATTTGGTATTATAGAAAACATGCAAGCTCATATCAACACGCTCGAAAAATAAATTTTTAAAAGCAATGTCGATACCAAAATATTTTACAATCACCACATAAAAATCTAACAGAGATAATTAAAAAAATTGGTAAAACTATTAAACACAAGATAAATGAAACCGATAGCTATGATATATAGAAAAAAACCAACAAATCCTAATAAACTATCATTTATGGCATCTTTTTCGTCAAATGTTTGCAAAACTCGATTAATGAATCAAGAGCGCACAACGTGGCACATAAATCTGCAATCATAAATGCGTAACATAAATAACAACAATGTGAACTCGAATACAGCGGTTTATGATGCCATTGTTTACACCAATGATCAGCTGAAAAGAAAAAACAAATATCTGCTGAGGATGTTCAAGGGGGAAGCAAGACAAAAAGACTGGAAATTCGTTTGGGAGAATTTTGGGGGAAATACTGGAAAGAAGAGCTGATAACGTGCGACCAATAATGATAAGCAATCTTTACAATATAATCAAAATAGCACGCATACCATAACTGCATGTTATGTTATGTTTTGTAAATAAAACAGAACTACAAAACTGTTCAGCTAAATGAATAACACAAATGGGAAAGATAACCTAATTGTTAAATTATCGTAGATTGTAGGTGATACAGGGCTTTTGCCTTATTGTAGCTGCTACTGCTTATGTTTTAATATAAGATCGTTGTGGTTACATTGGAATTATTATTATAATTTTATTATTATTGTTATTCAAATTAAAGGGTTTACAACTACATAGGCACTACTAAAATATTTAAATTTGAACTTTAAGTTTAAAGAATAACATTACTTATATGAATTCAAAAAGATTTAAGAGAACAACATTATTGACGAAAAAATTTCATCTCTACCATACTCCATAACGGTTATCATGAAGTTTTCCTCTACAGTAAGAACTTTGAAATTATCCTCGTCCCGCCGCACACCTTGCTGAATTATTTTTCATACAGTTGTTTGCAGCTTTTGCAGTTTATCCAAATGGTATTTTGCTGCACTTCCCCAGGTCAATAGTCCACAGCTTAGTTTGGATTCCAGTAATTCATAATATACTTTTTTAAGAACTGTAATAGTTGAGCATTTCTTCAGATAAACCACGCCGCGAAAAAAGCTTTTTTCATATCTGACCTAAGCCCCTACCATAAATATGATTTTCCCAACGATAGTGACTGTCGATTTTAATTCCAAGACATTTGTATTTTTCTACAACTTCTATTTGCTCAGTTTTCGCATGCGGGCACTCGAGGGTCCAAAAATGAGTAAAAGGGGTTTGTTGGTCGACAGCGTCTTCCCCTAATATGCATGAACTTAGTTTTCTTTGCCTTGATTACAAGCCCCATGTCATGACACCACATTATAGCTTCCCCGAAATCCTCCTGCATTATCTTTATAGCTGTTTCGAAGCATGCATGCTGAACTACAATTGTTATATCATCGGCATATGTGAACGAAATACTACTCTTGAAGATTTTAAGAAGTTCGTTCGTGTACAGGATAAATAATACGGGCCCTTGTTTCGAGCCTTGTGGAACCCCATATTTCACTTCCTTGCACTCACTCAATTTGCCTGATATTTTCACTTTAAGACCTCTGTGATTTAGATATTTGCATAACCAATCTGCTAGGATCCCCTTTACTCCAGCACGATTCTATATGAATCTGATACTTTCACTGTTATGCTTTCATATGCAGAGGTCATTAAAGGTACTCGTTCACAAGTTAAGTGTTTTCGGCCTATGAATTCCGGTTTATAAAAACCTTTGATCTTAAAAAATCTTAAAAAATTCGTTTTCTTCACCCTCAACATTTGTTTCAACCAAAACAATGACACCTTCACAATTAACTAATTTATAAATTTTGCAGACAAAATTATCCCTGTTTTTGCGAAATGATCTTAGGTTTAGACATAAACAGCTAAAATCCAGTTTTTTAAATTCACTAATTCGTTAAATCCACTCCATACCCTATATCGATATCTATCGATTGTTGCTTCGCTGTCCAGGGCAACAGTTTGTTTACTGGTGTCAGCTGGTAATATAATATCACCCGCTGCTGGATTTGGCAAATCCATGACCTTCCCCAGTTTAAGCTTAAATTCACGCGCTTTCTTCACAATAGTGGATTTGCATTAGTTTCTTGAGATAGATGCAATAATTGTGGATTTTTCTATGCTTTTGGTTTTGTTCTGTACACGTCGCTTATGTCAGTGTCTTCTATTTTGCAGCTTACCGTTTCTCCCATGTTCTTTATTATTTCTGTAAGTTTTTCATTTTGTGTCGGTGGTATGTTTTTACTTTCGTTGTTTCTTAGGATTTGCTGTTCCAGCGAATTTATTTGCATTTGCATATTTGCTATTGTTTTATCCTTTTCCGCATTGGTCAACTTTAGCTCATTTATTTGTGTCATGAGGGATTCAAGGATTTTATTATTTTTTAACATATTTTTGTTAAGCTTATCATATTTATGTCCAACAAATTCACAAGAAGCCGTCATACCTTTCATTTCCCTAAGCATTAGCAGTAACTCTTTTAGCACCTATTTTAATCCTTTTACCTCACTCTCTTTTCCTAGTGACAAGATGTTACGCATTCTCTTGGAAGTAGGTTCGATTCGATGACTTTGTTGGATATTTTGAACCGATGCAGCTGGTTGATTATATATGCTAGTACACATTTGACAAATCCAGGTATCTTTCTTAGAACCTATATTCCGTCAAGATTTTTCGGTGACGTTGGTGCATTCAAAATGAAGGTATTGCAAGCAACCACTGAATTTAGCATAACTTCCTTCCGGGACGGGGACAAGGTCATTGTTACAGCTTCCACGCTTAGTCATTGTTGTAGAGGAAAGAAACCGTAGGTAAAACAGTAACAGAAGTTAGAAGAATCGAGCCAAACGAAATTGTCAAAATAAAGTGATTTTGTAAAGTCAGACAGGTTGTTTTACCGATATTAATGAAAAATTTTCTTTTGTTTTTTTCTACTTAAAGTTCACTAGCTAATAATTTTTCTTAAAGTATAAGAAGGTGAGGAAAAAGGATTCTTTAAATTTCGATCCTGAGCTCTTAAAAAGATGCAAACAAAGAGGTGGAGGGTTTCTAATGTTTATAAGAAAAAATACAGAATACAAACGTATACCGTCAGAAAGCTTTTCATATAAGAACGTAAAAATTTATCTAAGCAAAGAAAAGTATAACGTATTTGGAATATATTGGCAACCTGGTTTTAATCAAAGAGTGTTCATTGAAGAAGTCAAAAATAACTTAGGACAAATGGGAAAAAAAGTCCAAAGTTCAAAATCCACAGCATAAAGTCACGCAGGCGGGAGTACGTTTTGAAAATGATACCTGCCCTATGTCAAGCAAACAGTTAATTTTTTTTTTATAATTCCGCGTGCGCACCAAGGAGATATGAATACCCTTTTACCGGCTTTTCACCAGGGCGCGGGCGGGTGGTGTAGTAGTTTGAAACTCAGGTGTATTAGGTTTCGATATTTTTCCCTGAGGTGGTTGTCAAACTGGAGCCAGTGCATCCTCAACCAATGGGCCTTAGTACGTGCTAGTTGTTAGTTCGTTTCATTTAGCCCAGCCAGCAACCACTCCAACATCAGTGTTATACCTTCATGTCAGAGTTGACGCCGACGGGTTTACATATAACTACATAGAAATTTCATGAAAAGGCTTTTCAGAGAATTGCCTCGCACGAGATTCGAACCCGTGACCCTCTGCTTGAGGAGTCTATGCATATACTACTACACCACGGCCGCCTCGTTAGTGGCGTTGAAAGCTACAAATATCTAACATTTATCATTGGTAGCTATTTCATCTGGTTGTCCCAGCAAATTGTCAAGGCATACTCAGACGTAAGGAAGCTTTCATTTGCATTGGCAGATCTTAGACCTCAAGCCACATCACAAATTTGAAAAATGGTATACCACGCCCTGATTGAATTCAAGATAAGGTATGGAATACTGGCCTGGGGCAACAACTCAAAAACTCACATCCAGAAACTTCAAAAACTACAAAATATTTCGTTGAGGATAATTTACTACAGGAAAGTTGCTGAAGAAATGAGCCTTGAGGTACTTCAGGTGCTAAATATCTTCAAGATGACATTAGGAAATAATGATGAAAACCGGCTTTAGAGGCCAACCGAAAATACTGTCAACACCAACAAGTGCCCTGAAACTACAACAACTATGGTTTAAGGCAGCTCAAATACAGCGTTCCCTAAATGAATTACCACTAAATGTTGGAAAATTTGAAACTAGAAAGAAAAGAATTAAAAACTTCCCACTAGACTTAAAATCATAAAACTGAAATAAGGGAGTTAAAATAAATAATAGGATAGGATCAAAACTGTAACATCATGTTACAGTTCCTATTTCAACTCCTTATGTTTTTTTTTTTATTTTTATCGAAACTGTGATATGGCTATGTGTTATTCTTTGTACATTAATATTCTCTCTCTATAACTGTTTTAAAAGGGATATAACAACAACAACAAAATGAGTAAGTCAAAATATAAACAAAGTCAAATATTACAGTTTTGCACTCACTCTCAAAATTAGTGTTGCAACGTACAAGAACTGGACAATAACGGATTGGGATTCGGTGAGTATATTTTACACATATGTAACATACGAGAAGATATTTTATGATAGTTATGATGATGGTTCAATAATGGTTTGGGGCTGCATTTCAAAAAATTTTGTGAGTCCCTTGGTACAAATTGACGGTATAATGCGCAAAGAATAATATCTGTCAATTTTTCAACAAAATCTTTTGTTGTAAGCAAAATTTTTATTTTTTTTTTCAGGCAGATAATGGCCCCAAACACTCCGCACATATCGTACAAACATGGATCCAGAGGCAAAAGTCCAGCACTTTAACGTGACCCCCACAATTTCCAGACATGAATCCTATTAAAAATTTGTTATGCTACGTTAAAGTGCAACTAGCAAAATACGCATATCCACCAAAAGGCGTTAATGAGCTGTGGGACCGCACTTAACATGTATGTATGTTAAAATTTATTATTAAACTTTATAAAATCGAAAAAATATATGAAGTACAAGGCTGTAACATTTGACTTTGTTTATATGTATTTTGACTTATCAATTTTGTTGTTGTTGTTATATCCCTTTTAAAACAGAGTTTTGCTCCTCAATGTATATACATCTTTAAAAAATGTTCACATTTCGCAGCATTTTTGTCGACAATGAATATGCGATCATTCCAACGTATGTTATTAATGACATACATACCGAGAATGGAAAGTTTTTGATTTCGGCGTCGGAAGTGCCATTCATAGATAATACCTGGATTCTTAAATTTCGTTTTGACGACAGCAGACAGCATTGGCTTTAAAGGCACTAAATTCCACTTTATTGATATTTCCCCAATTGGTTATGCTGTTAATATCGGAATTTAATGATTTAATGATTCTGAATGGAGGCCTGGGTCACACCGGCATTTATTTTGTAAAGACCAAACTAGAAACCATCCAAGAAAACTTGAATTGAACATTCCGAAACGTAGTTTCTTATCCACTGAAGAAAAGGGTCGTCGATCCCATATGCACGCATTTTCGACAAAAGAGTCTGATACCAAATTCTTGCAAATGCTTTAAAAAGATGAAGTGTAACTATCCTGCTTTCGCTAAATTGTTGTATGCTTTAGTTCCACTTTTCGATGAGCTGTTGCTACGAAAATCGTACTACCGGTCATTTTCGTATTTCGAAATATTTAATGAGCTGACGACTTATCAGCGTTTCCATGACCTTGTGGTCATGTAGTCGTGGTTTAAAATTGTTTTGGTTTTCCTCTGTCAGATTGTTCTCTTTGGACCAAAAAAACATTTCTCTAATCCTGACAGTCTCTTTACAGCTCGAGTCGTAGCACCCCTTTTCTTTTGGCTTGAAATTCTTCATCCGATGAGGAATAAAGCTTCTCATTCCAAAGAGAATGGTGTCTGTGATCATAACCGTGTGATGTCAATGCATTACCGGACAGACAAGTGTAATAGACGGGTGACAAGAGATGATTTCCTTTTTATTAACTTCACGCATAGCTCTTGCTATGAACAAATACATGTGTGTTTATAAATTATTAAACTTAAATCTAACATGTAAGGTTAAACATATATTAACTCCATATCTCCCTTTTTATATATAAACGCCGTACTTAGTTTTTTTTGGAAGAAATTTTATCGCCTACTCTGGGACAAAGTTTCCTATCAGCTCTACTAACAACTATCTAATTTTTACTTGAGGCAACATTTTGCTCCTGATTTTCCCATACAGGACTTAAAGCGGAGCTATCACTAGATGGACTCCTTTCTTGATCAAATAAAATTTGAAGACTTGAATTTTCGGGTGAAGGAGGTAGCTTCATAACCTGCTGTCTATTACGTCGGTATACCTGTTTGTTTTCCCCTGAATCAAACACGACCTAAGCTCTGGATATTCATGTATGATAACACCTGGGTACCATACAGATTTTGGGGATTTTTGGTAATAAACATTTTCCCCGTGTTTTAACTCTTTTTAGGTTCTTGGTGTTCGTTTATAGTACTTTGTCATATTATAAAGCCATAATAACTTTTTCTTCGTCTATCTTGAAAGGCCTTAAGTTGTCGAAACTGGTTGGAATTTTAGTTCTAAGTTTTCTGTTCATAAGCAACTCTGCAGGTGAGTAAGAAGTAAAATTCGACGTTATCCTGAAATTTAAGAGCACAATGTATGGATCTGAACTACTCTGTAATGACTCCGCCTGTCCCTTTGACCTGAGTGATAAGGACTTATTACCACATGTTCAATGTTCTAAGTTTTGCACTTAAAAGAATTTTTGGAATACCATAACGAGCAAATATAGACTTAAGTTCCGTAGTTATTCTTTGACTAGAAAAGCCACTATTTAAAAGTGCAAATTAAATATACTTAGAATAGTAGTCAATAACTTGCATGTAAACTCTCTTTTTAAATTCAAAGAAATCAATAATTTCATGGAGTATCAATGGTTCTTTCGCATTTGAAGCTCTATGTCTCAAACATTTTTGACAAAACTTGTGGAAGCGACTGCATCCAAAAAGAATGGCAAACAATTCTTTTTCTATATGGGCATAATTACGTCAACATATCGTTAATGTAGCTGACGCATAAGCAATTGTCTTATTTTCCTGCTGTATCACGGCTTCGACTGCTGACTGAGAAGCGTCTGCCGAATTCTTAAAAGCCTTGTTGTTTTCAAAATAAGTTAAGACTGGCGCTTGCGAAATAAAATTTTTTAAATTTAAAAACTCCTTCTCATGCCTTTCATCCCAATGCCACTCTACTTTTTTTTTGAGCAGTGCCTAATATGTTCATTTTCGATTAGCAACCTTTTAATGAACGAACCCAAGTAATTGACCATTCTTTGAAATAGTTGAAGCTCTTTGCCACAATTGGGGCGTGGCATTTTTATAATAGTCTCAATTTTACTGTCATCGGGCCGAGCTCCGAATTCATTGAAAATATGACCAATATATTTAAGCTTTTTTACGCCGACATGAGATTTCTCTCTATTGAATTTTAAACTGATTTCATGTGCCATCTTTAAATGTTTATCGTGTTCTTCTTTGGAAGCCCCATATATCAGGAAATCATCAGTGTAAATGAATACATAAGGAATGTAAGAAAAATGCTTTATCATCTCGGCATAAACATTTCCGGAGCCGCAATGATTCCAAATGGTAGCCTTTCAAACCTACGTTTCAAAGTTTGTTGAATGTGCATAGCTTTGACGATTCTTCGATTGACAACCGAGATATAACCTCATCGAAATTTGTAAATGGGAAATACGGACGCATAACAACCTTGTTTAGGTGCATTGGATCCAGATATATCCCCAGGCTTTCATTGGCTTTTCTCACTAAGACTTTTGAATTCACCCACGGTGTTGGCTCAGTTTCCTGCACTATTGCTCCTAACTTTGCCATCCAGTCAAGCTCTGCCTTAAGTTCTGTTTGTAGATGAAATAGTATTTAACGTGGTGGTTCCACTACCTGCGAGTTTTTTTCTTTTAAAACTATTCGACACTTGTTTTAAAGACACCCTAGTATATTGAAAACCTTCTTATATTGCTCCAAATGTACGTTTAATTTAATTCTAAAATTAATACTATTTATGTAAATTAAATTAAGTTTGACAAAAGATTCTAGCCCAATTAAAGTTTTACAATTCATATCATATCAACTATTGTATATAAAAATCTAATAAATTTTTTTTGTTTTCAAATAAACAGTTTAACTTGCATTTACCCATTTATTTAAGCTTTTCCCCAGAAAAAGTTAATAAATTTTTTTTATTTCACTAATTAAATTCTTATCTAAATTAAACATTTCAAATATTTTATAATACATTAAATTGCCTTCGGCACCAGTATCTACCTATGCTATTATTGCTTTGTTGTTAATTTTGAATTCTACGTTTCACGTCTTGGTTAATTCTAATGCACTTATGTTCCCAACAAAAAGATCTTCTTTAGAAAACTGGAAATTTGTTACCATATTTCCGACTCTCCTGTTGGTATTAATCCACAAATAAATAGGTCCCTCACCAGTTCATTTTTTAGCGCACTAAAATCGCACGTTTTGCTCTAATTTTTTAGAGCCGTTAAAAATTCATCAGGTGATTCGAATAGGGTTTGACGTCGAGAAAAAAAAAGTATACCGTTTAATGATAACGTTGCATATTGGCAAAAAGTATTCATCATTTTTTTTAATAAATCACCATGTCTTCCAGCTTCTCATCAACATCGAAAGAGTCAAATATCTCGAAGCAATCAGCTTCTATGTGGTGGAGCAACAATAAATATTTTCTTATGTCTGTTGCATTCAAGAGATCACTCTCGGCAGGGAAAATTTTAAATTGTTTCTTCCACGTTCTCCACGCGGCCGCTAAGTTGACGTAGAAATCCTCTGTCTACGGCAATTTGCTTGAAATTATTGTTAATAACTTGCACTTTTTCGTCCTCAGGAATTTTTCTTAATTTTTTTGTATAAGTTTGTATGTTTTTATTCACGATTTTTTTGACAATTTTACACCTGACACCATGTGATGTTAATGAGTTACCGGACAGACAAGTGTAATAGACGAGTGACAAGATACGCTTAAGTCTTATGACATATACTAGTATATGTATATTAACTCCAACAAACAGCAGTGCCATTCTCGTTAGTATCGAAGTCAAAATTCCTAAAGAAGCTTTCAAATCCGCTCCAATTGGCTTTCTCGTATTGTCATACGGTTCTTTTAGGAATTTTTTCTTCAATTGTTTAGTCGATGAGCCAAAATTAGCTGATATGACACAGTGGTCTGATGAGCCTGGAGGGGATAGCATATTAACCTTATATTTATCAGGGTGAGAAGTTAATAACAAGTCCACAGTGTTGGCAGTATGACTATCAACATCTGAGATTCGTGTGGGCTCATTTACAAGCTAGGTCAAGCTGTTTTTCACAGCGAAGATCTCAACACACCGTTATTCGCGTGTCGTCAGTCCACAAAATTAAAGCCACTCAGAATTTTGTATATGAAAATCACCAGCAATAACGATTTCAATATGAGTATAATCATTGTATGGGGTCAGGGAGAGCATCAAACTACTAAAAGGTCGAATTGCTGTCAAGTTTGAGGCTTTTGTAGATAAAGCAATAGTGTATAATTGGCTTTCGGAGATGGAATACTACATGAAGTTGAATTTCAAATCGGAAAAAGAATTACATTATGGTAGAATTTGGTAAGCAACATTACAGTGATGTTAAAAGATCTGAGAGAACCTGTGTTTCTCTAAGTGTTAAAATAGCTGGTCTGTATTAACAGACGTTGATGAAGTAAAAGAAATCTTGGTCAATAACCGCAAAGTAACCATAACCGTTCAAGACATTTTGGCTAATGATTTGGGCTTCCGTCGTGTAGCAACAAAGTTGGTGCCTAAAGACCTCAATTTCATGAGAAAAAGAGATCGTGTTAACGTCGCAAAAGAGATGATTTTCGAGGCTGAATCCGATCCCTCATTCAACAAAAGGATCATTGCTGGAGACGAGACGTGGATTTATGAGAACGACACGCAATGCAGACATCAAGCAAGTGAATGGCGTTTACCAAAGAGCGTTATAAGACGTTTGCGTAAAGCATTTTGCCGAAAGAGACTAGAATTGTGGGCAGAAAACTCGTGGATTTTTCACCATGATAATGCACCGTCACACAGTGCCTTCATTATTCGTAATTTATTGACGAAAAATGCAACATATACCATCCAACAGCTACCGAATTCACCTGATTTGGCTCCCTGTGACTCTTTTTTTCCAATCGAGTTAAAAAACCACTACGGGAAACGCGTTTCAGTAGCCGAGAGGAAGTAATAGAAAAATCGCAGGAAGAACTGATGGACATACTAAAAACCAAATATAAAAAATGTTTCGGAGATTGGATCAAGCGCTGGCATAAGAGTGTTGCAGTTGATGGGGATTACTTCGAATGGGACAATATAGACTTAGATGAATAAACTTGTACTTTTAATTTTCTGAATAAATTTCGGGAACTTTGATCATTATGCGTTTATGGCTCACTTTTATCAACGAATTTTTGCCTGAAACATGTGTCTAGATGTGAGAGAAACTTTGGTCTTTCCAACTCCAGTCCAGTTGAAGTTCGTAAACAAATCTCTCTATCAAATTTATATAATCTTTACACCAGAGAGTACGGCTATTGATAGTAAATTAACAGCCTTATTAGTGATGTAGTGAATGTTCAGCTTATGTGTTTCTAGGAAGAATGGAGCCACCCCTGTTTCGATCATGACCATGCAGTTCGGTGCAGTTGTCTACAGTCTGAAAATTCTGTGCAGAAATCTCAACAACTTTGTTGTCTTATCAAAGCTTGTGCTCCGTAAATTGATTTTGGCACTGCCTTAAAAACTCGGTCATTGATGCTATGAAATATTGCGATTTTGAAAGCAGTACGTCCAGGTTAGAGCCAATTGCAACCTTAGCCTGTGATAGCTTTTCCATTAAGTGAGCGTCTATATTCAGACTATTAGATAGGATCAATCCGAGTTACTTGAATTTCTTCATAGAAACATAGATTTCTTTATAATCTGATCCAAATAAAATTTAAGTGGGGTCTACTTTTGTGGAGTAAAAAGCGACTTGTTGCTCCGACTTTAGGACGCAAATTCTCCTTTGACATTGACGAGGAAAAACTGGCAACGACACGGCTGTCAAAAATCGACGAAAAGAAGAACAACATTGAAAAAAAATCGATTAAAAGCATATTAAAAGCAGTCCCAAATAGCTGCTTGTGCGAATCATTGGCATAACGAGGTTTAACATAGAGCTGCAGCAGAATTGCTACAAACAATTGATTTCGAAAAGCATAACGACTATATGGCTGGTCTATCGAGAAATGGTTTGGGCATAGGCACATGCGGGAGTTTTTCCAAGCAACAGCAACAGGTCCAAGCAGACGTCAGTAGACCGGGAAATTTGTTATATTCAAGCGCAGGCCAAGAAATAATTTACAAAATGGAAAAGATGCTTTCATCAGAAGAACACAAATTCGAAGTTATGATGAAGTAATGATGACCCGGAAAAGTACCCTTACGATAGGGCTTGACTCCACTCTGCCGATAAAAGCAGCCTATCAGGTTTCCAGAGGAATGCATTTCGTCAGGGAGCTACCATCTGGTAAATGCTTCTGCGCAACACTAAATACCGAACAACAAAATACTCCGCGGAAGAGACGGAAAATGGGCTGCTGGAACTGCTATAAAGTGACGCATCTTCAAGGGCATTGTAAAGACCCGGAACGACAAAAACGCTGCTTTCATTGGGGTTAAAAGCAAACAGTTGCACAAACCGACAGAAATAACAATCTTGGCCGGTCAAATTATCTAAGTCTCGCAGGCAAAATAATGCAATGAGAGTCTTCTAGCAGTAAGTAAGCTGTAAGGGAGCAAAAGAACAGGTCGCAATCCAAATGATCGGGACTGAGCATACAGACGTTTTATAATTAGCGCGCGCTCAAAGGATTCAAGTACCCTTAAAATATTTATACACAGCGCGGGCGAAGGAAAATCACGGAGGTAAAAAAAAATACCGATGTACGTTGATCTTAAATGTTTGCAAGTTATAATAAATAGGAAATGGAGAACTGGGCAGGGTATTCCATAAGCGAGATGTACGGCTGAGAAACAAATAACGATATTTTAGAGAACGTCCGAAAGTGAGCTTGAGGTTATACTGATGAACTTTCATAGCGAGATTGGTATTACGGTTGATGGTTTGAGGGGGAGAAATGCTACTGGTGTTTTCTATTGAGCACTGGTGGTGGAAATAGCGATTAAACAGTCAATTGACTGACTGATAGTTGAACCACCTCTGAGTTCTATCGCACGGGTTTGAATTATATCTAGCAAGTGCAGAGATGTTTTAGGAGCACCTGACCAAATGTGGGAATTATACTCCAATTTTGAGCGGATGAATGCCTTGTGTAATGAAGCCAGAGCAGATCAGTTTTGGAAACATTCAATTCCACTCTGTAGATAGTGCCCCAATTGATTTTTCTGTTAATATCGGAATTTAATTAGCGTAAAGCTGCCGTTCGCGTTCTATAGTCGAAGAGCAGGAACGAATATAAAAAGCAGAGAGTACTGTCAGCAGAAAATGAATAAATTGGATTGAAAATAGCAGATAAGAGATCATTTATGATTATTAAAAAGAATGGACGATACAAACTGGAGACCTGAGACACACCAGCATTTATTTTGTAAATATCAGACTTGAAACCATACAAGACAACTTCAATTGAACGTTCCGAAAGAAAATTTATCTAAGAAAAACTTCATCGTTCCCAAAAGCACAAATTTTCAACAAAATAGCCTAACGCCAAACTCAAATGCTTTAGAGATATCAAGTGCAACTATATTTCAATATAGACGAAATCTGTTTCTCCCAACAGGCAGAAACATTGAAATCTACTCACCCCGTTGTTGACTATGGTATATTTTCTGCTACGTTCCAACTCTTGATTTGGGATTGCAACATTTTGAGCCACTGACTGAAGTTAAATGTGTCGAGAAACGGGCCGGCGATATCGATTCGTTCACATGATGCTGCCATATTGTATTGTTGCATTCGTCCGTGTAGCTTTACTTTTGGGTCCTTAGTCCGCACACCTTATCCTTCTAAATTCTTCGTAGACGGAATTAAAACCAGAAACTCGAGCTGAGTTTCGCATTGGTTCCTTGCAGGTCTGGAGAATAGCTGGATGTAATATGATCACTGCTCAGACCATAACTTTGCTAGCGTCTGCGTCTACGTCTACAAGAATATTTTTCCGGGTATGGGGTAATCCAAAATGGCATGGCTGCCGCTTAAGCTATTGAAGTGATTTTTCACACTCTCCAGACCTCCTGAACTGCATGCCTTTTTCCGTACGTTAATACAGGCTCTTTGCAATACCATCAAAATCCTTTATGAATCTTCTGTAATATGTGGCAAGTCCAGAGTAGCTTTTTTTTCAATTTATTATAAAAAAGACATTGCACAAATAAGACCTAGTCTTTTATAGTACATAAAGTAGCGCATAATTTACAATATAAATTGTTAAATAAACAAAATTTAATATAAAAATTAGTGATAGTTGCTTAAAAATAAAAAATATTCTAAAAAGAAGGGTTGTGAAGAGGATAGTGAAAAGATTTAAAGAATAGTGCAGAAAATAATAGCTCCAATTGTTTGCTTTGTTGTTGTCGAAAGTTAGTTCCAGAGCCTGGTGACATACACTAAGAAGAGACGTGACGAGTTCAAATAGTTGAAAGAGGGCGATATAATATTAAATATTCTGAGGGACTGAGCAAATTGAAGTTTATCACACTTGGGGGAAAAACATCGATTTTTTTGGAACTGCAACCAAGAACTAGCTTGTGACAGTGTGAAATGTGTTCATACCGACGGAGACCATACATGCACATAACCATATTATTAAGCGCCACAAGCAACTTGTGCTGAGAAAGGGAGCCAAGCTTGCAGTAAGCAACAGTGACATAATCAATAATAGGCATATAGGTTATGTACCCCATAAAATCTGACATATCATCCATTTTTCCCCTTTCCACATAACTTCAAATAAAGTATTTTCCCACACGTTCCGCGATCACTTCAATCTAATATCATCAACAATGTTGCAAAGAAAGTGTCCAATGTCGCAAAAGTTCACACGCGCTGCATTAAAGATAGCTGAGATAGCAATATGAGAATTTATATAAGGGTTAGTAAGTTAGTAAGTTTCAGCCAAAATGAAAGTTCTCTTTTGATTTTAAAAGTTGTATCTTGTGTGACAACTTTTTTTAAATAAAAGGCAAACCAATTGAGATATTTCAAAAACTTTTTTATTGGCTTGAAGTACGATCGAAACAATTATGAATGGAACTCGACTTCGTTCATATGGCTACCGCGGGCACGTTTGCAGCGGTCGATCCGTTGGACCCAATTTCCAACGACTCGGCCACACATTTCGGCCGAACACGTCGGCGTGTTGACATAAATCAATGACTTAACGTCAAGCGGCGTTAAACAGTTATTTTTTGTGGATGAAGTGGTGATTCATGAAGCACATGTGGGTTTTCACCCAACCCATTTCGCATATTTTGCTTATTGACGAACCCATTGAGCCAAAAATGACCTTCGTAACTGAAGGTGATTTTGCGACTTCGAATATTTGTAGAAAATTTTTATAATTTGCAGACGTTGCTTGTTAGTGTACTTTACCACGATGAAAATGTTGAGTTTACTGAATAAATTGACAGTGACAGTTTGATGATTAGTGAAAGAATGCGTTTACAAATTAAATTCAAAGTTGTCAAGTCCCTATTGGAAAACCCTATATAAAGTTTTTATTAACATTAACCTAAAGTTAACCTGAGTAAAACTAGAAAACAACCGAAGTTTACGTAGCCCAGGATAGATTTATCCAATAACATAGTTTGTATGGTCAACGGCGGAAAGAGAACAATGTAATTTTAAACCGAGATTTGTGACAACATCCACAAATTTGAGTTGCTTATTGTTCAGGCTGGCTGCAGCAGATCAGTATCGTAATGTTTCTTCGAAATAAGAATAAGCTGGGATTTGTTAGCATTCATATTGAGACCATTGCATAGCGACCAGTTCCATACTGCCGATAGGTGTTCATTCGCTACTGCAAAAAAGGTTATGGTGTCTTGAAGTCCGTTTATATCTAGGCAGACGTGCCAAATTTCAGTGCGATACTGTCTTTAGTTTTGTTTTGACAGCTGATTGTTTTTGACGTTTTTGGCATCATGTTGAGTATGGATAAAAACGATTTCCATTCTCTCATAAAACATTATATTTTAACAGGCAAAACGGCGAAGGAAACAAAAGAAGAGTTGGATAAATATTATGGGGCTAATGCTCCGTCAGATTATACTGTCAAATATTGGTTTCGAGAGTTTCGTGGTGGCCGCAACTCCACTGTCGATCAACCGCAAGTCCTCCGATGCGGTTACAGAGGACAATGTCAAAAAAATACATGAAATGGGGTTGGCTGACCGGAAATTTAAGGTGCGCGAGCTAGCAGATACCACAAAGATTAGTGCAGAGTGCACACGCCATATTTTGGGCAATATTCTGCATATTAAAAAGTTATCCTGCCGCTGGGTGCCACACATACTCACTCCTGACCAAAAACACGAACGCGAGAGCACTTCGAAAGAGTGTTTTGACTTGCTGATGCGGAATCGGACCGACTTTTGGCGTCTATTGGTAACTGTTGATGAAACTTGGATCCACTATTACACACCAAAGAACAGATTGAGTATCCGGCAATAGACTGAAGCCGGCACGAATGCTCCGAAGCTGCCGAGGGAGGCTGGATGGGTCGGAAAGGTTATGGCGTCGGTTTTCTGGGATTGTCAAGGCATTGTGGACTACCTCAAAAAAGGAAAAACCATCAACAGCGAGTATTACTGTGCATTATTGGAGTGATTGAAGGCCGAAATCTCTGCAAAACGGTCTCATATGAAGGGAAAAAAATTTTTGTTTTTGGAAGACAATGCACCGGCGCACAAGAGCATCGCAACCATGGCTAAAATCAATGACCTATGGCTCCAAGTCAATGATTTGGCTTTATCGGACTATTATCTCTTCTCAAACCTCAAAAGATGGCTCGTCAATAAAAAATTCAGCCCACGAGAGGAAATCATCGACGCTACGGAGGAGTATTTTGCAGACCTTCCGGAAAATTACTTTTCGGACGGGATCAAGAAGTTGGAGAATCGCTGGAATAAGTGTATCGAACTATATTGAATAAAATAAAAAAAACATTTAATTTTTTTTTTCAGTCGCAAAGAGGTTACCGTTCACCCCATCTAGTATTCTGACAAAAAAATTCTCAATGAGTCTAATCGGTCCTGACAAATATATCTGAGCATCAACAGCGTAGATATGAGTCAGGCATACTTTGGGTAGGACATTAATAAAAACACAGAAAAGTATTAGTCCTAATATTGATCCCTGCGGTACTCTCGCCGTTAAGATTTAAAACTGTGATTTTTTTTCCATCAATAACAACCCTTTGAAAGCGATTTTTTGAATAGTTACTTATCAGACCCACCGATCTCGCACTAAAACCAAAATAAAACCTGAGTTTTTGACATAGTACTTTGTTATCCACGCTGTCAAAAGCCTTTGGAAAATCTAGCATGGAAAGCACCGTTAATTGAGCTGCATCATATTCGACCATTAAATCACCAAAAATTTAAATAATAGCTGTCAAACAGCTGTGATGTGGTCGAAAACCAGACTGTACGGGGGATAACAAGCAATGTTGGTTTAGGTAGCTTGAAGGATTTTCTCTGAAACTTTTGACCAACAAGGCAATATACTTATTGAGCGAAAGTCAGAAACTGCAGATGGCTAAGATATTTTTCGGAATCGGAATGACCTTAGCCAACTTCCAAAAATTGATTATGTTTGTAAGGGAGATTATGATATGCGTTAATATCATCTTCAGAAAGCGACTGGGTACACCACCCTCACCAATAGCATTGGACTTAAAAGAACGTCTCAACCTCTGAGACGAATGCAAGATCAAATTAAGAGCTAAGAAAAAGTTGGCTATCCGAAGTAAGGCACGGGCTTTTTGGAAAACTTGAAAGAAGAGTCCGGCGGTCCGTGTACATTGATAGACTTAGTGCTCAGACGAAATTCTCTTTTATTTTAAATTTTAATGGTTTCATTGAAAAAGGATGCGCAAGACAATCTTTATATGTGCTAATAGATAGTAAACTAGAGGTGACAGAATAAAAAAAACTAATGGATATTATATTTATATTACTTTTCTTATCTACCGCACAGATGCAAACAAAGCTGCACCAGTTTTTTTATATTTTTTTTTGGCTTGTGTAATTTTTGTACTATTAGCCGCCCATTTGACCATCAAATTGTATCCATGGCATAGAATATCACTTAAAAAACATACCTAGCAAGAGCATAAATTTAGGATAAAAAAATATACGAAGACCCATTACAAGGTGATAGTATAGAAAGAATATTAACAGAAGAATAACAAGCATACTTTCGCTAAAAACTTGAAAATGCAGTTAACTAGTCTAGCCGAAAGCCCTAGTAGCTGGCGCTATAATACAGATTAAAATTCGTAATTGGTTACCTTTTTAATAAGTAATAACAATTAACGAATACATACTATAATGTAGACGAGATAGGCATTCTAAATCTATTATTTAATATCAGAATTAAATGGAATAGTTAAAGATTGTCGCCAAAGTACGAGAACATAAAGAAGTACTTCAGAATTCTTAGAAATGTCTCAACACAGATAGACTTATAGGTCGGGAAAATTTAAACAGGTTAAAAAAAATTTGAGTTCTACTAACCGTAAACTATGCAAGGTTAACTAACCAACATAAGGAAAACGCTCATGAAATATTTACTATCTGCAGAGACAGAGTCTTGAGAGCAGCATCCCGACAGGGCATAGACCTTGAATTACCCACCCCATGAGAAGATAACAATAGATAGTAACAAGGATAAAGAAAGTACATAAAGAGATACAAAAGAAGCCATTAACAATACGACCAGGAAGATTTCTAATTCAAACAAAATGCCGGAAACGCCGGCCGGATTTCGAGGGTACTGTGGAACATTTACAGAGGTTCTTTGCTGCTTTAGAGTTGGTAAATAGCATAAATGATGACAACGACATCGTTGCAATTATTCTAATAAAGACAAACTAAAAGAAAACGCTATAAATTTAATCAGAGGAACTGAAACAACAATAGCACACGTAGTCCAAAAATTATAAACGACTGTTCGTAATTCAGTTGACCGAAAAGTACAAAACTAGAAAAGGTTAACACTGTTTTCCTCCAACTGTGTTATTTTTCAGAGTCCGTATTAACGCAACAAGAACTAAACCGCTCGCTTGTAAGTGATATGTAGAAATCACTTTATTTCCGTTTTATTGACATTCATTCGGACATATTAGGACACTCAACCTAAATTTCCCTAAATGGTGGTTGCGTACCGAACTTCCGCACTTTGTTGTCTCCGCTAATCACCAATGTAAGGGTTGGGTGCCTTGGATAATTGAAACGATTTGGTGACGTCATCGTCGTCAACATTCTCCCCCACCGAACAGCAGTATTGATCTTTCATGAACATCTCGTTGATGTTTGTCCATGTTGCATGTACATGGAAAGAGAAAACGATTAATGCATATGTACGTTTATTGATTAATGAAACAGAGAAGTGACAACATATACTACTAAAGTTTTCGCGCTGTGTGCAATTATGGCTGTGTGATTCGGAGTGAGGTTTACTGCGTAAGTAGTATGTGCACATAAGTAGTGTGGTGCTTGCAATACCAATTGACTCGTGCTAGAAAAGTGACGTCTCGTTGGTTTCGATGGATTGGAATTAAAGTCAGGTTAGTATTATTTGAGTCATCTATACATTTAAATCAATTATATATTTTGTGTTTCTTTTTTTTTTTACATTTGTTTAGTTTAATTTATTTGGATTAAGAGTGTTGTGATTTTGGTTTCGGTCGTGTCCCTCGATGCAGCTTGTTATATGGATGGGTTTTTGACGACATGTGTGTGTGAATGCGTGTGTGTGTTTTAACTTCAGCTTGGCTGATGTTGATATGCAGAGGAATGAGTGAATGAAGAGACGGTTTGATGAATGTGACCTGTGTGTATGAGTGAGTGGACTATATTTGGTTTTGTTTTTCAATTTTATTGCGTGAATGCAAAAGGTATGCTAGTGCCTGCGTAAGTATGTGTATGAATCGACATATGACAAAGCTGCTCAGATGGCAGCTGTTTGCACTTGCATATGGGTTAAGATGCGGGGTTGAATGGCTGTGCATTTTGACATTATTTTTGATGCGATGAGTTTTTTTTTTGTTATTGATTGCTATTGTGTGATGATTTTAATTTTGATCTTAATTTTACGGAATGTGGTTGTAAGTTTATTATAAAAGTTTAAATTATGGGTTAGGTATTTTTTGTGCAGTGAGAGCTATGGATGAAAATATGGAATGAGTTATTGCGTTTTGAAATATGTATTTGCATGTGAAGTTTAGGTTATGTTGTAGTCTATTGTTGTGGGTTATCGTTGATTGGAAGTGGGCATAATTTGGTTATTGGTCGTCGAAATTCTCCTACGACTCGAACGATGTTGTCAGGTCTGGGGTATGTTTGGAAGATGCGAGCTAAGTTCCATTTCGCTGAGGGGAGTCGATCGTCTTTCACCAGGACCAAGCCTCCGGTCTTGAGTTGAGGCTGAGGTTTGAACCACTTCGGTCCTGTTGTAAAAGACTCAAGTATTCTGTCTGCCACTGCTTCCAGAACATCTGCAGATATGCCTGAATCATTTTCCATCGGTCGGTGTAGTTTTGTTTTGTCGAGGCTAAATCTGGTTCAGAAACTGAGAATAAGGTTTCTCCTATCAAGAAGTGTGCTGGTGTTAGTGCGTTCAAATCTCCTGGGTCTTCTGTTAAGGGCCAAGGAGGCCTCAAATTTAGACACGCTTCAATTTTAGCTAGAAGATCCTCGAAAGTAAGTGTCCCATTACTTGTGATTCTTTTCAAGTGGAACTTTACGCTCTTAACTCCTACTTCCCATTATCGTCCAAAGTGTTGAGAAGCTGGGGGAATGAAATTCCACTTGGTTGCCTGAGTCGCTAGCACATCCGCAATTTCCTCCCAGTCCTGAATTCCTTCTTTCATCAGGTGACGTAGTTCAGCATCTGCTTCGGCAAAATTAGTCCCACAGTCCGTGTAAACGTTGGCGCAAACTCCACGCCTTGCCGCAAATCTGCGAAAAGCTGACAGAAACGCTTGAGTTGTGAGATGTATGGCTTTTGCCGCCAAACAGAAGAATATTGCCAAATAACCCTTATGGCATTTAGCTCCTCTAACTTTCCAAGCACGAAAATTGATTGGTCCTGAATAATCGATGCCGGTGTTAGTAAAAGATTTTGACACCGTCACCCTTGGTGCTGGCAACTCTCCCATTAGCTGTTGGGCGGTTTTGTTTCTAAACCTGTGACAAGTGGTACAGCTGTTTATGTGCTTTTTCACTGTTCTTTTAAGTTGGAAAATTCAGTATTTTCGCCTAAGGTGTGTCATCATTAACTGAGTCCCTCCGTGTAAAGTTATGGTATGTGTTTCTTGTATGATTAATTTTTAAATTTCGTGTTTTGAATCCAATATTGCATTGTGTTGCTGGTCATAGGATATGTTGACGTGTCGAAGCCTCCCGCCTACACGAATGATTCTGTTCCCGTCTACAAACCCCCATACCCCTCGTTTTGGTGATGCCTTCTGACACATTTCGACTTGTGCGACTCAGATGATATTGTAGCTATAGTCGCTTCCTCTAGTTTCATCGGTGTGAAGGGTCGCCTAATCCGTTTGTTGGTGTTGTTGTTGAGACTTCGGATATATATGTAAAATTTTGAATGATGTTGTCTGAAGGCTTCGACAAACCTAAGACAATATGCAACCGTCCTTATAAGTTTTGGCAGTCTGGACGCTCTTAAGGTGAGTTGTTTTATTGGATTGTCTTTAATTACAGCTCGGTATAATTGTGTTTTATGACCCACGTCGGTTGAGAAATCTGTGGGTTGGTTTGTAACCGCAAAATCCCAGTTTGTGTGCAAAAACTTTGGTCCGTGCCACGATAACCGTTCGAGTATTAATTCTGAGGGCAGTACTCCTCGAGAAGGTAGGTCTGCTGGATTCTGATGAGATGTGCTTCCAAGTAGATGGCCTTGTCAGCCTTTGTTTTTCCCCCATTTGGTTTTTAACAAATGTTTCCCATCGTGTTGAAGGCGACTTGATCCAGCAGAGGGTTATGGTGGAGTCCGTCCACGCGAACGTGGACCATGGTGAGATAGTTTAAAAGTTTTGCTAGAATTACAGCCCCGCACAACTCCAGACGTGGAATGCTCACTGCTTTGACTGGAGCTACCCTCGTTCTCGAAACCAGCAGATTCATTTGGCTCCTACCTTCTCCTTTGCGACGCGTCGCAAAACCCATGCAGTTCCTTCTCGCACCGTCCTTTTGAGTGTACCCATCGAAGTAAACGGATGCGGTTCACGGCTTCGAGGTCCTGAACAAATGCGTTTAACTCATTTTGGATGTCTTCGTCGATTGGTTCGTCCCACGTCAACTTCTTAATCCATAGCACTTAGAGAAAGCATTTCGCCTTGATGGTGCATGGCGAGATCCACCACAAAATGGATATTTTGTTGGTTTTTGGTGTTGGAATGAACCTGTACAACCTCCACCTGAGAATGACGTCGACTATGTTGTTTTGAAGCGTTAGACCTACCATAAGTGTATCGTTGAGTGACTTTTGTACGAAGCGTCAAAAACTACTCTCAGCTTCGTCGAAGGGCTGCTCTCCTTGATGACGGCGTGGTGTGGCAGGAAATAATGCGGTGTTTGCTCCAAAACTTGGTCGTTTTTATGCACGACGGGTAGTTCTTTTGGAGTTCCTTGTTTTTGAGAAGACGTGCTTTTAGCTGCTTATGTCTCCGCAACGCACCTTCTTTGGAACGACCAAGTACTGGAAGAACATTTCCTTTGAATGGGAGGGCGACTTCACATCGTCCATCTGACCGAAACTTGATGTTGCTTAAGAAATGTTCTTCACACAAAGTATTTTCTGGAGACTCCACAGTGACAAATGGAGCTTCTTCTAACTCCCAGAATTTCCGTAAATTTACGTCAAGTTCGCAAATTTGATGGAAATTGTTGACAAGTTGGTTTGCTATGGATACACGTCTAAACAATATCCACCCGAATTTTGTCTTTTGTGTTAGGGGAACTTGACATTTTCGGGTCTAACCAATTCTGGGAGTATTATGTCGGACAACACGTCTGCACCTAGTAGTAAATCTACTTTGGTTGGCTTAAAAAAAGGTTGGGTCGGATAAGCTCAAGCCATCGAGGTGCCTCCAATCGTCAATTGGAAGGCTCAGGGCCGGGATATGCCCAGACAGTGACAGTGACAGTGACTACTGAGAGCCGATTGTGAAGTTCACGACCTTCTTGCATGTGCCACTGTTGACCAAATCTAGCCCGGAAACCTCGACATCAGTTGGTTCAGATCTCGCGTTCGAAAGTTGTACTGCTGATTCGGTTATAAATGAAACTTCAGAACCTGAAACCAGTAATGCTCGTAACGATGTGACTTTTCCCGATGACCCTCTAATCTTCACGATGGCTGTGGCCAACATAGCTTGTGTTGATGCTTGTGGCAAGAGTGGTAGGTGTTGACCGACTTACAGTCTGACACCGCTCATTTCAAGGAAACGATTGCATTTCCGAACGGAATGCGCACCCTTATTGCACAGTTTGCACGTATATTTGGAAACACTTGCCTGCGAGTGAAAAGCATTGCGTTGCACTAACCTCTTCGTTGAACCGGCCGATGGTTTTGCCTGCTTTCGACCTACTGCTTCCATAGTTCGAAACCTCGATTCGAGAAATTGCTTGAATTCTGCAAAAGTGGCTAGTTCCTTGGCGTCTTCTTTGGCACCAAGCCTATTCTCCCACATCTGTTGCGTTTTGATCAGCAATTTTTGAAGCAGTACATACACCAACATTGCATCCCAGTGCTGCTCAGGTGCCATCAAACTGTTCAGGCAGTGGACTACTTCAGTTGACGTATCCAACAACTCTTTGAGTGATTAAGCACGTTCTTGGATTATGGGCGGTTGGTTGAAGAGATTATTGAACTACGTGTTGACCAGATATCGTCGGTGACCATACCTACCCTCCAAAATAGCCCAAGCCTTCGTGTAGTTTCCGTTAGCGATTGGTAAATGTTACAAAATCATCTCTGCTTCACCTGACACACTAGTTTTAAGATAGTACAACCTTTAAATATCTCACAGAGAGGAGTTATGGTGCACTAAGGTGCAATAAGTCCCGAAAACCACGTCAAGACTTATAATAACCGGAGAAAACGGGAACGGGAATATGTTTGAGGCGTATATCTGCGTTATAAGAAAGTGACGATGATGAACTTAAGCCTTTGTTGGTGACATCGTCTTTAGTCCCCATTTGCCTTGTCCATTGCGTCGAGAAGATTACCCCTGTAGTCGAAGTATAGCTCACGAATTTGCTCGAACACTGCTTCCACTTCAGAGCATTTGTCCTCTTCACCATCTAAACAGCTACTTAAACACTTCTCATACACAGATACACGACTCCAAAGTTTTCTCCAGCATAGACAAACGGCCTAACAAATGATTTGCTGTCCTAGTACTTGAACCTCTTTTGCCGAAATTGGAAATATCCTTTTCCAATTCCGTAAGTATTCTATTTAACTTATTTTGTTTCATATTGTATTTATATAAGTATATTTTAAGTTTATTTATAGAATAACAAGAAAAGATATACGAATGGTGGTGCTCACGGTTGAAATCGTATAAGATGTCGATGCACACACAGCTTACACAAACTTTCAGCTACTTCCTGACTTGGTTTTGGAATTATTTCGGCTTCTGTTTGCTCTTCAACTGCAGCAACTTGATGTCCCGGTTCCAGCAATTTGTTGAATGCTTCGCCTTCAGCATAGCCTTTTTCTTTTCTTTTTTTTCAATATTGTCTTTATTTGTATGCTAATATTTAAGTATTTTGTATGGAGTATTTATACAATACGATTTGAATTGAAAAATCACTTCGAAGCAGTTGGAGTTTTAACTTAATATTTCTTCTTTGATTTGAATATCAAATCCGACTTGGATGGACCAAAAAATGTTCGTAGCTCAGTTGACCGAAAAGAACAAAAGGAGAAAAGGTTAACACTGTTTTCCTAAAACTGCGTTATTTTTCAGAGTCCGTATTAACGCGAAAAGAACTAAACCGCTCGCTTGTACGTTATAAGTAGAAATCACTTTATTTCCCTTTTATTGACATTCATAACAATATACTCATAAAATTCTATTGGGACATATTAGGACACTCAACATAAATTTCCCTAAATGGTGTGTGCGTTCCGAACTTCCGCATTTCGTTGTCTCCCTTACCAATGTAAGGGTTGGGTGCCTTGAATTATTGAAACGATTTGGTGACGTCATCGTCGTCAATACGACAGTAAAATGTTGATGAACGTCCGACAAACTCCAAACGTAAGCAAAGAGGTCAAAGAACTTACCAAGAAATTACAAATCGCTTATATTTCCGACGGATTAACATCTCAATTGGCTAAGACATATTTCACTAAAACAGCCATAAAAGCAATGATCAAGAATTCCAACAATGATAAGGTAAAACTTATTATGGAGTCCGGTCAGTTCAGTAATATGAAGAGACAGTAGCTAATTTCGTAAACAGTTATATTGTAGCTTATTGCCTGCCGAATGCAATATTAAATTTTAGAGATAACCGCGGTAGAATTAGTTATCAAAATTATGATAGCCGAAACAATAACAATTGTCTAAGCCGTTGGCGTAGACACAAAATTTATAATAACGACTGTAATAAATTATTCTAATGGGTCCAGCAATAATATCAATGCGAATAGAAAAATCATAATGACGCACCAGGGTACTGAAAATGAAACAACCCCAAGTACTCATTGAGGAAAGTAAATACAAACAGTAAATTCTTGAATATAAATTTAAGCTTAACATCATTGACATCATTAAATAATGATGTAGCAGCATTTATAGTTGATACGGGCGCGGACATCTCTAAAGGAAAGTAAAGAAACGACAAATCGAACATATACATAGATTAAACAGTTATGAAAAAACAAGCCTACACGGCATAGGTCAGAGAATAACACACATCATAGAAAAGTCTACACTGACTTAAAAATATTTAAAAATATACTAATAGCACATGGATTTTATGTCGATAGCGATGATTTCCCAATCCCATCCGACGGAATAATCAGTCTTGAATTTGTAAAAAAAAATACCATTGTTTACTAAAGTTTAAAAAGAATCAAGACTGGCTGGTACTAAGGCCAGATAATTTTGACAACATTGCCATACCAATGTCGTTTTCACCATAATAAAGAATGATGCATAGCAATACCGGCAGACAGGTCAACATCCAATGCCTGGAAAAAGAAATGATTATTCCACAACAACAATTCCAAGACGGCATATATGTGGTGAATACTATTACAACAAGCATTTTTAAGAACGGAAAGTCTAAACGACTATGAAGAACAACACAAGAACAACAATTGCCAATACAAAGACATATAATTACAAAAACTGATCAAAAATTTCCCAGATTTCGTAAAGTCTGATTTACATAAACTTTGCTCAGAGTACATTGATATATTCGCACTCGAAACAGATAAAGTAACTGTTAATAACTTTTATAAACAAAAACTTCGTTTTTAAACGAGCCTACATAATATATATTAAAAATTATAGAATACCGCAAACACATAAAAATGAGATTAGAAAACAAGTTGACAAATTAATACGAGACGACAAAGTCACAAAGTCGAACTATCTGCATCACAGAGTATAATACTCCAATACTATTGGTACCTAAAAAACCTTTACCAGACAGTAATCAAAAACGATAGATATTAGTGGTATAGACAATGCTTAAATGTTTAAAAAAATGTCATAAAGAATAAAAAAGTGATCACTAAAGAAATAAGTTACATCATCGCTAATGCAAAAATTGACTTGTATTGATTATTCCCACTGCTTGAAAAAATATCAATACCGCGCGCGCACCAAGGGGATATGAATAACCTTTAACTGGCTTTTTCTCCAGGACGCGGGCGGGTGATGTAGTAGTTTGAAACTCAGGTGTGTTTGGTTTCGATGTTTTTCCCAGAGGTGGTTGTCAAACTGGACGGGACGAGCCAGTACATCCTCAACCAGTGGGTCTTAGTACGTGCTAGTTGTTAGTTCGTTACATTAAGCCCAGCCAGCAAACACTCCAACATCAGTGTTATGCCTTCATGTTAGAGTTGACACCGACGGGATTTTCATATAACTACATACAAATTCTATGAAAAGACTGCTTGCGACCCTCTGCTTGCGGAGTCTATGCATATACCACTACACCACGGCCACCCCCATGAGGATCCAATCTGGGGTGGTCACTCAGGGATTACAAGTACATTACAAAAAAATACGACAGAAATATTCGAAAAACATGACAAGAGATATTATAAAAAGATATGACAAATGTCAAAGAAACAAATTTTTGAAAAACAAAAAAGAACCAATGATAGTAACTGATACACCAACAACTGCATTTGACGTGGTACTAGTATCATTAATAATAATATAAATAATCACTGACATGGGCACCGAGTATAAAAACGAACTTTTTGACGGAATTTGTAAACTGTTGAAAGTAGAAAATATTACCTCAACAATCTAAGGTTACAATCGGCTCGTAAAAGAGCTGTGGAAATATAGGGTGATATATATATATATAAAACATATATATATATAAAACACATAACTTTAAAAGCAAAATTAAAATTTTTATTATTGGCTAAAAGACAATTCCCGGCATTTATTTGGCCACGATTATGTCTCAGATGATCCATTCGTAAGGTCCAATTTTGAGCGACTCTTTCGAGCATAGCGATTGGTATCTCGCTAATAACATGAGTAATGTTGGCTTCCAAAGCGTCAATCGTAGCTGGCTTATTTTTGAAGTTTTGAGACAACGCATATGCCCAGAGAAAATAGTCCAAAGGTGTAATATCGCACGATCTAGGCGGCCAATTTACAGTAGCAAAGCGTGAAATTAAGTGCTCACCAAAATGATTTCTCAATAAGTCCATGGTTTCACGCGCCGTCTTGTTGAAACCAGAGCTCACCGAGACCATGTGCTTGAATTTCAGGAACATTCTGATTTGCCTTATTTTTGAAGAAGTATGCACCAATGATTCCACCAGCACATAAAACACACCATACCATTGTTTTCAATTGATGTAATGGTAGCTCTTACTATTCTTCGGGTTGCTCATCAGCCCAAATACAGCAATGTGTTTATTTACGTATCTATTGAGCCAGAAATGGGCTTCATTACTGAATAAAATTTTACGATAGAACACAAGATTTTCGTTGAGTCTTTCCAGAGCCCATTCACTAAAAATATGACGAAAACTCAAGTCAAGACGAATCGATTCGTCACGAACGCTGACTTTCGTAATACAGCTGAACAATTTGGAGACGCTGTTGAGGTGTGAGTCCTTCCATGATGACTTTCTTAACGATACTGAACAAAAATGACAAGGCAGTTTGATAGGAGTCACGCGTGATCTGTAAAAAAGCCTATTAAAATCAAAACTCACGACGAATAATCCTATATAATAAAAAGGAAAGAGAATAAGGGAAAAGCCTTATACGATAGACATTGTAATAACTTAGACATAGCAAAAGGATATTTAGTTTTAGTAAAACAGTTAGACATAAATTAGATAATATTTACAATATAAGGGACCATTTATGGTAGTAAACATAGAAAATAGGAACGTACTTTTAAAGGACGACAATGGGTAAGTACATGAAAAAAAAAATTAACTTAATTGAAAAAAAAATAAATTTCTTTAAAATGATAATCATTTTATTTTAAAAAATGTTATTACACTATTATTAAATACTAAAAATAAAATACAAAATTTCAAAAAATTAAGAATGCCAGATATCAGAATAAGAATAAATTGTGAATTCATTCTTCCTGAAAAATGGAGGTGCAGTGAAATTATGTATAATAACATTCCTACTGATTGGACATCGGAAACCACACTCATGTAGTAAGGTCAGCCTTTTGTTGAACCAGCTATTCACACTCGTGTGGGAATAGCCAGCCTTCTGCTGAAACAGCTATTCCGATCGTCTGGTCATCGGATTCCATGCTCGTGCGAGGGTAGGGAATATTATTAAGCGAGAGACACTGTCGCATAAAGGTTGAAATAAGTAATAAAGAAACCTTCAAGTGAACAAGTTGACTTTTGATTTAGCACTAAACATTGCAGCATATATTACAATCCCAAAGATCTAATTATAAAACGTGATTTTCATAATCATTCCACATTCTCACCGGATATGATGGCTTTTGGAATGAAATAAGGGGAGGTAATGTTTAAGAAATCTATTTATAATGTATTTAAAGTTTTAGGACTCTCTACAGTCACCCACTTGCCCTCGAGCTGATAACATTTGCCCGATCGTTTTTTCTTTGCTCTCAAAGTTGGTGTTTTTTTCCTCTCGCGTTTCTGCGTGTTGATCATTTCCCTTTCAATATAATTGTGTCAAATATATGATAAGCAAACTTATCAAATGGTAAACAATTTAACCATGGCCCCTGGGCCAACTATATTGGTAGATAATCGGTTTGATGAAGTCATAACCACGATCAGCCAAAAAGAAAAAAAAAGGGAAAAAATACATCCTCACCTATAGAAACATACACATCCCCAACCCGATGCGTTGCGAAAATTGCCAAATCCTCGGACATACCGCAAAAAATTTGTATACGTAGCCCATCTTGTGCTACTTGCAACCTCTCCCCTCATGCTCCTACGAATAACACTCGCATCTTTTGCGCCAATTTTGCAGAAGATCACATTGCATGCTCTACACTTTACAAGCGATTTATTAAAAAAAAAAAAAACTCTTAAAATTAAAACAATAAAAAAATTGAGCATGACAGAAGCAAAAAAATTTACATTGAGCAGTTCCTTCACCTTCCCGATCTCCTTATTCAACTGTTGCTAAAAATCCAGCTCATTCATCTCAATCTGTTCCACCTAGAACAAGTGACCCACCAAATATCAATAACTCATCAAACACAACATCTCTGCATTTAAATTCTCAAACACCAATAACAATATAGTCGAAACCGGCTACTCCCCGTTCAACAACACACCTAACAACTTCCAGTCAATCAGTACAAACTTCGAACAACGAACATCCTATCATATCGACAATAATCAAACTTAATTCTTCAAACATCGAATTCAAAAATTCTTCTTGCGCCACCACATCAATCTTATCTAATAGCAATACAACTTCAGACAATTCTCAACATACTTCTTTCAATGTAAACACACAAACACGAATAAAATTAAACGAAATCTTAACCAATCCAAACTTATTTCTCACAATTCTTCTCTTATCTCAAACACATAATACAAAACAAATGGAACTCTCTCTTGACACATATGTCAATTGACAACATTAGGGCACAATGTGACAAAATTTCCGAAAATGATGATGACGACATCTTATCCAACTATTGGAACTCCAAGTACTGACTATATACGAAGCGTCGGATTGTCGCCAAGTTTTAACAGGCGGGCTAGAAGATATTATACTAATGATGCTACACTAACTTTGGCTTTGAAGCGCCACATATCTTTCAATCCGGGTACTCATAGAAAAGCCCTCGTAACTTAGTTTGCAACACGTTCTAATCGGAACCCTGCAATACTCCAATACATCAACACCCTGGGTCCTTGATTTGTTCACACGTCTAAAAATTGCTTACGAAAAAGAATGGTACAGATCTGTTGACCTAAAAATTGTTTATTACTATTAGACTGATGCCGAAAGGCACTACAACCTTTACATTTCTTTGGTTGCGATGGGGTTCCTGATAAAGATGCGGTTATATGGGAAAGTAGGAACTGCTGAAACTTAAGAGTTTTCGATATCATCTAGACAAACGTCATCAAATAACTTTAAGATCTCATTGGGTTACTCATTTAAGAACAAAGTGACCTGGTGGCAATACCAGAATTAGAAGAGCGCTCAAGGTGTTCATACAAGAGATCGTGATGTACATTTGCGAAACCAATTTCTTTGTTAATTATTATAGAGTCGATCAGTTAAGACACCTTGCTCATATTGAGCGTTTAGTATAATAAAAAAGCATTCATTAGCCATAAGAGGTAAACTTAACACACATACTTATACAAACAGTTTGAATGGGCCTCAAAAATAGTTTCAGGGAAAATATATCGCAAGCCTATTACCTTAGAAAAACCAAGTCGATGCCTTCCGGCCATAAGGACATTCCTTGTATATAGTCACTTTAAGAACTTTGTTTTCTTCGCTGATCTTTTAAATTTCTTTCAGACTGGACCCTGCTCTAGTTTTTTATTGTAGAATTGTTTGTGCTCCATCTCTATATGTCGTTTCACACTCCTTGTGATACCCCAAGTATTTTTCCGGTACAGACGACATGGAGAGAATATTCATATATGTAAGAGAAGCCTTTTCTCATTTCTTGGAGGGTGGTTTTCCAACTAGTCCAAAAAAGAATCTTCCTCTCGAATTTGAGTATTGAAGTACCCAAACACGATTTTGACATCCTCCTCTAAACCGCCTTTGTAGAATCTTCATAATTCTGTCTTTGCCGACCATGTCAAATGATTGCTTATGGAATTTAGGTTCACATCGCTCTGTGTCAATTTGATGAGACGCTCTTATACGAGTATACGACGGCGTATCTAATGGATCAGAGTTTCGTTGATCATGTAATAACGGATGACCAGATAGCAATGGTAGTTTTTATTATTGTTATTTTTCAGCAGCTCTCAAAGTTTACAATGATATCCAGCTGTCAAAATATTCAGCAATGTTTGCCATTTCATCACGCATAGTTTTACGCTTGCCGAAAGTGCGGAAATTATTAAAACATATTCCGGCTCAGTTGTAAATACGCAACGTGAATTTCGTCGTGAGGTGGTCGGTGGTTATCATGGTTTCAGTGTGCAGTCAATAGTCACACCGTCGAAACGTTTGAGCATGAGTACACTCTTTTGGATCCTTAGACACCAACCAGATCCCCGTCTGGTGCAAAATTAAAAAATCATAGGCGTTGTAGCGGCCAGTATCGGAGAAGATCCAGAAACGTCGAGACAATCAGAGGGTCAACCTGACTTGTTTCCCTGGTTAATATTTGCCTACATACGTATAAGATTGTGCTGACGGAAAAATTTAAACCAGATGATCACAGATAATGTGTTAGTTCGCTAGTTGAGCGCTGGACATGTAGGGCGAGGCCAATTTTTGCCTCAGCGGCTATGTCAACAGGTATCATTGCATCCACAAAGATTGACTGTTTGGTACGGTTTATGGCACGGCAGGATCATCGAACCTTATTTCTTTCGAAATATGGAAATGGTCTCAGGCATGTTAACCGGCTTTCTTTAATCAGAGCTCGACATCGATATATCCGAGCTATAGTACCAACAAGACAGCGCTACATGTCATACAAGTGACGCAACCCTCGAGATTGTGAAGGAGAAATTTGGCGACTAGGTCATCTTACGTTCAAAGACATAAACGGTTTTTGCTTGTAGCCACAGACATAAGCTTGTTTTGAATATAATTTTTATTTACTTTTATCATTTTAAGCGATATATTTTATTAGAACAACAAATGAAATAGTATTTAAAAGGAACATTCAAAATAACAAAAAAAATAAACAAAAATAAACAAAGAAAAAGAAAATTCAAGTTAAGAGATAAAAAAATAAATATAACTAAAAAAAGACATACAACACTTCAATTTTGTCTTCATCTTCATCTATTAAGTCAGGGTGTATATCAGCTGCAGGTTCTGTATCTCAGTTAATATAAAATTACTGAAACGCAGGATCAATAAATGCAAACAAGCTTATCCAAAGTCATCCCTTTTTTTTGAACTTAATAAATTTCACTTAATTTCAGTGAGTTGACACCACGTTTTGTAATATTTAATGTTAGAAATTGTTGATTTTTTTCGAGGATTGTTTTATATTTAATTTTGCCAAACATAGTTTTGTTGTATCTCAACCATCTCACCTCATTCCACACAAATTTGTTGCAATCTTCATCATGGTTTCTCCACAGAAGTTTTGTTTTTGAAGTAGAACCAGAGTCGAAGAAATCTTGGCTCTTCATTTCAAATACTCTGAAAAGGTTTTTCGCACCCATAGTTGTACCAGTCATGCAGATGGTGAATCCGTACCTCTCTTCGTTTCTTTTCTTTTTCGATCAGTGCATGATCTACGTCACACTCCATATGAGTGCGACCTGGTTCTAAGGATTTATGATCTATTGCATTATCTTAATAATAGAACAGGCTTGCAAAAATCTCAAAAACATTGTGCTCACAATTGAATTCTTATTTTGACCGTTACATGAATCACTATAATTCGAAGCTAAAATCTTGCAATTGGTTCAACGAACATGACGCTATTTCATTACCACCTCGCCTAACTATTACCACCTATCCATACATGCCGGTGTATTTGAGGAAAAGATATGTACAGTAAGATTAATATATATTCCACAACAGTCGTTTGCAAAAACTTATTGAATTTCGCAGGTATGTTGTAAGAAGGCGCTGCTAAAGGTCAAATGCAAAAGGCTTGATCTCCAAATTTCCTTTGGCCAGAACCTTGTCTTCTCATTTAGAGTCGTATGCCAAGTCCACCTTGATATGATGTTGGTTCAAATCACGTTGACCTTACAAGTTCTTCAGCTCCATCATGTTTTGCAATTTTTTTTTTAAGTTGTCACATCTATTAAATGTGTCGATGCTGAGTTTCTAAAATTTTATGTTCATTCCTATCAAAGTATGTTAATACAACATGACATATGTATCATATTTAACTAAAATCTATAATTTAGTTAGTATAAATACCTTTATATATTTTTTAATATTTGTTCAAGCTAACATAGCTTGTACATAGCATCCAAAGGTAAATCCGCATGAAAATATTTACACGATGTGTCAAGCCTTATGTAGTGACTTTTGTGTGCAGGAAAACTATTTATATGGGCTTTAACAACTTCAACTACTTGCACAGACAATTTATATCTTCCTCCGTCGGAACCACGCTGATCTTTAAATAAGATATTTGGACGCTCTATTTTTTATTTTATTTATTTATTTTTTTTTTTTTTTGACGACTTTTTTTAAATAGCTTGCATTTTCGTTAAAACATTGTTCAAAGCACTTCTGGCAGATACTAATTTTATCATCTTCAATAATAAAAAAATACTTTGTATGATGCTGTCGATTTAAAGGTCAAATCTTGTATTTTCAGTGTCTATGACTTTTTATTTTCAATTTATATTTAAACTTCGATAAAAAAAAATACTTAACAAATCCAATTTTTCGAATGTAATATTTTCCTCAGTTTCCCTTTAAAGCAATAACTCGACTCGAATCATATTTCAATTGCTTTACAGTGGTAATTTGAGGAGGATTATCAGACAAATCTTCCTCAAGCTTATTTCCCATTTGCACTAGTTTTTTTTCAGAAGAATCTACAATAAAAAAATATCAATGTCTGAATGCCCAAAATTAGGATCTGAACTTAAATCTTGTTCCACTTCTGTGTTTCTACTTTCGAAAAGTAAGTTCAGATTATCATATCAAACACCACCTGCAGGTGACTTTGTTTCGTTGATGAATTGTTCAGAAAACAACTTCCGGTCAGATTCGAAGTGCACAAAAGAGAAAAACTAATAACTAACACATTCACGTTTACCAAATGCACCTTTTCTCAGAAGATTTAAAGTTTTTAATGCTCGGGAACTCATATTGTTGCACTTGAATTATATTCGCAACATTTTATCTCAACTGAATTATTTAAACTATTTCATTTCCCAAAAAACTTAAATAAACTAAAATTTCACGGTTTACATTTGATGTAACGCCTTAATTCTACTTAGTTCTGAGATTGCTATGATTTTTTTTTAAATAACCGCTTATTCTACGTAGTCGCCTTTGAAGGAAATTCGTAATAACAATCTATGCCAATTTTGCTATAAAGATAAACTTTTGAAAATTTTCTTTTCGCCCATTTAAATGAAAATTGAAAATAAAAGGGCAAGATAACAATGTAGCAAAAAATCAGGTTTTGTTTTAAGTCGACTTAAGCGGTTTTCGCTTATGGCCACAGATATCATATTACCACAGATAATTAAGTAACATAGATATCGCATGCAGAGTAAAATAATATGTCACTTTTTCAGACGAATGGGATTTACTACTACGTCACACGTTCGAATCGTGAATAAGACATTATGTTTTTTGATTGATTTTAATTTTTACTGGTAATTCTTATTTGGATTTTCCAGGCACAATGTTTTCGCAAGAGAATAAGAAGTGCAAAGTAAAGATCGGAGGAGGATGCTCAAAGCATCGATATGTGGAGGAGTCTAAATCCCAGTCTATCTCTAAGAAATTTGTAAGCGCTCTGAAATCTGTAAAAAAATGTTTTGGGAAAGTTCTCCTTCGACAACATTATATTTTTTTGGACTTGGACAGCCCCACCAATACACCACAAAATTTTTTTGAATTTTCTGAAATGTCAAGTACTAGAATTTGGGATGATAGAGCTAAGATTTCTTCTAAAACTTTGAATTTTAAGTCTGCAGCTTAATATATTGTTTACTTCAAAACTGCTATTATGTGTACTTTTCTTCTTAACATATCTCTTTGCTATCAACCGTGCCTCAGATCGTTTTTTAACTTGTTTGTAATATTTTTTCTCTTTTTTGTTTTAAAATGAATATTTTGTTAATAAATATTATTACTTAGTACTATAAGGGACAATATCTTAGTGTATAAGTTGGTTATTGTAACAAATCCAATTACATTGAAATTAAATTCAGAATTTGTTTCCTCCTCTTGTGTGCATTTTTCTAATAATTTATTGCATCTAACGTAAGAAATATTTGAACAACTAGAGATCCTTCTCCGTTTTGGTAGCAAAGATGATAGATTTTGTAACTTAAGTCTAAATTGAAATTACAATTTAGATATAAGGAGGAAACAACGTCCCTTTAAGTAGTTTTCTCCCAATAAATTCCGAAGAAAGATGAGTTTGAAAAACAAAAAAGGTGTAATTCTGTAAGACAACACCTACACGAGCATCCGGTCATTTTTGATCCACATGAGTTACTTGTCATTTCAGTATTCAGTATTCCCATATTTCCCATGGACATCATTTACCACAGTGGATTCCACTACCTGAAACCCACTCTGTGTTCTCACACCGAAATCTGCTGATCCCACACATTGCCTCACGATTGCGACGCTCGACATTAAAATAAGTTAGGTGATAAGTTAAATTGTTAGTTACTTAGTCACTGTTAAGTCACATCTGAATAAAGAGGGTAATCCTCCAAAAAAATATTTTTGTTAAAAACCTTTTTAATTAAGTGTTTTAACTGGCGCCCGAGCAGGGACCCAAGAGTACAAGTCGCTAAAGTGAACGAGTTTATTTTCTTTTGGCGTAATTGAATCGCGAGCCGTTAAAAAAACTTAAGTAGCACCCGTTTGTATGGTGAAAGTGTAGTAGAAAGAGAAACAATACAAAGGCCCTCCAGTAGCCGTAGGCAGATAATCCATCGCCCTACGGAAGAAATGGAGACGGGTGAATCGTCAGTCGCACCACCATTAAAAGTGAGAAACCAATGAATCTCTTCCAGTTTATAGCTATGTAAGTTAGTTTTAAGCTTTAAAAGAAAAAAAATATACTAATATACTAACTTCTAAATAAGAAAATCATATTTAAACTTTTTCTATAAAAAAAAATATTATTTAAAAAAAAAGTGAAAAGAAATTTTAATTTTAATTTTTCAGTGCCCATATATCAGAAATTTAATGTATAACTACATTAAACGAAAAATATATTGTACATAACAAATTTTTCTTTATCAAACAATTGTCTTATAACGAGTTAACTCGTCTTCAATTTTAACATTTCAAAATTTTATTATTCTTTGACTTACTTTGATAATTCGAGAAAATTAAATTAAGTTAAAATGCCTATGCCTGTAACTTTCAACAAACCTGATCCTACCACCCAAGATTCACAAACCGAAACTGTTCTTCCTACCGTGAATCAAATAGCTTCTTTCAATCTATTTCTTCCAGAGCCGAACGGTAAAATCAAGAACCTGGCACAACTCAAAAATTTGAAGCACTAATCACAAGTATTGTAAGTCCCGTCTTGGAAAAACAAATACCCAATATAATTCAAAGAACTTTAAACCCGAATGCAGATCAGTTCGCTGGCGAAGACCAGATCATCCATCAGCAACACAGAGAAGTATCAGGAGTATCTGATTGATTCTCTAGCATTCGCAGTGAATTCATTTCATGGAAACGAAGTGTGGATAGAATTTTCGCAATTTACGAACCCATTCGGGGTACACCAAAATGCTTCGGCATCCTCAGCGTCGTACGCAACAAAATTGTTAGCGAAGCTGATGTAGCCTTAGAGTCATACAACACTCCATTGAATTGGGGTTATATCTCTAGATGCCTAGTCATGCATTATGCTGACAAAAGAGACTTAGATACCCTCGAGTACCAACTTATGTCCCTCGTTCAAGGTAATAACTCAATAGAGGCGTTTTATCAAACCGTATATGGCAACTTGTCACCTATCCTTAATTAAATTGGTTGACTTAATATTGGCAACGAGACCATGGGACTCCTCAAGCAAACATATCGAGACAAAGCACTCGATACATTCATTTGAGGGTTGAAAAGCGACGTTCTCAGGCTTCTCGCTATACGCGAACCCTCAAGCCTACCCCAAGCTTAACATTATGTCTTACTTGAGAACCTCTAACTTCCCATCACAGAAGATCGGGAAAATTTCATATCCACAGCAAACCCCTAGCCCGCAGGGAGAGATACCACGCGCTCAAAACCAACAGTCTACCCCCCAAGAAAAAACTCAATATAAAAATAATAATCAACAAACTTTCAGGCTACAATACAATCGTCGAGCTACTAATCCTTCTGAGACTCCAATGCAACCCAGGCTATAGTTCAAGTTCAAGTTCAGTTCAAGCAATCACAACAGTCACATAGACAGTCCCTCACTACAATATAGAACCCGAACTCCTAGAATACAATGAGGCATTCAAGTCAGACAATAACCCTTGACAATTATGAACAGATAGAACACCCCGACCTCCCCAACGTCAACGAAATACTTGATTTTACTGACGTCAATTTTTTAGACTTAATAATTCCTCGCTGCCTTATCTTATAAGCAGAACGAAGAATGGAAATTTCGTTAAGATTCTTATAGATACAGGTTCCACGAAAAACTACATCCAATCTTCCCTTATAACCCATCCCCGAATAAAGAATGCTTTTACGCTAACTCCATCGGAGGCAGTGTCAAGATAATTCACTATGTGGAAACCAACCTGTTTCGATTAAAAGTTCTCAAAATTAAGTTTTTCCTTCTACCAACACTTAAATCTTTCCATGCTATATTGGGCAACGATAGTCTTAAGGAACTATCTGTAATAATTCACACAGAGCACGATTACATGGAACTTAATAATGGCCCTAAAATAAAAATCAGACAACAACCTTCACAATTCGTAAACAATCTAAATTTGCGCACTGACCATATGACACCTGATCAAAAATCCGCCTAAAATGAACTCATAAGCAACGTACCTAATCTTTTCTCAGAACCCAACGGAAGGCTTACCTACATAACTAATGTCAAGGGAGAAATACGAACATCCTGCGAAACTCATGTCTTCTCTAGAAATTACCCATATCCCATGTCTTTGAAGGATGAAGTCGAAAGACAAATAAATCAACTTTTAGATGACAGTATTATAAGGAAATCAAAGTCCCCTTATAATACACCTGTATGGATTGTCAAAAAAAAACCCAACACATCCGGAGTAAAAAAATTCAGGTTAGTTATAGATTACAGAAAGTTGAACGCCGTAACTACAGCAGATCGTTGTCCGATTCCGGAAATTAATGGAGTTCTTTCTCAACCGTCCTCGACCTTAAGAGTGGTTTTCATCAGATTCTACTTAAAGAATCTGATATCGAAAAAAATGCATTTTCCATAAACCATGGAAAATATGAATTCAACCGTCTCCCCTTCGGACTTAAGAATGCGCCTTCCATATTCCAGCGCGCAATGGATGACATCTTTCCCGAACATATTGGCAAAACAATACATCGACGACATTATTATATTCGGTAAAGATGAGCAAACAAATCTCGAGAACATCAAACAAATATCAGAAAAGGGAATTAAAACAAACCCAGCCAAAGTAAAAGCTATTTCAGATTTTCCTTGCCCCAAAACCTTACGAGACCTTCGATCTTTCCTTGGCATTTCCGGCTATTATGGACGGTTCATAAAATATTATGCCAAGGTGGCAAAGCCATTTACTTCCCTCCTAAGAGGAGGGAGCGGTATGTCTAAACATGCCTCAAATAAAACCATCATTTAACTCGACGCTAAAGCAATGGAATCATTCATGAAATGAAAAACCACATTAGTGTCAAAATATCCCGATTTCACAAAAGAATTTTAGCTTACTACTGATGCCTCAACCGAAAACCAATTACGTTTACTTCTAGAACCCTCACCAAGACTGAGGAAAACTATGCGACCAACGAAAAGGAAATATTGGCCATAGTCTGGGCCCTAGGGTCTCTGAGGAATTACTTATACGTTTTATCTAAGGTGCAAATAATGACAGATCACCAACCTTTGACATTCGCTCTAAGTAACAAGAATAATAAGAGCAAAATGAAGAGCTAGAAAACCTTAATTGAAGAGAATAATTACGAATTATTGTACAAACCCGGAAAAACAAATTTCGTTGCAGATGTCCTTTCCCGTTCCGCACAAGAACTCATTGCTTGCATAGAAGCCCCAATAAATGCTTTCAAGACATAAATAATTCTTTCCATAGATCCAGAAAATAACTTTCAACTAAAAAACCCCTTTCCAAATTACCTACGGCATACATTCATTTAACCGACATATACCAAAGAAAATATTATATCCATATTCAGAGGATATCTAAATCCATTCGTTATAAACGGCATAATGACTACCGAACAGAGATGGGACAGATTCAAAAAATATACACTCTATACTTTAAAAAATATAAAATCAGATTTACCCAAACCTAGGAGGTCTAAGATCTAAAAAAGGAGAACAGAAAAATTATTTAATTATTCAGTCTAAACAACCTTACAGTGAATGCACCTGGTATTTGTTTTGCGTTTATGTGTTCGAGGTGAATTGTTCCGACGACATCGTTTTGCTTAAACGAATTTCGGGACGTGTTTTTGAATGAAAAAACTCAACAGTTTTCCGTTGAGGGTAAGCTTAAGCTCCTGAGTCGTCTTGGTGCTGGTTCTGGTGGATTCGAGTCATCAAGGTTGACATGCCTGTTTGATGATTTTCGTGTATATGCATAAAGACAAATGGCGAATATGGCCAGGGCAAGTCCTATGTATGCAACAGAATATTGAGGAACTGTTGATTTTGCTTGAGAGCTCAACTTGAACTAGATCCTTGGATCGTCTTTTTAATCCTTCGAGTTTTTCTGATGCGTTTTTACCATTAGGGCCCAGATATTGAAAATCTGCTTGGTTAGGGTTGATATATCCGTCAGATTGCCTAATATAATGTACGAAGACCTTGTGTTACTCTGGTGACTCTGCTGTTCTCGCAGCTTCAACAAATGTTTTTTTATCACACAGTCAGGCTCAATTCTTTAAGCATCCTGAACCTTCAAGCTTAATTGATGAAATGTTACTGTCACATACTGTGTTAACGGTGGTCTTAGTTTTAATTGTGTGTTAATCGTTGGGGTTTGTTAGCCGAATCCAAGGCTGAATTTCATTCAGAGTCACTGTCTTGCATTGTTTGGATAATTACATGTTAATTAATAAATTGTCTTCACATGTGCTTACACTGGCCCTTATGGTACAACGGCCTAGTTTGTTCACGCAGAAATGAAGCAGGTACAGTTACTAAACAGCTGGTTAAGTCTTTCCCTACTAGGGGTTAGTATTCATTCCGGTGTTTGCTTATGATTAAATATGGTGCATCTGGTTTGATCGCAACAAACCTTTGGTTATCCTCTTTCGGTATGGGTATAATCTCGAATATTTCCAGTATTTCTCTATCGACTAGTAGGATTTTAAGATAGAAAATGGTATGAATATTGACCATCCTGCTCTTTATGAACATTAATTTGAACAGTTGAACTGAGTTGAGAGTTTATTGGCGGGCGACAAGGACATGACCTTTAATAGACGAGGTCTCCCTCTTTAACTGCTGCGGTAAAAAAAAATCATTGGGTTTATTTGCCTGATAAATTCGAGATGACTAGATAGAAACCCCCAATGCATTATTGATAAGTTGCTCCTCGTTAGAAAAATCGACTATTTCATTCATCCGATCAGAGTTGTAAATTTTCCCATAACCGCTGTTTTAAAGATCCTATTTCCTTGACTACTTCTGTATACTCATTCCAATATGCCTTCAAGTCATAATACACCAGCAGTTTACAGCCGTTTGATGCCAATCAAATTTAATCAAATTGAAGACCGAGCTGAAATGGTAACGGCTTAATAAGTGTTTCGCTGACTTAACTGCAGCCTCCCACAATCCGTCGAAATGTGGGATTTTAGGAGGTATGAGGTGGAAATCGATACACTTCCCACTACACAATACGATAAGAGTGTTATACACTGTGTTAGTCAATTCCTGAAATTAATTTTTGGCTCCAACGAAATTGGTTCCATTATCGCATTACAGATTTTTAACTTGACATCGCCGTTCCAGAAACCGTTTTAAAGCAGCAAAAAAAGCTTCTGTTGTTAAGGCGCCTACTTCTTGGACTACTTTGGTAGCAAAACAACAAGATATTGCCAGGTACCCTTTCTGCGGTCGGCTTCCTCTACCTCGGTAGTGTATCCAAACTGGTCCGCAGAAAGTTACTCTTGAATTAATAAAAAGCCGAGCTGGTTGCACCCCTGTCTTTGGTAGGTTTCCCATTAATTGGGAGACCAACTTTGACTTGGCTTTTGTACACCTGATGCACTGATGTACTCTAGATCTTGCAATTGTTTTTCCCTGTATTGGCCAAAATCACTGTTTTGTTATGGCTAAGAGCGTTTGTGGTTCAACAAGATTTCGTTGTGAATATTTGTCATGATGATCTCAGTGAACGGATGCTCGTTAGGCAAAATCATGGAATGTTTTGCGTCATATGTAAGAGACGATGCTTCAAGTCTCCCTCCCACGGGTAGAATCACTTTCACGTTCAAAAATTGGGTCAAACTCCTTAAAGTGCTATTGTTGTTCCATTCTCAATGTTGTTTAATGTAAGACATGTAATTTTCGAGTTATTTTTCTTGCAAGTGACTGACTATTATGTGAATGGCATTTGTCAACTCTTGACTAGAGTGAGATCCACCATCAAGTTGTTTGGTGTTTCGTTTAGGACTGATATTAATGAACCGAATTATGTAAGACGTTATTCGTTATAGCAACTTAAATTAGTTCTTGTGCGCAATTATATAAAAAAATGGATGGGTTCCTTGCTTTTGGTAATGGTAAATACTGCGGTCTGGCCCTTTTCTCTCAGCTATTTGTTTTAGGTAGGGAAGTGACCAATTTGATTCTTGCGCGTATAGTGCCAAAGGGCAATAGAACCAGAGGGTTGATTCCTTTTACCTTTCCGGATAAGATCCTCGTGTGAGCAAGTCGGCCGGGCTCTCCTTAGACTTAACGTGCCGCCATTGTCTCGGTTCTGTGGTAGCTTGGATGGCTGATACTCTGTTAGCAATGAAAGGGGGAAAGGACCCTGCTGCTCAGTTTATCCGGACTAATACTATTCCTGAATTGCTTTAAAAGTATGATCGAACGTCCTCATATTAGACATTCTGTTTTATGCTTCTTGTGAGGTCTACCGCTAGTTTCGCGGCGCACAATTCCAGTCGTGAGACAGTTGGCTTTTTTGATTTCTCTTTGTCAAGTGGTGCTTCACGAGCCTGGCAGACAATAGACGCACTATAACGATTCCCTCACTTCTACATCGTACATGGCGGCTCCATATGCATTGCCAGAAGAGTCAGCGAATACATAAAGTTGGATGGTCCTGGCACATTCTCTTGGAAACATGTGCTTTGGAATTGAATTTCAACCGTCTGCAATGTAACTGCTGCGTCCCAATCCATTTTAAGTTGCCATAATTGCTAAAGAAATATTTTTCCTGAAATAAGGACTGGCGCCACAATCCCAAGTGGATCAAATAATTGACAATTTTTGAAGAAACTTATCTTTTCGTCACACTGTCTTCATCAGTTAAGTCCACTTTGATACAAAACTAGTCCACCTTTTGTAACCAAATTAGGCTTAGTATACTTATCTCTTTTTCTACAGCTGCCCTGAAGTCCAATTATACCTCAGAACGTCAATCAGGCGTTTTTGCATCTCCAATACAGTGGTTAAAATGTATACCTACATAAAAATGTCGATGTAAAACCTTACTTCCGAGAAAATGGGTTGTTGCAGATGTATGTGCTAGCCTTTGAAGGCACTTGGTAGCAAGGTACGAAGCTGGCGATGTGCCATAGGTATATGTTTTTAACAGATACTGCCTTATGGATTCTGATGAATCACGTCTCCATAAAATAAGTGGATTTCGTCGACCGTCTTCATGTGCCAATAGATGCCTGTACATTGTTGAATATCGGCTGTGAATACGAATCTTGGAAACGAAGCAAACAGTTAACAGACTGTATTGGATAGTCGGGCTCGTATGCAATATATTATTTAATGCTAAGTTTTTTGAGGTTTTGCATGATGCGTCGAACACTACTCGTATCTTGGTGATGCTGTCAGGTCTTTAAATTTAATTATGAGGTAGAAAATAGTGATGATGATAAGCTGGATTCTCGGTGAATTGAAGTCTCACTACAAATCTTCCGCTGCTGTTATGACGTACTGTTACGTAGAAGTGTTCCTCGCTTTTTCTCTGCCACCATAATTTGCCTTTTTTGACCCACAGGTTCTTCAAGTGTCCAAAACCTCTCAAGAGCGTTATTGAGGCCTTCGTCTTCTGTGCAGGTGCCGCAGTAGAGTGATAGTCCTATGACTATCTATCCGAAAATGGTATTTTGAAGAACAGGCATGCTCTCGGCCGTTTTGATTTGACCTACTGAAATAGAACTCTGCTCTTATAAGTAGCTCTTTTAGGTCCGACGTATTAACTGTTGGATCGGCCAATTTGATACAATATGGTGGGTTGTGGTGACAATATTTTCTTAAGAACCAATGCCTCTAATCTTGTTGTGAATTGATTTATTATTGGTTTCAATTGTACATTTATTATCTTCTGTGCTTTAAGAACTGTATTACCGATTTCCTGGATGTTCAATGAATCATATTTGGTCGAAATCACTAGCTTCTTTACCACGTGCTCCGTAATGAGATTGACCTGCGAGCCTGAATCTAAAAGCGCTCTACCGTCCCCAAAAACACGTAAACTTGATGTTGATTTAAGGCTGATAGAGAAACTGGAAGGATCTTCGTTTTGAGCGTACATGACGCTCCAGATACTTGAAGGTCTTGTGCGTATGTAACCTTTGCTGCTGGCGTGTCGAAAGGGACTAACGTGTTATGCCTTTTCGAGTACTTGGTGCATCCTCGCCGAGAACATCTTGCCGCTTGATGGCCCGGTTTGAGACTGTAAATACAGTACTCTGTAACTAATTTGGCTATTGCTGTACATCTTGCTGTATTTGATCGCCTTAGATCCTCAATGCTTTATCTCTTATACCCCAAAGATTCTAACGATTAGAATCGATTTTTGAGGAACTTCGGAAAGGTCTAGATTGTCCTCAAATTTC